>JBBMOE010000019.1:8993624-9024484 GCA_037975065.1 Chaetodon trifasciatus | reverse complement strand
GGGGGGGGGGGGGGGTGCTAAATAAGTTATCTTTTTATTAATCTGACAGATTTCAACATGTCTTTGCTGTGTAGTAGTTGCGTCTGAATTGAAAACTTCCCGGTCTCTCCAGAGGCAGTGCTGACACTAGTCTACAGTGACGGCTGACCTTTGCTGCGTGGAAAGGGCCTCATGCGGTTTTCCTCTGACCCAATTTGTTTCTGCTGTTGTTTGTTCGCCCAGCACAGCCCCCTTGTCGCTCGCTGCATGCCGTGATATTTAGCACTGAGATGAGGCCCTGTTTGCAGCGGCATGCTGTGCAGGGAAATGCACCTGAAGAACAGATGAGGAAAATCGTGTATGAGAGTCAGCTTGTCATTTGTGTGTTACCCATCTGCAAGGGCAGAGGAAAACATGTTCTGATGTCAGGGAGATCGTTTGTGATTGCACAACAGACACTCCTGCTGTTGAGGCTAGAGGGACCGGTCCTACATCATCATCTCTCGGTCCTTCCCCCATCCTCATCCACATTAGTGGTGTGGTGCGAATATGGGACAAAGCCCGCAAGCTGCACAGATTGCAAATGGAGTTTCCCTCCTGTCATCTGAGACCACTACACATTTTCTCTTCCAATTACACTAAGCTTTGGTGTCATATCTAGACAGTCTGCACGGCTCATTTGAGTCTGCAGTTGTTGAAAGCACGTGTTCTGAGCTCCTCTTGATCAATTCCCCTCATTTCTACCACCATCCATTCCCCTTGTCTCCTCGCCTCACATCTGTCCCTTGGGGCTAGCCCAGCTTAGAATAAACATCGGCAACCAGCTTTGTCTCTATGGCAACAGCTACACATGCTGAACGGTGGAGCAGGTGTGGAGAAGGTAGGATAGCGATGCTGGATGCCACTAAATGGGATCTGGTGTTCTTTCAGGTGATTTCATGTGAAGTTAACGGGGTCTGAGATCTGCTACAGGCCCCCAGGGGACGCGGTGTGCTTTCAGGTAGAAACCAAAGGAAGACTCACAGGATGATGGCGGGGGAGTGATTGCAGTTAGTTTCCCGGGTAACGACGTATAAGAGGTCAGTGGGGTTGGGCTCTGAAAGCCACCCAGTCAGTCTGTCAGTGGGTTTAAGCTCACCCTGACCCCGTCTCCCTTAACACCTCGATTACCCGGCTAGCCTGCTACAATTAAAGCTGCTTTTGCCTCCCTCCCACTTTCTGTGACAGCCTGCGGAAGTGTTGGATTGATCCGACCAATACGCTCAAGCACGCAGAGTATTTGTTTTTCTTTTTTCCTTGTTCACTTGTCTAAATATTATTTAGTTCCACCATTGAGCCGGATTTGTCAGCAGGGATTTTGCCAGGCATGTTTTCACTCCCCATGCTGATGGCTGAGTACTTCCAACACTCGATGTTTCTACACCATTTTTCCTGACTGTTTTATGAGGATTGTGCTCAGCTGTACCCATCTGCTTCCCTGGTTGTTTCCAGGCAAGGTGCAATCTGTTGCCAGAGCAGAATGACCTCTGACCCGATTAATGCTTTAACAGGCAGCTGTTTGTTCAGACCTTTGTCAGGCAATCAGAGGGTGAAACTACTGGTAACACAGACATGGTGCAGCGTCATCATTCTGGTGCCTTGTGCTGTTATTTCCTTGCTAGAATCATCACTAACCAACCCAGAAGGTTATCTGATACCAGCATCTCAAGGTCGTTCCAGGGTTGGCTCTGACTCAGGGAGTGATTCTAGCCACTCCTCCTTTCGGCTTGTCATCTGTCCAATTGCGTTTGTCCTCACTTCTTCATTTTGTTTGTTGGCATTATGTGCAATGCGATCTCTTTGTATCAGGGCTGTTTGTGGTATGGTGCAGGGAGGTTTGGCTTTGTCTTCCAGTTGTAAGTGTTGACCTAGAAGAGGCAGAGGCTCCATCTGCTGTTATGTGCAACATGAGCCACTCTCCTGGGCACAGCCGGGTAATTCAATACGACTTCCTGTCCTCACCGTCCGCAAACAGGTGAAGCCTAAGAGGTACCATATCAGGGAAAGTGGGGGTGGGGAACATTTTGTTCAATAATTATGTGCAGGGACAAACGGCTGGTTTCAAGGGGAAAACAAATGAGGTGAGCTTTAGAGCTTCTTGTTAAACCTGGCCTGATCCATCTTTGTGTGTGTGCATGTTTGCACACCATCTGTGTGGACTGGAAGTGTGACCTTTCCCTGAGAACTGGTAGAGAAAATGCTGTCTATGTCCTTGCTGGCCGGCTCTTGTATCATGATGTGCATATCCCAGTATGCCAATGTCAAGTCAAGACCCAGAGGGAGATACTGTCAGGGCTGCACTTGTGACTTGTCTACTTGCTGCCACCTCCTCCAGCACCGTGCTAATCAACCAGTGTGGTGGTGATGTCATGAACTGGACTTAGTGTTGAAAGGATTAGTCTAGTTTTTAGTGTTTTGTATATATGCACTCATTCCAAATTTGGTGCCCACAACATGTTTCAAAAAAGTAGCCACACTGCTGTGACACATGCACAGTGTGGCTTGACATTGTCTTGAAGTAAGCAGGGACGTACCTAAAAAAGACGTCATCTGGATAGCAGCATATGTTGTTCCAAAATCTGTATGTACCTTCCAGCACTAATGGTCCTTTGACAGACATGCAAGTTACCCAAACCATGGGCACAACACACCCCCATACAATCACAGATGCTGGCTTTTCAACTTGGTGCTGGTAACAATCTGGACGGTCCTTTTCATCCTTAAGGCCCATGATTTCCAAACAGCTTGAGATGCAGTGCTGCCTGAGGGGTTGAAGGTCATGAGTGTTCAGTGTTGGTTTTTGGCCTTGCCCCTTACATGCAAAGATTTGTCTGCGTTCTCTGAATTTTTTGATGATATTGTGGATTGTAGATTCTTGCAGTTGCATTGAGAAACATTGTTCTTAAACTGCTGGATTATTTGTCCACGCATTTTTTTTTAGCAGCAAGTGGTTTCTCACAGCCTTTCCAGGATGCCCCTTTCATAGCCAATCATGATACTATCACCTGTTACCAATCAACCTGTTTACCTGTGGAATGATCCAAACAGGTGTTTTTGGAGCATTCCTCTACTTTCCCAGTCTTTTGCTGCTCCTGACACAACGTGTCTGAAACATGTTGCTGGTATCAAATTCAAAATAAGCCTGTATTCACAGAAATTGAGGCAAAATATTAAATATATTGTTACTGTACTGTTTTGAATTGAGTATATGTAAAGGAATAGCGTATTATTACATTCTATTTTATTTATATAGGTTGGACAAAACAATGATTTTGACAGTGTCACTTTGAACTTTGCCTAATAGTGATTTACATTGTGTTATGTCATAGTCATATCCCTCCTACTACTAAACTACTAATAAAATGAGATTAAAAAATGTTAAGGTTAGCCAAATAGTCTTGTTATCATCGGAGCACTTTTGTTTGTCGTGATGTGATTCATGTTTGTGCATAATTCGACATAATTTATAGTGACATCTGCCTCACCTTGAGTTTGCCTGTTCATTTGTGCCAGCAATGGTATCTTATGCAATGCTCTCACAGTGTACAATTTTGCTTTCTCCAACATCTGATGCTTGTTAATGAGAATGTTGTCTTCTTCTCCTTGGACAGTGTGGTTTACAGTGACGAGACAGGAAGATGGATGAGCTGCAGGATGTACAGCTGACTGAGATCAAGCCACTGCTGACCAACAAGGTGAGTTGTGGAGAGGACAGGACAGTGACAAGCTGCTGAGGCAACAGGCACACAAACACATACAAACTAAACAGACATGTGGTGCACACCAGAGCAAATGAGCACCCCATATGGCCCCACCAGGCAAATACATACACTAGGCATGCACACTCTGCAGTTCTGTTCATCAAAGTGAATTATTCATATCTGCTTGACTGTTGAGAGGGAAAAGAAAAGAGGGGAGTAAGTCAACGGAAAAAAAGGTTGTAGAAGGAACGAGTCAGGAGAGAAGAAGAGAAGTGGGGTTTATAACTTAAGACACCCAGAGAGTCAGAAAAGAAGCAAGTACGAAGAGAGATCAAAGGAGAAGCTGGAAGAAACTCATCTCTTTCTCTGTAAGTGCTTGAAAGACTCAAGCAAGTGAGAAACAGCAAAAACAGAACTATGGAGGAGGAAAAAACCCAATGTCAGATCAAAGCGCTTCCCATCGTCTTCTGGCCTCCTCTCCCCCTGTCCATCTCAACAGCTGATTAGTAAGAGGGTGTGTCCATGGGTACTCAGGAGTGTTTTGTTCTCCTCCACAGGCAACTGCCACTGACAGTCAGGGGGCCATTGTGGCTCAGAGGAGAAGTGAGTCGTTTAGTGTCAGGTGGTGTGCCTGAAGAATCAGAGCTACAAATGACATATTTCTCTTTGTTGGCCACCTAATGTAAATGTCTTGTGTGAGGTGACAGGGTGGGGAATACACATCACAAGAATCATCTTAATCAAAGAGACTGCCACTGACCTCTCACTCCACCTAGTGGCCAGCTCATTAAAAAGACAACCCAGGAGTCTTGAAAGCGGATGAAGATAATGACGTGATTACAGCGATGATAGACGACTCTCATTTCCTCTCTGATTCAGTGTAGAAGTGATGAAAACAGGCTCTGATTTCCACACAGATATTACATATATGATTGATTACATTGATGATGCTGCCAAGTATGAGAACTCACACCACTGTCTGCAGCAACAGATTCAATGGCCTGCAGCAAAGGTTATGACTGTATGCAATGATAGTTGACTTCAAAGTGGAACATAAATAATTTTTTTTTAAAGCAGGAAAGAAAGGATAATGAACTCCTTATTTAGTGCAACAGTTTGTATAACAAAGAATAAAATACAAGCACGGTTGCATCACATCTTTGGCTAATCCAATTACAAAACTGTCATCACTCACTTCAGCATGTTGAGGCATTTTTTCTTCCTTCCTATACTTTCATCATGTCTGAATGATAATTCAGCACCTGAGAACTGCTTTACAACATTGGAAGAGTGTAAACTCTGGCTAGAAAAATGTTTTTACCATGATTTCTGCTACACTGCTATGTCAGTAGAAGAGGAAAGGGAGAGCTTTACAGCCACCATCTGCCTCTACACCCATATGCACCCTACTGATCTGGCCTACAACTGAATCCCACAAGAGGCTTCTCTGTTGTTGCTGCCCACTCTCGCTTCACTGCCCATCTATTCTGCCACTTCCTGCTGTCTGAAAAAAGGCAAAACACCAGCTGAGACAATACTCAGTGTAAAATTTGGCCCTGTTGCTGATGTGCTATATGTAAAGAATTTAGTTGTTATGATATAGAAAGTTGTTAGAAGCTTGTAAAAAATGGGACACGAGCGAATATACTTGAAACATAATACACAGTGAATGAATCCAACACATCATGCACGGTGCCATCCTCCTGCATTGAATGAACGATAGGTATTATAATTGGTTTGACATATAGAAATATGGCCTGTATGGTATGTTTTAACTCCTCTCTGATTTTTCTTGCAGAATGCACGCAACTTTCAAGATTTCGACTGCCAGGTGAGTGTTGCTCTCTGCTCCTATACAAAGCACTGTTGTGCCGTAGTTAGAGGAGATGCTGTTATGTTAGTGGAAGGGGGGTTGGGACATTGGGACATGGCCCCATTCTCACACCACTACTGCTGAAGCCATTTGTTTTCTCGCCCTACATCTGAACGTCATTCCTCACCGGCAACATGACGACATGCTGGTGAAACGTAGGATTTTTTATGGATAGATGAGTGACTGGTATCCACCACACTGTCCATTAGAGTGGCATTTGAATGCTTTTATCATTCACAGTTTTTGCCCATCTTGTCATTCAAGTTGTTCCTTTGCATCTGTGTGTCTGTGGAGGGAAGGGCAAAGCTCTCTTCAAAAGGATCTGCTCAGAAAAGCCCAAAACGTTGGTTTTAGGCATTGCATTTGGGAATGACAGCTGGATCACCTGCGCCAACAGTCATGTAAACTCTCAACTCTCACCTAAATCTGGAAATCATTTAACTGATCTGGTAATTAATTCATGTGAGGATGCTCAAAATTAACGTTTGGTCAAAACAGACAAAATGTATCAGCCATAAAACTACGCAAGATACAATGTCATTAAAAAAACCCCCACAAACAAGCAACGTCCTGTTTGACAAGCACCATTGCTAAATGCTGCGGCTCACTGTGTTCAGTAAACTTTGAACCATACTTCCACCCATCTCTTCTTATGTCCTTTTAGACATTTAGAAGTATGACCGTAGTGACACCCGGCAAAACAAAATGTATTCATTCCACTTATGTGTTGTAGTGATGTGAGTTTGTAGTGATATAGACCTATTTCAGCAGCCCACCAATGGCAGCTGACCTCATTTGTTTATTCGTCAGCGTGGATTGTTACTCTTTACTCTGGCAAGCGGCAGCTGCCAATATTGGACCTTGAGGCAGACCACACATTTAACCACAAATACCCAAAGTGAGTCAGACTGGAAACCTTTTTTTGCATGTCGGTCCACTCTCTCCCCTTTTCACTCCCAACTGTCAAACCTGCAATAGAATCAAAATCACCCCGGTTTGTCCTCCAGTGCAGGGCTGTCAGAACGACATACTGGTCAGTTGATCAGTTCAAGACATACTGGTCATGTTGGGTATAAGGTACAGCACCACCTCTAGAGATTTTTCTTAGGGAAAGATAGAAAAGTGCAGTAATTTTAGAAATGTTGTAATAGATATCGTCCACAATAAGACTGTGTTTGTGTGAGTGCCTTTGCCGTCTCACAGGAATCGTTTCAGTTAGGTCAGGTCTTTTTATGTGGTAATGTAAGAATAATTATCATTCAAGCAAAAGGACTAATGTCCTTGAGCGGGCAGCGTTCCCTTTTCTTTGATGGTGTCTTTGCATGGGGAATGGGATTGCTGGCCTTCTGTCTCTGTGCTGTGCAATTAGCTTCTTCCTGCAACTCCTCTCGCTTAAGGAGTGACTTCCCACAGGCGAGCACTCTGCTGTGTTTCACAGGCATCATGGCTGCAAAGGGTTAAACCTTTCATCACTCTCTCACTTTCTGCAGTCATGGCTGCTTCCAGCATCCCACCAGAGCTAAATATAGCTGCTGCAGGCAGAGGAGGAGAGTAAAGCATGTTAGTTGGAGCAGGCATGCTACATGCTCCCCAGCATCCATTCCCGTCTGCATTGTCACTCGTACATTAACATTCATAAAACGCTGCGCTCGCTCATGTTTTCAGTGTGATTTCTTTCCGCTCACCCTGTTGGTATTCCGTTCAGGTCCTGCAGTTGCACTCTAAGTAAGGAATCGTGCCAGGATTTGTCTCAGTGGTATTGAGGCAGACTTAAGTGTATTTGACCTTATTTCTGTGACCGTTTTGACCTGACGCTGTCACATTCGAATCCTCTCACTGATGGTTCTTTGAACACGACTTGGAGATTTTCAACACCAGAGTGAGAATTTGAACTTGTTCTTTTCATGGAAGACATTTAAAACTTGTCACAGCAGGAAAAGCACAGATGTAAATAGTACTAATAATAATAATACTAATATTAATACATTTTTTGGTATAGCATAGGGATTGGGATAAGATTGACGTCAGGTAACAATGATAAACTTTGGACATTTTTTACTCAATATGGATAGATCTAACAGCCTGTCAGTTTGCTGTCCCTCTCTGTGTCGCTGCCTGTTTGCACGAGGGCGGGCTGAGTTCCTGACACAGACAGTGGACAGCAGTGTCACTTCAGAGCTCATTATCCATACGTGCAACAAAAGGGAGACATTATGATCAATTTGTCAAGCAGAACACAGACTTGATGTCTTCTGTCACTCTGCTCGCAGTCACTTGCAGCCGTACAGAACAGGTCACGCTAAAGTGCTAAAAGTGAACTCACAGTATCCTCCAAAGCTTTGGAAATTGTTGACAAAATAATTGAATAAGTTATAAGGCAAGCTACCTTGTTTTGTTTGAACATGAATGGAACGGAGCCATCGTCCATGTTTTTAGTAACGCCTGTGATTTCATGCTATGACTGCTGTGAAAAAGGCCTGTTGTCAAACTAGCTAGCAGTCTTGTGAATAACTAGTGCATGAGTTTAAAGAGCCACAAGCAGGTTTAATATTCTAATATTCTGAATTTATATTTTAGGGCTTATAGAAATAAAAATGTATGTATTTTTCAGTTTTACAAGCCATAAGGGCAAAAGGAGAAAAGGATCATTAGCTAGCTTGCATTTGATTTGGCAAATAGCCACAATATATAGGTTAAATTGTGGTAGCAAGCCATGTTTTACCAAAGAAAAAAGGTTTCTAAGTCTTCTAAGTGGGAAAAATAATAAATAAATAAATAAATAAAAACAAGACTTGTTGGTTTGTGATGGAGCAACAATAAGCTCAAATGTAAGAATTCAAAAAGTGTGTTGTTGAAATGAGGTGTGTAAATTCATTGCACCTGACTACAACTGCCACACACTGTAGTGATAAAAGACCAAGCAGCAGACCTCCCATGAATATGGTCTGTGTGTGGGGGAGGGCACCTCACTGCTGCACCATCACTCTGAGCAGCCAGTGTGACATTCCAGCTGCTGGAGGACAAATCCAGCTGCTCTCCTCTCCTCTCCTCCTGTTACTACAGCTCCTCCTACAGGCGGTCCTCAGGCACTGCAACAGTCCTGTCAGAACCCTGTGCACCTGCATGAGGTGGTGGTGGTGGTGAGGTGGGGTCAGAGAGGTGATCCAAGAGGGTGTGGCGCTGCAGTCTTGCGTTCCTTATGATGCTCTGCTTACGCCACTGAGAAGCTACGAGGGAGGAAGGTGTGAGTCAGCCTCCTCCACCCATGGGACAGTGCTGTGTTTTAAAGTGCACACTTAAGAACACTTCATGGACATGGAAATGGCTGACTGTACACTTTAAAAATAGAACATCTTAGGGTTGGTGTCTGCTGTGGAGGGCCAAAGGTTGAGACGGTATGGAGAGAAATTAGACTCAAATGGTCACAAATCTACAAATGAAAAATAAGATTTACAAATGCAACGATTTCTGCTGTGTAATTTTTGGTACTCACTAACAGATGTTTTAACATCAGGATAGCTGTAGATGGCAATCAGCCTCTAGTCTTGAGAATGTTTAGTAATATTTATAAAAGTACATTTTTGTAAATAGGTTTTTTTTAAGGATTTTTCATTTTTTTAAGTCTATTTCAGAAACACTTGTGTTGACCTCCAATACACGGTATTGCTATGTTCAACTTCATATATGCACATAGAGTCACGCCCATGGGAGAAAGCCCAGGTAGTTTTACCCCAGTACATAAATGCAGCATGCATGTACCCAAAATTACCTACAAATTGTTGTACATGCTCATTTTTCATTTGTAATTCATGAAATACAAATTTGTGACCACTTTGAATCTAATGTCTGTCCATGATGGTATCCATGGAACCTGAATTCATGGGATTTTTTACTTAATTGTCTCAAAATGATATGTGATCTTATATTTACCATTATTAGATTCTAAGAATTCTTACATTCTTGTTAAACATAGTCATCGTCACTTATTAGGTTTCATATTTCATTGTTATGTCCAGTTTTGATTCTGTTTCCTCTCTTGACCTTCTATAATTGCAGCACATCCACTGGAAGAAGCTGCTGCTGCTGTTTCTTATACAAATGGCTGCTTAGTCATGCCTTTGGCTTTTTAAATGTTCACTGTCTCGTCAAGCACAGCAGAGGGCGCCATAAGTCTGCTCATTGTGTGCTGAAGGGCTGTGTGTTAGTTTTTATGTGGCTATGTGTTTCTTGTTGATGATTGTCCCTTGTGAATGTCCTAAAGGTAGTCTTAAGAATCCCAGAAACATAGAGTATTGCACAGATGATGCTCAGTCACCATCTTGGAAGAAGATATCATTTATCATGCCATGTGGTGCACAATGTCAAGTTATGTTGAGGACCATTTAAAACAAAATGTTTTCCAGAGCTTGTGCATTTTTACTACGCTTGGATGTGTGGACATCACACCTTACGCTCTGGCAGAGTTAATGCAAAGGTCTTCATTGACCGAAGCTATGCAGACCAGCACGTGACTGTGTGCCTGAATGACTCTTCAGAGTGACTGCAGAGTCCTGCTGAGACACACAGTGACTCAGTGTATGACACAAAGAGGCACCTGCTCTGTCGAGGAAAGGGTACACTTATATTGAGTCACACAGATTATCTCTGTGAGCTGATGTGACCAATCACGTGCACCATAATCTGTCATAAATGATTGAATATCAGAGTGTGTGTACAGTTGGCCACACTGGATGGAGTGACTGGAGATGGATCTAAGCAGGCCTTTTTGCAAACCTTACACTATCACTTTATCAGCCCAGCCTGCGTATCAAGTCCTGTTTGTTGAAATGTACATACACTACATGTGTGTCAGTGGCACCATCTGTGGGTTAGGACAGGGAAAATTTAGAGGAGAAACAGCGGCTTACAACCAAACATGCTGTTACATTGACTAACCAGTGAAGTGTCCCTTGTCTTTGTGATCCCGCCCACCCTGTGCTGTTTGCTCATGTGCCATTGGCTGCACAGAGCAGCCCGTCTCAAGCAAAGGCGTGACACCCTGCACTGCTTGCAGTTGTGCAGATGGCAGAGGAGAGTAGAAAAGGAGAGATCAATAAACTACATGGATCAAATAACTTAAAGGCAGGTTCAGAGGAAATAGATCCTCTCATGTAGGTTTGTGAATGTTGAATAAAAATAGCAGCTCACTGTGGGCCTTTTTTCTGGTCAGCCTGAAACATAATGAGGGTTATCTTTTGAATATCAGTACTCAATTGAATACTGGAGCTTTGCAAGAAGATTTGTCACGATAACGTAGTGTTGCAGTAAGAGCCAACATTTGTAGCAAAGCTTTTGTTAGTGTACGTCAGACTGCTGCATTTTACACTAGTCCTGCTGAGTGACTCACTCTTGCAATTGGAGGTCATTAACTGAGTCTGATTATGGATATTCATGTTGAGATACTTCTTGTTTGGATGCTCAGGTCAGTCATGTTCTTCTCCATCAGCAAGGTGAAGCTAAAGTAAATCTGGAGTCAATTGTTGGTAAATCTTAGTGATGAGCAGCCATTTTGCTGATGCAGAACACAGCCCAGGGTGAGCTGTCAAAGTCAGCCTCCTCTCCTCTCCTCTCCTCTCCTCTCCTCTCCTCTCCTCTCCTCCCTCTTCACTTTATCAGTGTCACAGAGTGACGTCAGCAGCCTGCCCATTTTCCAGGACTGCCTCTGCATCCTTTGCACCCCGTCACCCCTCTTTCACGCACACACGTCCCTCTCTTCCTCCCACTCTCACCCTCCTTTTCTCTATTTTCCTCCAAGCCCCACCCTCTCCCTCTACCCACCTGACCCTCTGCAGTCCAATTAGATGCACCGGTGGCTGGATGTATGGACGCACTGTGACTACCAAGCACAAATTGCAGTCTCACTCTCCTCCCCCTCTGTCTCTTTTCCTGCTCTCTTTCCCACCTCTTGTCTCCGTCTCTCTCTTGTTCTCTTCGCATCTTATCCACACCCCCCCCCTTCTGCTTTCATTCAGATTATTTACCCATCTCCTCCTCACTCCCTCAGCCGTGTCTTTCTCCTCCCTCTCTTCCTTGCCGCCGCTGCTCTAACTGCCTCACCCTACATCCCTCCCTTCCTACCAGCACTCCCTCCCTCCTCCTCTTCCTCCTCCTTTTGGAGATCTTCAAAGCTGACCAGCACTCACCCGCACATAGCATAACACACTCCTCTCCTGCGTGGGAAAAACATGTCAGCTATTCTGGACCTGGACCAGATTGCATGCTCTGGGAATGGAGTGGTGAGTGACAAATGCGTCTTGCCTGCCTTGACACACCTGGCTGGGTCCTAGCAGCAATGGGTTCTGGTTCAGATTAGGGGGGAAGGTTATTGTGTGGTCTTCCCAACAACAGGGTGACAGCAGCTGGCTCAGGGAAAAGCTGGTAGGGGTCTTTCCTAGCTCACTTGTCACCACCTTCAGCAGACGGCTGAGACTTTGGGCTTTTTTCTCTCTGGGCAGCTGCTAGTGTGAGATGAACATTTGTTTAGCATGTTGTATGTGTGTGTGTGTGTGTGTGTGTGTGTGTGTGTGTGTGTGTGTGTGTGCGTGCGTGCATGCACTGGCGCCTGCAGGTCAAACAGTGTCCATGTGTGCCCTGTGCACAACCTTAACATGCATTTTAATGTGATGATATGAAAGACGCATGTGTGCAGTGCTCAAGTGTCTCTGACTCTGCAAATACCACTGCCAGGGGATGTGTACGTGTCTGTCAGTATGTGGGTGTCCATCAGTGGGGTGGCTGGTATTTGTGTGCTTCAGGGTGCGTGTATCCATACATCTCATATGTGTGCTTTTGCTTTTTTCCACAACTGCAGGGATGCGTGTTTTGCCTGGTGAATGGTGAGCAGCTGTGGATGGTGCATAGTGCCAGCATTGTGTTACTTATTCTCTTATCACTGAACACAGGCAGAGAGGTCACTCAACCTCACACACTGTAGTGACAACATACCAAAATCACTGTCGCCGCTCCTTCCCTCCTCCGCAGAGACCTTGAGTTTATAGTTACAACCCACTGCTTCAACATGCGCTGTGCGTGTGCTGCAGGTGGGGAGGGCTGTGTCGGTGTCAGGGCAGAGTAGGGTGGCATGTACCTGGGATGATCCCACTGGACAACATGCACAGGACACATGGGTGGATGCATATGCTCATGTGTGCACCCTAAAGTCATTTGCAGGCTGCTTGCTGTTTTTGCCCTGTAATGCTGCTCTCAGAGGTGATTGATGCCATTCCTGGCAGGGTGGGAAAGCAGGGGGAGGAGGGATTGAAAAGAGAGGGATTGCGGGAAGAGGAACAGCATGACATACTGCTCTGCTTTTTTCACCTCACCCCACCCCCCTTCACCCTCCTATTCTAGGACCAAAACCCAAGTGCTCACCATTTGCCCAGGGCAGCCTCCTGAAGCCCCTCTCCTGGAAACACAAACCCCTATTCAGTATTCCTGTCTCACCCTCAACACCCCCAAACATCCACACAAACTCTTTGTCCAACTACTATCCACCATGACTGTATTAAAGAAGAGAAAGGGGTCGCTGCCGTTGCGGTGCTCTCCCTCTTCCCCCCCTCCAGCTGCCCAGGCTAGCAGCCCCACCCTGTGTCTGTTTTCTTGAGATGCCGCTGTGTACACATATATATCCATGGTTGTTCCATGTTTGTGTGAAAGGAAATGGCGAGAGGCAGAGCTCTCAGATCAGTGCAGCTTTTAAACCATGTCAAGGTCTAAACTGATAGATAAAAGGTCCTCTTCTTCACTCCCTGTCCACAGCCCTTTTCTTCACGATTCTCCACCCTTGTCTGTGCCAGGACGTGGTTGGAAAGGCATGATAAATTTAAGTGCTGCGCCCCTTCTGTTAGTCTTACAGGGCTCCCCCTGTCCTCTCTTTCCTCCTGTCTCTGTCACTCTGTCCCTGCTTGCTTTCACGCTCCATTTCCTCCCATCCACTTCTTGACTCTCTCTCTCTTGTTCTATCTAGCTCATGTTCATTCTCTCTTTCTGTCCTATGTTCCCATCCCCGTTTTTTGTTTCCGATCACTGGTAGGATGTCCGCGCCTGCTTTTTCTGGCGCATATAGAGAACATGCACATGACAGCAGGCGTGCATTTGAATGACTCTTTTCCATGTTTCTTAGAGCAAGACCTTTCTTTCTACAGTGTGTGTCCTTGACTCCGTCCTTGTCTAAAAACGAAAATTCTGCAGCAGCACAGCCATGGAGAGTTTCCTCTCCATCTATAACAGGTTGTTTGCTTGCCCCCCTCCCCTTCCCCCACCAGACCAAGGATGCAGAATCATTCCATTATCTGTGAAAAGGCCTGCGATGAGTGCAAGGCTTCCAGGGAGCAGGAGAGTTTCTTCAGGGTTTATTCCATCTGAGGAGCAGAGGGTATATTCAGTGTCTTTAGACTGAAGCACGCAGGCAGTTTTGTGTCTCATGTGCATAGTTTTCAAGTTTTGTGCGACAGGCTAATCTCTGTACCTACACACACAAATGAAGATAGCTCATCATCAGTAGTTTCCCTCTTGTGTTGCTGAGCCCATTACAGTTTGCAGATGCAAATTACTGCAGCCTTGTCCTTGAGAATTAACCTTCATCTCCTTTGAAGAGATTGTGACACATATCCATCATCTCCAGTAAATGCCCGCAGTGGGAACCCAGGAGAGAAACAGCTGCATGTGTGTCAGCGTCACGCTCCCTCTGTGTCTGTCAGCCAGAGCCTGTGTCTCTTGCCCGCTCAGGCTCCCTCTCTTCATTATTGATGACCGGTGGGCCTTGAGACCAGGCGAGTGCTGGGCCCCACCCACCACTGCTGCTCTGTGCAGTACACACACGTAGCCACCATTGCACACCCTTGTGTGCAACACCAAGTCATGCTGACCTTCGAGAGTATGTATGTTTGTGTGTGTGATGTAGAATTATGCTGTGATTCTGAGGGAAGTCTGGAAACTGGCTTTGTCGCTTCCTGTATATTTAACACTTCCCATTATGTCACTTCCTACATGCTCTCTGAATCTCATAAACACTCATGATCTGATTGTTTTTGACGTGTCATCTTTTAACCCCATTTTATCTTAATCACATAACAATGTCTCCCAGTCAAAGTTAGTGTCTGCTGGAATTACCCATAAGCCTTAAGCACTGTGAAGTACTAACGTGGGCCTTCCTCATGCTTGTTAGAGAAAGATATAAAAAAGAAAATGATGAAGCTGGCGTGAGCTCTTTGAATTTTAATGGGTCTTTCTGCAAAGACATTCATTTTTGCAGAGTCATGCTTGTGAAAGCGCTCAGAGCTTTAGACCCCTGGATAAAAAGACTGTTTCCCAGACAGCCCATTCAGTCCTCTGTTTGTCCAAGGGTACAGGGGAGGTGCATGCTTTGCATCCTCAATCTGATACACACCCCAAATGTTGGTGTTGGTGACTGGGTGTTTACTTGTGTGTGTCAGTATGTGTCTCAGATATGAATTTTGTGTGTAAAATCACATGTTCAAACTTTGCTCAAGCATTAATGAGATTGAATTTTCTTTCACTCCCCTTTTCCTTGCATGCATTTGCTTGATCAGTCAGTATACTTTGTCCTTGGCTGAGGTAATGTTCATGTAAAGAAAAAAAAAAGCCCACACATTGTAATTAATATTCCACTGCTCACTATGCAACTTCATTTCATTTCATTTTCATCTCTAGTGATGATGTATGTGTTGCACAGATGTTGCAGAGCGTACTCGAGGACATTCAGTTCAGTTTAGGGCTGAACAACAACCAGATATTATCGAAATCACAATATGGCCATGTGTAATATGTAAATCACAGGAGCTGTAATTTTTTCATGAAGCTAAAATGGGTCACAACATACCATTATAAGTGAAGCATGCTGCATGAGTGCTGCAGAGATGCCCCGGCCAACAAATGTTATTCTCCAGGCGTGAGGTAACATGCTTGTTCGGTACAAACCCCAGCATCAGTCACATCATCATCTTAATGTTTTTTCTATGAAAATGAAATCAAAAAATTACCTTTCCCACTCAAATCAGTCTCAATATCTGTCAAAATAATCACAATGTGATTATTTATTGTACTTATCATTCAGCTCTAGTTCAGTTTATACTACTTGAGCAGTTTCACATGCAGAAAGAAACTGCACTCTTTTATGTGTTTTAGCGTCCATGTATTAATATCATTTATACATTCATGTGTCATTCCACAACTTTCTCAGCCTTTTGTTGCTCCTGTCTCAACTTGTTTGAAATGTATTGCTGCATCAAATTCAGAATAAGCAAATATTTACAAAAATTAGTGAAGTTGATGAGATAAAACATTAGATATACTGTCTTTGTACTGTGTTCAATAGAGTGTATGTCAAAAAGGTTTAGTAAATGATCACATTCTGTTTATTTATGTTATACACAGGGTCCCAACTATTTGGAATCGGGGTTGCACGAGGCTATAGCTACAAAGACAGAATTGTTGTTTTATGTTGATGCCAGAATTACCCTTTAAATGTGCCAACATTGGCCTCGCCACAGACCGACATGTCACATTAAAGTAGTGAAATGTTTGTGCAGGCCTTTCCTCTTGGTGCACACTGTGTATTGTTCCATCAGTCCTGAGTGCTCTTCTCTTCTCTATGGCTGCAGGAGCATGACATCGAGACTCCCCATGGCGTTCTCCATGTGACAATGAGAGGTGTTCCCAAGGGCAACAGACCCGTCATCCTCACCTATCACGACATCGGCCTCAACCGTGAGTCAGCCAAAAGTGGACTCATCAATGCACAATGTCCTGGATGTGATGAAAGTGTTTTATTTTAGTCTCCGTACCTGGCGGTCGCATTCGTCGTCTGAGTTTAAACTCGTGAACTCTCACATGATGAGTGTGTCCTCTGTTCGCACTTTTCTAGACAAGTCCTGCTTCAACACCCTGTTCAACTACGAGGACATGCAGGAGATCACGCAGCACTTTGCAGTGGTCCATGTGGATGCGCCCGGCCAGCAAGAGGGTGCGCCTCCCTTCCCCAGCGGGTGGGTGTTAGACTGGCTTTCAAGCACTGATAAATGGGAACGCATTTATTTTCTGTGCCGCAATCAATTCATTTAGTTCGAATGTAAAGTGAGCTGGTAGTTCATTTGCTAATGGAATCACATTCGGTGTTTCTCAAACATCCATCCATTCGTTTCATCTGTCTCCAGTTATCGTTACCCAACTATGGACGAGTTGGCTGAAATGCTGCCATCTGTGATGACTCAGCTCAAGTGAGTGACACCCCACCCCCACCCCCACCCCCCCCGTCTGTAGCTGATCAGTGATAACGTGCATGAATTGACTGCTCACCTCCAGTCCCACACTAACTAGTGATTTCTCTAAGTGTGAATTTGACAAGAATTTAAAAATTAGTTTCAGTCTTTGTTTCTTCCTGAAAATTGTTGTGTGTTTAAAATCAGATTTTAGTCTTTTTGTTTGATTTGGCTTTCGTCAAGACTCAGTTAGTGGAGCTTTTAATCTAATTTAGCCAATGTTTTAGTCAGAATTTTCAGTTTCATGATACTGTCATGGATTTTTCTCAGACTGGCTGTGTTCAGTCATCTAGGCTGAGTAAGTGTTACTGACTTACTATACTTCTTTCATGTCATATAAACATTAATGCCTGAAGTTTGTAAGAAAAGGTGCAATATTTCGTTCACATGTATTTATTTTCTGCATATATCTGCTACACAACAATCCTCTATGGCCTCTGCATGTTTGGTTGCACAGCTCATCTGACATTTGATGTTACAGACGTTATAGTAATCAAATCATCGGCCTGTGAAGGGCCTCTCCGTCACTGTGCAGAATGAGTTAGTGTCTGTTTATGTGTCGTGAGAAATCATATTATCTTGCAGAATGAAAAAGATGTTTACCGTGAGCTTGGCTTGGTTAAATTTAACAAATTGCTAGCTGAGCAGTGCAAGCTAATCGCCATCGTGCCCTGAATCCACAAAGAACTTTGAGCTGTAGTAGTATTTAAATTCAGTCCTGAAAGGGAATTAATATATATACATACACACATCACATCCAGTCAAATAATTGCTATTCACCATCCAATGAGAAGGGTGCATAGAGGCAGTGAGAATTTGTACTTGGTTGGTTAGAAAGTAAAACAATCAGTGCTTTGAGATGGCTGCTGTGATCTACCTTACAGTTTGGATTCTTAGTAGGGATGCACATTTTGGATTTTTTTTATGACCGTTAACCGACGCCCTTTAACGATTAATAACCGTTAACCGATAAGATTTAAATGCCCTTCCGTGCTGCCATTCCAACCTTCCGTCATTCCGACGATGCACACACGATGCACAAACACATTAAATCCGTCATTTACCGCCAGCTGCAGTGTATGTGCAAAACAAGGGATCGAGTCCCAGCTGACCCTTCCGGGAGAGTTGGCTGCCACGATGTTGCGCGCGTTGTCGTGGACGCATGCGGACACTTTCCCACTAAGTCCCCACGTCTCCACTGTATCAACCAGTTTAGCTGTGAGGTTATCAGCTGTGTGTCTACCTGGCATGCTCTGCGTTAACAGGACGGCAGAATTAACTTTCCAGTACTCATCGATATAGTGACATGTAATTGTCACGTAGCTCTCTGTTGTGAGCGCGGCCCAGCAGTCCGTTGTAATAGCCACGAACTTAGTACTTGCAAGTCGCGTTTTACCCCCATGAGTTGATTGAATTACGTAGCTTAAAAACAAAATTGACCGTTAGTATTAATCGGTTAGAGTTACTGTTATCGGTTAACGGTTAAACGGTTAACCATGTGCATCCCTAATTCTTAGAAAATAAAACATGAACGTACGGATCTTAAAGACATGCTTTCCCTCCATACTTGTCAGTGCATAATGAGATTTCACTTTGATTTTTGTTGTCAATATTTTGTTTCTTTTACTTTGTCATGACAGTTTAGCCATGCAATAAAAGGACGTCAGCGAACACTTAAAATGAACACTGGTTTCTCTGCAGGGTCAACAGCGTGATCGGCATCGGCGTGGGAGCAGGAGCGTACATCCTCACCCGCTTTGCAGTGAGTCCAGGACCAGAGCATGGACACCTTCAACCTCCCTCTCCAAAGTTTTTTTTTCGTCCTCCTCTCTGTCTCGTCAGTAATAATTGAAGGTTTTCAGGTCACACAGCTTGCAGCTTGTTGCATTACTGAACATTAAAGCCTTGCATCAAGCCCACACAGGGCACCAGGTTTCTCCACAGTCTGCTGCATATGCAGCCATTCCCAGATGATGAATCACCTTGGTGATTCTCTCCTTTTCAGTTGCGTTCGTCTTGTTTCCACGTTCAATGCAGCGGAGCTAAAATAAGCTTGATCTGTGTACAGCAGAGCAGAAAGAGCTCGAAGTGACAGAGAGGAGCGAGGGAGCATGGAGAGATGAATAATGAAAAGAGAGGATGGTGGTCAGGGGTAAAAAGGGAAGGTTTGGGGATTAAGAGAGAGTCTGCTCTTGTTTAGAATTAATGAAGGAAATTGATTCTGAAATGCATTTGCTCTGACCGGCTTGGAACAAAATGTGTTTACCCTTGATAGATTTGTAGCAGCTGTTGCTGCATTGCATCATATTGAAAGCAGCATCCACAGTTCTCACTCAGCATTCGATGAGATGATTTTAGATTTCCCCAGACATCCTCTTCCTGCTTTCAGGCGATTCCAAAGCCATGTCCCTTAATTAAGATGCCCAGGCCTCCATCTTCACTGTTTCATGTTCCGATTTAAACGCACAGATATGCTTCACTTTTTGTCATATGCTACACAACACTGCAGTGTTTGATCCTGGATCTGCACTGTTGAGGGAATGCATGAAGAAAAATTTGCACAATGCACAATGCTGCGGTGCGCTTAGAGTTCACACTTCTAAGTTAACATGCATCCTTTCCTTCCCAGCTGAACAACCCCACCCTGGTGGAGGGACTGGTTCTGATCAATGTCGACCCATGTGCCGAAGGCTGGATCGACTGGGCAGCTTCAAAGGTCAGTGTTACCACTGCGTCATGAACCTCGAGAGTCGTCTGCATGCTCTGCAGCACAGAGCGGCTGTTTAAATAATTCACCAGCTAGTTATGTTCTGTTTCCAGCCTTTTTGTTAGGTTTTTATTAATGAATGCATTTTGAACTTCAACCACTTCCTTTATACGCTCACTGTTTTACATTATTTGTTCTGAGCATTTTATTTTAGTCTATTCTATATGATGCAAGTAAATAAGATTACGACTTAAAGAATCATTCATGCTAACCTCCAGCCTGTGTTTATACCCATGATATACTTCTATTGTTTTCAAGAGACTTGAAAAAGATAAAGTTAAGTTTTTATTTTCCGGCTGAAAGTGCTGGATTTACTGGCCCCAGCAGGGCCTCTAATCCTGTGTTAATTTGATTTTGCCTACAGTTTTTGGGTTAAGGGCGTTTCAAAGTTAATCAAAACTCAGCTTCAGATTTTACTTGACTGATGTATCAGCGCAGCACCTCTAGCGTCCATTCACTTGAATTTGGTTCATTTTGAGTGGAATAATTGGCTTCAAGTGCAGGATGTGATGGGTCATAGTACTGTAGTGTACTGCTATAATTAGATACTGTGAAGTGTACATTGTGTGCGTACTTTACAAGATTGTTGAGGGAGAGCGGTCTCTGCTGCGTTAGTGTTGCACACAGTCATGGAGCCACGGGGAACTCAATATAACCTTTTTCCCATATCGAATAAAGTGACCACAGTTCATCTGTTTTCTCATTATGATTTGGTTCAACCTAGCAAAGTCTGTGAAATATTATTGGCTCGTGACAGGGAGTGAGAGACAGATGGGTATGACTTGCCTGGCAAGTCAGGAAGCTTACATTTATAATGGTATGCATCCTAACTACTGCTGTGTGTCTCCAGTAGACCACATCCTTCACAGTTCTAAAGCTTTAACATGGCTTATCTATTCATTTTCTTCCTTTATACATTTCATAGTCAGATATTAAACCTGCTAATGCTTACACTGTATGTAGACACACGCATGGCTGTATAGCCATAACGATAATGTCTCTAAGTTCCAGTTGGATTTGTCTCCTGTCGTGTGCAGCTGTCTGGCTGGACCAGTAATTTGGTGGACATCGTCATGGCTCACCACTTCAGCACTGTGAGTTTCTCCTGCTGTATCTTACCCACCTTGTGCTTTTTCATGAGCGTTGTTGACCTTTTTTATTGACAGTGTGAAAGATAACCAAACCTCGGGGGGGGTTTCTTAATTTCCCTTGATACCTTTAGCTGAAATAGCAGACATCTTACTAATTATTCTATTTCTGTCTGCTTGGATATGTAGACTGGTAGAATGTGACTCATATATTACAGACTCAGTTTGCTACTGACATGTACTTTATAATTTCTAATTTATTTCATTGAAGCTCTTTATGGCTCAAAAAAACTTCCTGGTTTGATCTTTTTTACCGCTCTGTTCACCAGGATGAGCTGACAGAGAACCAGGAGCTGATCCAGACCTACCGCCTCCACATCGCCCAAGACATCAACCAGGACAACCTGGCCCTCTTCTGTGGCTCCTACCAATAGTATGATGCTGTGCATTTGTATACGCTGTCCATGGATATTTTTCTAGCATTTTCCCTCATTTATTGTGTTCTGATCACATTTACTGATACAGCGTCTGGCGTAACAGTTAGCAGTGAGCCACATCTATACAGAATATATATTTCTATATATAGAAAGAAGCAAGGCATCACACAATACAAACTACAAGGGTATAATATTAAATTAAACCTGAATTTGTGCCAAGTCATATTACATTTTAGCCAGATCACAGTGCTCCAACTCATCATGGTTTGTCTCTCTGCACTAGCCGTCGGGACCTGGAGATCGAGAGGCCAATTGTAGGTCTGAACGAGGACACGGTCAACACACTAACGTAGGTTCTGAGACTAAGAAGACAAACAGACATCTGTCTCTGAGTGCACTGGTTTGAGAGTATTCACAGCGCGTCTCTTTCCCACGTAGGTGCCCTGCATTGCTGGTGGTTGGTGACACATCACCCGCTGTGGAGGCTGTGGTGAGTTACACGCCATCGTCTCAGTAATCTTTGAAGCTTTGAGAAGTATTTTCAGTTATTTCTGTTTTTTAAGCTCCGTAGTAATCTCCCATTGACGTTTCAGGTGGAGTGCAATTCCAGGTTAAATCCAACCAAGACCACACTGCTCAAGGTGAAGCTTTTTGTGATGTATCTGTTGAATGAATGAATAAAATACATGCTATTCATTTTTGACTGTACAGAGTGTATCAATGAGACTGATCTTTTCCTCTCAGATGGCTGATTGCGGAGGCTTGCCCCAAGTTGTTCAGGTGGGTTTTTGCGTGTGGAGACTCACATCTGTGTCATCTATCAAATTTCCTTGTCTAAATTATCTCATAACTTTCTTCCTTTTGTCTGTTTACAGCCCGGGAAACTTGCTGAGGCCTTCAAGTACTTTGTTCAGGGAATGGGCTACAGTAAGTAAACATGTTCACATGTCTGTTGCTATCTGTGGTTAGTGAGTAAGAACATCAAAACTTAAAATGATACTGGTTCATACTAGCTGAGTACACTAAATGGCCAAGAATTGTTTACTTTTCTGGCTGACGTGTTTGTGGTAAAGGTCTGTCTTTATTCTTCGCCGAATTTCCTGTTGACGTGAGTGCAGTGACAAAAGTTACTTGAATGAGGCTTGTTTTCGCTGCAGTCTGCTGTGAGCTTGTTGCTAACCACCCCTGCTGATGGGGTTTGGACTGTGGCCAGAAATGCATGAAAAGAGAGTTTTTTTTGTCAGCCTGGTCACGGAGAAGCAGCCTGAGAGGCCCGGTGGATGCTAACGCCATTTCCTCTCTGCTCTTCGCAGTGTGTGGCCCCCACAACCCTCAGTAGGTGAGGTGTAAGTGCTTCTAGCATGACTGAAATGAAGCGGCACTCGAGATATTCACTTCCTGTTCAGTTCAGAGCAGGCGTGAAAAAATACCCTCTGTTTTTCGGTTTTTTTTGTGCCCGGTGTGCTTTTCTTTTCTGTTTACAACTGTTTAATGATGCGGTCTCTTTCTAGAGACGTTCACAGTGCATACTTAAACAGGCTTCCAGGTTTTCAGTCATTCATCTGCAAAGAAAGACAACAAACACATTTCTGTCAGCCCATACTGACTTCAGTGTCCCAACTAGACTCTGCTCCATGGATGGATGAAGCCATGAATCTGGTCATACAGATGATGTCTGTCTCTGTGTGTTTTTCTGTAATGCTAATTCTCTTTTGCTCTCTCCCGTTCCCAAACCCCTCACCGTGGGAGGCACCCTCAGGTGTAGCTCGTATGTCGGTGCCTCAGTGTTGCTTTAAAGGCCACCAAGTCTCCCTGTTGAGTAAATGCCACTGCAGGATTAGAGCAGATTAAAAAGAGTGTTTTCATGCAGAGAAAGTGTGGAAAATAAATCTTAACACCTCAGCGTGTTTCTGAAAGCTGCTTTTCCGTCATTACCACATTGCCACAGTGTGAAATGCACGAGAAACCGCCAAAAAAGAACAGGAAATAAAGATTCTAGTTTGCACACATGCTATTATTTCTTACCTTGTCGTTGATAGCAGATAGCTTTATGTCCTCCACGTCCACCGAGCTGCAACAGAACCTCTGTTCAAATCAGAAATACATTATGGTTGGATGAAGCAACATGAGAGCTACCTTTTCAACCTTTTCCTCTTTCTCCCTCTTTCTTTCCTTCTTTAACCATTGCTTACAGTTCCCTACGTTCTTCTCAGTCACCTGAGCAACGAATCAGGTACCAGGTTCTTGAGCAGCTGGCAGACTAGAAGACTTTGAACCAATAGGCTCTTGACACTCCACAGTGGATAAATGTCAATATATGCAGAAACTCTCCAGAGAGCTCTGTTTCGTATTGGTATTCAGCAGCAGCTCAGTGTGGCGGATACAGCCAGAATTATACACAGTGAGATCATTCTGCATACTTTGACACACATTCATCTCCCTGTAGGAGTTTAGTTTGTCCTGTTAGCATGGATTCTGTCCACAGTGTCCTATTTTGTTGCATGACCTGCTGGTGTTGCTTCCCGTCAGTTCAGTTGGATTGCGAATGCCATATTTTGCTCTTGTATTGCTTTCATGTTTATTTTTCCCATCAGTGTACACTGATGCAATCATTTTCTGTGACACATTTCTTTTATTTGAGTACTCTCCATATTTGAGAACTGTTTGCATGGTAAGCACTTGTGTTGTTGTTGCATCTGGATATCTGGTGTTCCCACACTGCACTGAGTCCCTGTGCAGCATGAGTGGAATATTAATGCGTGTCTCTCTCTTTCAGTGCCGTCAGCAGGAATGACTCGTCTGGCTCGCTCTCGCACCACCTCCTCCTCCAGCATCACCTCCATGGACAGCAGTCGCAGCCGCAACAACCTCAACAGCCTGCTGGAGGGCAGCGCCACCGGGGCCCTGGACAACCAGGCTGGACCCCAGACCATGGAGGTCTCCTGCTAAACCCCACCCCACTCCCTGCATACTCCCACGTAACTTATGTACCCCCCGTCCTCTCCCTCTCTCTTTCTCTCTCTCCTTCTCTTCCTCTCCCTCTCTCTTTCTCTCTCTCCTTCTCTTCCTCTCCCTCTCTCTTTCTCTCTCCTTCTCTTCCTCTCCCTCTCTCTTTCTCTCTCTCCCTCTCTCTCTCTCCCTCTCTCTTTCTCTCTCTCCCTCTCCCCCTCTCTCTTTCTCTCTCTCATCCCACACCTAAGCAACTCCACACCAGGAGGATCTGTAATGAACTATGTGATTAGAAAAAGGATGTAATGAATATATTAACAGATGCATATTATTAAAATATTGAATACTGAATACACTGTCAGTCACATTCCTACCAGACACCATAACTACATTCACACGTGTTGCATATTCAAACGGTCAAACCACATGATCGACTTGGCTGTCCCACCTCACCCCCCTTGTATTTATTTTTTTCACATCGTCTTTGTTTTAAATGTCTTCATGCACACTGTAGAAATCTTTCATGGCTTCAAAACAACTTGTAGGCTTTTTTTTCCATTGCACGGTACATCACTTTTACTATTTTAACTCTTCCTTTGTGAACTCTAAACTTGTGTGCTACATTGATTGTGAGTCACCGTATCTTTGTTTTTAATCTCAAACATGGTACCAAATTAGTCACAACGTATACAGAGGGATCACTAAACCTGCCATAGCTGCAGAAATAAAGGTGAAGTGAAGCGGGTGATAGATGGGGGAACCATTGCAGACTGTAGCACACTGTCCGTCAGACTAAATCAACGCTTTGGAGAGAGCTGCTTTTGAACATTGTTAGGAGAAGTCATGAACCAGTGTGTCAACTCTGTCACTTCACGTTCATTTACTTTGGATATTTTTTTGTAATTGAACTCATCTCCTTTTCTTCCTGCTCTGTGTTGATGTTTTTGTTCAGTTGAATAGATTATTCAGTGATGTTTTAACAAGTGGGTTTTGATGTGAAAAGTATGAGTCCCTTCACTGAGGGGCCCAGTGGTGCTTCTCACTGTCTGCTGATTCAGCTCATTTATATTACTACTGAATAAAGCTACAACATGACAGCATGTGTGGTGTTTCAATTTGTCAGCATATTGCCAATAATTCTGTCCAAGTGTACAAAAGTAGCAGGTGTTACAGATGCCTTTGAATGAAGCAAAGTGAAGGACTCATGTCTCAGTGCAGTACCTGCTTGTACTTTTCTTCTGTTAGTGGAAAAGTGAGGTGACTGTGGTGAGTTAGTTTCCAACCACACTTGTTCTTATTTCCTCATTGAGTGACGGCTTCTGTTATCACAGATGATGCAGTCTAAATATAGCGCACATTAAGAACAAACAATGGTCAGCTGTGCTGCAATTGAGATGAAGAGATTGACTAAAACATAAAGATGTACAGGATGTCAGCTGTGTAAAGCGCTAGATGTTAATCCGATGGTCAGATCACCCACTGAGGCTTGTCTTATGCTGGCTTCTCCATTGTGCAACATTACAATTTTCCTCAAATGATGGCAAATGGAAATTAAAATGACCAAGTATACACAGGGGTGGACCTAATATCTGTACAGTGGCCTATAATGCAATAACACTCAACAATGCTGCATTGATTACTGGGACAATTGAGTTTGTGGTGCTGGACTGGATTACAGTGTACTCTAATGCTTTTGTGTCCAACCTTTAACATGATACTCCTGTATTTACTCACAATCCAAACAAAACTTTTTTACCATTAAAAAAAATTGAATGTGGAGTGAGATAACATGTTTACATGAACCGCTTTGAGAACGATGGCCTACTGTGGCATGGAATGATTCCATTTTTGATAAGTTCATTCCATCCGTGCGAACACACAGTTCTCAGTGATGACAGCACAAATCTGGTCTGTTCTGATAAAGCTTCTTTTATTGTTTCCATCCACGGCAGAGTTTTGCTTCACGAGAAATTCAGCGTACATCTAATCAAAGACTGGAACAAGAAGAGATCTAAGATTTTTGTGACTTCATCAAAGTCTTATGAGTGTGTGTGAGTATGTTCATCTCTCAGCAGAGACTGAAACCAACAGATCATTTCTACCATCTCTGATATACAGAAATGAATATGCATATCTTAGGGCCACACAGTTTCATTTGACCTTTTCACACACAAATGATTTATTCGCACAAAATGCCCTTATTGGCATTGCTCCACTACTTCTCCATTTCATTGACTGCAGCATCAGCATGATGAGGATGAACTTGTGACTGCGGGTAGGAGTAGGCTGGCAGGGGAACCTTCGTCATGCTTCTGCAGAGGTTTGACTGGCATCTGACATGAACATCAATGGCATCATTTTATCATGACAGTAACTGAATGCATGAGAGCATTGAACTGATGGGGGAAATATAGTCAACTTTTTCCATTAACCAGACACAGATAACATGTAGTTTTGCCCAGTGTCGGCCAAATGTACCTAAAGTGTGTGTGAAATGATGTCACTGCTTCAAATCACCACACTGCACCACAAGGCGCTCATACATGTTTATGTAAATGCTTCTTGCGCAGACATGCAGATCATTCCATAAACAAGTGATGCACAGTTAACTCCACTTGAAAACATTCTGCATCAGAGAGATCAACACGGGCCGTTCTGAGTCAGGATGTCATGGTCTCGAGCGTCACAGGAAGCTGCAGCAGGGTGACATACATGCACGCAGGAAGCCTCGTCTCTTTAGTCAGCCCCCACTATAAACAGCTGCGAAAACACAGCAGTCTTCATGGGAACAGAGCAGAGGAGGGAACACGGTCATTGCAACTGATCAGCAGGCCTGAGTGGGAACTGAGGTCAGACATATGTAACAGACACCCGTGTGTATGTGTGTGTGTGTGTGTGTGTGCAGACAGCAGACGAGCATTTTTCATCGCAAACATTTGGAGTTTACCAGTCGATCAGAGAAGAATCTGGTTCTGTACTTGTGCAGAGTGTAATTCTGGGTGAACATTTCTAACACAGAAACTGGTAAAGGTGAGTATGATGATCTTTCGCTTGAAGGAAGTTTTCTCTCTTTCCTTTTTGTCCAATGACTTATACCACCTGAATATTAGTAAACTTACTGCCTCTTGTGCTATAGGAAATATCAAAGACATTCATTTAGCAATTATCATACAAATGAATCAGTTGCTGGCTAAACTTCTTTCTATTATTTCAAACAGATTTATTAACTTTTGAAAAAGCAGTGTGCATCTTAAGAATACAATCTTATCTATTCATTAGTTGAATCTACCATTCTCATGTGAAGTAGACTTTATTCCTGGCTAACATGTTGCACGGAAATTTAACACAGGATATCAATGCCTCTTGTTGTGGTTAAACACCTTCCTGTACCTAGGTTTTGTTGCAAGGTTACAAAATAGTGTACCTGTAAGCTTTTTCACTCATCAGTCATAATGTGATAACTAGTAGGATAAAGAAATTACGAATGTGAAGGTTATGGAGCCCTTAAAGCATATTAATTATGACCCATCTCACTCCTTTTTTTGCCTGTGTCTCTCTTTTTCAGCGATAAGAGCCATTTCAAATCAGCAGGAGGCCAGAGAATATGGGGACCTGCCCCATCAGATGTCAATCCAACCGGACGATTCTAGAAAATCCACCTGAAACTGTAACACCAGGTATCACCAAGTCATCAACACATAAAATATATATATATATATATTTTTAAATGTGACAAACTGATCTTATTAAGTCATCTCCTCCTTTTTCTGTGCAGCCCACCAGGACAGCATGATTGTATCCCTCTGTAACTACCCGTCCTTTGGCCGCACAGAATTGACCATGTGCATTGGGGAGCAACTCACCATCTTATCAGAGTATGTGACATGGCTCTTAATGATTCACCCTCACCTTTGATTTCACCTAGACAGATACAATTAGTCCTGACTGCTCATTTTCTCCAACAGTGATGGTGATTTTATGATAGTGCGATCCACAACCACAGGCTGTGAGAGCTACGTTCCCACCAACTACACCGCCAAGGTGACACACAGGTAAGCATTAAGTCACAAGAACATGTATTAAGATGTCTGTCTCATCACTGTGTGTGTGTGTGTGTGTGTGTGTGTGTGTGTGTGTGTGTGTGTGTGTGTGTGTGTGTGTGTGTGTGTGTGTGTGTGTGTGTGTGAGAAAGCAGAGGAGCTGTACAGATGTGAAATGAAAGGTGGGGAGTTCCCTGTGGGGTAGGAGGAGTCTTGTGTAGGTGACCTGACCTCAGTGGAGACAGAGGTTTGGAACAAGACTTCAGTTCTCTCCAGTGACATGACATCAGTCTCTGCCTCCTGTAGTTTCAGTCCTCCTCCAGTGGGGAATGTGCTCTGATATGGTTCCACTGAATTTTCCAAACATGAAAACAACAGCAAAATATCTTTCTTTTTTTGTCTGCATGATGACACTGTCTTACCGTCCCAATGCGTCTTCTCTGTGTTCAGGTGGCTGTTCACAGGCATCAGCAGGTACAAAGCAATGGAGCTGCTGATGCAGCCTAATAACCCGAATGGAGCCTTCCTGATCCGAGAGTCAGAGACAAACAGAGGTTAGAGGGCTGTTTCCTTTTTCTTCTCATTGTCAGTTGCATTATAAACATGTTCAATCCAAGCATAACATTGTAACCTCAGGACATAAAATGAGCAAAATATCATGTCAACATTTTCTTCATTTCTAATGCAGCTTTTACAATTTTAAGACAGTATATTCTGATGAGTTGGGCCACTGGAAGGGCTTAATTTACATCAGAAACGACTGGAATTATGGTTTAAGAAGAATAAGGAATATGAATCCATACTGGAACAAATGACTCAACAGCTGTGTGTCATTTTGCTGTTCAGATTGTTATTCGCTGTCTGTCCTGAGGAGGAACAACTCCTCATATTTGGACTGTGTGAAGCACTACCGCATCTCTCACCTCGAAAATGGCTGGGTCTACATATCTCCAGGACTCACCTTCCCCTCCCTGCATCACCTGGTGGAACATTACTCAGGTCTGTGCTGAGGATGTGATCTGTTTCCTTGCCCGAGGCATCTCTAAAAGAGCCATATTAAAATGTCGCCTTCTTCCCCAGAGTCTGCAGATGGATTGTGCTGTCGGCTGACAGAGCCTTGCTTCATCCAGGGTTTTGACGGCGCAAGAGAGGCCAGGCCAATACCCACAACTGTCAGGAGGCCTACGATCAATTGGAAGGACATTAGCAGGTGTGGCAGACTCACTGCAGCCTTGCCTCTACTTTGAATGTCACTCTATTACTTGTTGTGAAGTACAGCACGAGCCCCTGGTGGCGTCCTGCTCAGAAAACTGTCTGTATGAGGTCTAGTATTTTCAGTTTTTGCTGAAACTATGATACAAACAGATCAACCAACTGATAGGACTGTGGTTGTACTGTGTAACATCCAGATTTGACTGTGTATCCTTCAGCAGATTATAGTCACTTAATACCGCCCAACTTCTAGACTCCTATACTGAATCCATGTTTAGGACATTGTGTCAAAAGTAATTGCAGCACTTCATTTTTGTATTATGACCAATACTGTGGTCACTTTCCTTATTTAAGTCTTTGAAAATCCTCCTTTGTCTCTCCCAGGTCAGTGATACTCAGGAGAAAGAGAACAGAATTAGACAACTCTCTGGTGAGCGAGGGCCTAAGGGAGGCCATCTCCTCCTACCTCCAAATGACGGACAGCGACAATCACAGCTGGGACACTTGAGGAAAAAATGCTGGATCAGTCTGAGAGAATGAATTCAGACAGAGTACAGTCAGATTCTGTCCTGTCTCATCTGCAGTTTGGGCAAGCCATTGGAAGAGGTCGTCTGTGCGCCCAAATGCAGTCTTTGTACACCACCCTGGAGTCGTTGGGGGTGGAGGCTGAGACACTACAATATTTGGAGCTGTGACATACTGTGTGTCAGCAAGAAGGCTGGTTTTTGTGTCCACAGCGGCACACAGTGGAGGTGTGAACTGAAAACTGAATGTCAGTGAGACATTTGTTCTCATTTGGTTTCAGGAGTTGAATGTTTCTCTTAATTTATAACATTCATATGTATTTGCTGTTTGAATGTAATAATGTGAATGATATTGTAATATGATTGCGGTCATGTTTATGTAATTGGAATCCAATAATGTATATAAGTTATGTGATAAATGAACAACACATACAAATATAACCACCTAAAAAAGAGCCTGGCCTGTATTTTCTTCAAGTCAAGTCAAGTCAACTTTATTGTCAATGCTGCTATATGTGCAGGACATGCACAGAATTGAAATATCATTTCCCTCAAATCCCTGGTGCAAACAGCAATGAACATGAAAGCTAAAATATAAAAAATAATCTAAAATATAAAATAAAAAAATATAGAAGAAATATATACAAGTTTAAAAGATCTAGGAAAAATATGGCAATCTGTGATATACGGTATATTATGGCAAAATATGAACACTATGAACAGTGTGGAAAGTATATCAAAAATAAATAAAGGATGTACAGTACAGTTTGTAAACAGATTGTGTACAGCAATTGACTGTACATAGTGCAATTTAGGTTTGTAAAAGAGTTTTTGAGTTTGTAAAGTGGCTGGTGCCGTTTGGTTTGTGCATGGTGGTGGTGGTGGTGGTGGGGTGGAAGTGGGGGGTGGGGGGTCAGTGTCCAGAGTTTGTGG
>JBBMOE010000019.1:8878278-8993312 GCA_037975065.1 Chaetodon trifasciatus | reverse complement strand
TGATGGGAGTGAGGGGTGGGGGGTCAGTGTCCAGAGTTTGTGGGGGCAGAGGGCAGGGAAGGAAGGTTGGGGGGGGCTGGGAGGGAGTTCAGCATCCTGATGACAGTAAATGAAGCTGTCTTTCATTCTGCTGGTTCTGTCCCGTAGGCTCCTCATTCTCCTGCCGGAGGGCAGGAGGCTGAAGAGGCAATGGTGGTATAATAGTGAACGTTATCATAAAAAACAATAGATATAAAATGTATTATGTCATCGAAGCCACTTGATTCTTGCAGTGCGCAGCTCTGCCAGCAGGTGTCGCTTAATCACATCCATTAATTCATCAAAGCCTTCCACTTCCTGCCCCAACAGTCCAGTTCAGGAAGAAGAAATAATGGCGACGCTTCTGGGGTCCGAGTCCCCCTGTACTGGAGGAAAACGAAGAAATTACAACAGCAATATCATCGCAAAGTTCACAGCCAGTAAAATTACTGGCCAGGGTTTCAGTCGAGGGACGCAGGTAAGAGAAACGATGCAGGTCTCGACAATAAAAACATCCGAATGTCTGACGACCGGGACCAGGGACTTGCGGTTGGAATGCAGCCTGAAAATGAAGACGTTGTCCTGGAGACTTGACTGGAGATGCAGTCGCCCCTGTCAGCTTCGGCTTTGCAGCTAACTGCGACATTGCGGGGTATTTTTAAAGCGCAGACCTGTAGCTTTTATGCCATTGAGTTCTGGATAATAATATTTGCTCGCTGACAAAGAAAATAACGTTAGCACAACAAAAAGTGTGTGAAGCAAGCTCCGCTTCAAGTGGCTCTTTTGTTGTTAGCCTCACATTAGCTTAGCACCATAGGCCAGGTTAATTACTGATACAAAAACGCATTGAACTGAACGTTTGACGGAGCGTTGTTGGTTTTAATAATAAATTGTGGTGTCAGTGTTACTAGAGAGCCTGTCGTTCAATTTTGGAAGCTTTAATCACGGGCAGTAACCATTTCTACGGTTAGCAGACGGGGTAACGTCAGCTAGCTAGCTAAGCCAGCTGAACGGCTCAGGTGATTACGTAACGACACACTAACCACAATAACTATCGTTTCCATAAATGGATACGCCGCAACAGCTGTCTGGAATAGTAAGATGATTATTGTTCCCACGTAAGGAGACACATATGGTTATTGTGACTTTCGGAGCACATATTTGTTCGGTTAGTTTTGACGTAACTTCACGTTAGTCTACGTCAACTGTTTCCACCGTTTTTGGGCACATGAGCGTCACTCTTATCCTGAAGTTTCGACACTCGGTCCCTGCTTATCAGTTTCGCTTTGTTGCTGTCACACTCGAGACTTGAGCTCTTCAGTTTCAAAGTTGATTAAATCACTTATAAGAGTACAGTTATTGTCATGCCTTTTACCTTTTTGCTGACTTGCAGTTTTCAAGGCAGTGCGTCTCTGGGGTGAAGTGAAGTGTTGGCCTGTAGCAGACCACCTCAGATCTGAAAATATATCCCTGATCACATTGAAACTGTGATATTTGACAAGTTTTCTCAGACGGTGTAGAGACAGCTGCCATATTTTGAACACTTTGCACTTTGAAGGGAGTTGGTTATCAATAGGATGTCAAAAGCTTTTGTGAAGAACTCTGAAACATTCAAGAAAGCCACGTCTTCTGTCCTCTGTGCAGCACAGTTTGCTTCTTTACAGCATTTCAGTTTAACATGAAATACAGATGTGCATAACGGACATGAGTAACACTCACAAAAACATTAACAGTGACTCTGTCATCAAGTGACAAGTCTAAACTATGTGATCAGTTGTGTTGAGCTCACAGGGCTGCAGTGATTGTCAGTATAGCAGCATAATATTTTTTAAGATGGATGGTAAATGCATAGTTATTCAGTGTCTCTGTAGAGATGAGTTGCTGTGTAGATCTCAGTGAGCTTCTTGTTTTCAGGCTTTTAGAGGCACTTAAAAGTCTCTTGGGTGTGTGTTGAATTGCAATAGGAGGACTGGGCTTGTTTGCCGTTATCACACTGGTCACCTGTATGAGGAAATAATGTCCAGATTTTAACAAAAAAGCTTCTCTTGCAAAAAGGTGCACTTACAAGTTATTCGAGTCAAGAGGTCTCAGCTTTTTATATTCTGTTTCTACCAGCCTCACATGTTGAGGAATTAGCATTTGCATGATATGCATCATTCAATGCATATTTCTAAAATCACTCTGCTGCAACAACAACCTTTTATTCTTAAAAGGGTTTCAACTTGTAGATTCTGCTGGACCTCAAGGTCTTGCTCCAGAGTACATTTGCACCCACTGACTATGAACCAGGCCAGGATTCTGTTGCCCCTCAGTCCTCGCTATGAGAGGGATAAAATAAAAACATGTTAAAGTTGCTTTCATTTCCTGTTTTCTGTGTTGCAGTAGTCTGCTGTATGACTTGAGGAGTGGCTCAACGCTAATATCATTTAAAGGAAGCATTACAGTCTTCCTAGTCTGGCAGGCCTTTTGTTTGTGGTCACAATTGTGGACATTTTCTGTTAAGGAAGATTATTTGAGACTGGGTGTTTTCATATCCAAGATATGTGGTAATTAATTAACATAGAGCGCATGTTCAACTTTTTTTGCTTAGAATCACTCTGTGCTTTTCTTTGTATGAGATATGTGGATAAAGCCAAAATGAATTTGAATCAAGCAAAAATAGAACTTTTTAAACCTTCCTGAAGCACTGATTTAAATAAGCATACATTTTCGCACTGTATATCGCCCTATTTAAGGTTGCCTGTGTTCATGTGTTGCAGCTCCCAGGAGGCCTGCTCCAGGAAAGAGATAAACGGGCCAAGTGGCATGGCATCCCTACTCTGCTGCAGAAGCTCTACGAGAGCAGCCATCCCAACAGTGACCTCTCTCATGCCCATAGCTTTCTTAAGGTAACCACGCCATGCTAGTCCATCCAACAATAAGGCTGTGGAATTCCTGGTGTTAGTCACTTGTTGCTGAATGTTTCACTTTGGAGCCTGGCTGATGTAAATTACATGTGGACAATGGGTTTTTGTCAGGTATTATCATCCCAGCTCTCCATGGAGGCCATGTCTTTTGTCACAGAGGACAGGAAGACCGCTCAGGAATCCACCTTCCCCAACACATACACCTTTGACCTCTTTGGTGGAGTTGATGTAAGTTTGACATTCCTACTGCTCGGTGCTGTGTAGTTGTTGGACTCAGACACTGAAAACAGTCAGCACGTGTTGGACAATTCATACTGTATTGGCTCGCAGCACTGAAAGCTTATTTTTCCTGTTTCTCTGCAGCTACTTGTAGAGATCTTGATGAGGCCGACATTAACTATGCAGAAGAAAAAACCCAAAAGTAAGTAGGACTGCATCACACGTGTGCATATGTTGGCTTTTATTGAGATTTTTGTTCTTTTTTACTTGATGATAATTGCTTTAATTTCCTGACATTTTCTAGCAATTAGACTAACATCTGTGTTTCCGTTACAACAGTGAATGATGACTTGGTCAAGGACTGCCTTAGTGTTCTCTACAACTGTTGTATATGTGTAAGTATCCCATTACATTCTGTATGTTCCAGAGAAATGTCAGAGGTGCATCATACCTTGCTTCAGTTGAGCACATGTACTGTATATAACTAGAAGTATTTTCTTGCAGTCGGTCTGTGCTGCTCTATTGTGTCAAAACAGGATCATGCTGGCAGACAGGTTTGGGCATGATTTAATTAACGTGCGTGTTCTGTATTCAAAACATAGACGGAGGGGGTCACAAAGAGCCTGGCAGCGAGGGATGACTTTGTTTTGTTTCTCTTCACCCTGATGACAAACAAGAAGACCTTCCTGCAGACCGCTACCCTTATTGAAGATATTCTTGGAGTCAAAAAGGTCAGAGTTGTACTTGTATGGAATCCTCAGCATGAGCACGGTGGCCCCATTGACTCCAGTTAAAAGGGCTAGGAAGTCGCTTTGTGATTTAGGCCGTGACACATTTGGCAAGCCAGTGATTTTCTTAAATTCATGTTTTTATGTGCCCGTTTCCCAGAAATTAAAGTAATTATTAGTGAAAATAACAGATGTTTTCTTTAAGTAATAGATAACAGCCTCTGCAGATAAATTTGTATTGTTATTGGCCAGCTTTGTTGTCCATGACACACACCTTTAATGCCAGAATGATTGTGCCTGGCTCAGTTGCTAACACCCTAAAGTCACACCCATCCCTTAATTTTGGAACCATGCTGCACCCAGCTTGAATTTTTCTTTATATTCTTTAACATTTTAAAACACCTAGCTCTGTATCTTTTCTTAGCTCTGTATTGTAAAATACATGGTAATTTACTTGATAGTTTGGCAAACATTGTGTAGTCTGTAGTCTGTTAATTTGCTTTCTCTTTACAGTTTCCTGAACCCAGACATGTTATTTGTGTGCTAGTGATTCTTGTAAATGTTTGAATTCTGTCACCCCATCAAGGTGTTGTGGTGCCAATATGTGGAGACTTTGTAGACAGTCCAGTTATAACTTGTACGTCTTAAAAATGACAATGACTTAATTATCTATAAGAAACTCAATTAGCTCTACTGTATGTTGAGATTCATGTAGACTTTAAATATTGGGCTTCTTTGTGTTCCCCCCTTGATATTTGTGATCTTGGTAGAGGTAATTAAAGCTTATCCTCCTCTTTTTACTAATTTTGACACATAAATGAATATTTTGTGATTTAGCAAAGTGCAAATTTCCAATTTCCAGTGCAAACCACCTCTCTGCTTTATATCACAGAGTGACAGAATGTCAGTACGAAAGTTTTGGTCTCAGCACTGCCTAATTACTGCCTAATTATGTCCAGCATGCCTGCATTATTTGCCATGGTTTTACAGAAACTGGCTTAATGCTGATGATTAAATGAGTAAACTAGCAAAGAGATTCTCTTGTGTTCAAAAACTCTTCTGTAGCAATGGAAAATGTAGTGTATAAAAACACACATCCTCCTCTGTCCCAGCATGGCAGTGGCTTTGTTTTCCCTGTGTGGATTAGCTAATGTATGCACAGGCATACTTTGCATGAATTATGTACCAGGTATACACAAGACATCTGAGAAAATGCTTTTGCTTCAGGTAACCTGGCCTGAGCTTTTGTCATTGTTTCAGATAAAAATAGATGAAAACATCTGAGGTAATTCAGCGGAAAAGGTTGAAGCGTTGCTACAATCAGGGAGTGACAAAAAATACAGGACACAACTGACTTTTTATCTGTTATGCTGTTTGTTTGCTGCTAGGTTTTGTAAATGAAAAGTCAATATTGAACATTAGATTTCAACGTAAACATTTCAAATGTTTGCATTTTCAGGAGATGATCCAGTTAGAGGGCATCCCTAACCTGTCAGGTCTGGTCCAAAGCTTTGACCAACAGCAGCTAGCCAACTTCTGCCGCATCCTGTCTGTGACCATCTCAGAGCCTGATGTAGGAAATGACGACAAGCACACCCTGTTGGCAAAAAATGCCCAGCAGAAACGCAATGCTAGCCCCTCACGGGCAGAGGTCAACCAGGGTAGGTTGTCTTCAGAGTACGCAGGTCAAACTGACTATAAAATATTTTTGTGCCCTTACAAAAGAATGCATCAGTAAATGAACTCTTTGTCCAATAGTAACCCTGCTGAACATCCCTGGCTTCATTGAGAGGCTGTGTAAGCTGGCCACCAGGAAGGTGTCTGAGGCCACGGGAGCTAACTTCCTGCAGGAGCTGGAGGACTGGTACACCTGGCTGGACAATGCTCTGGTGTTGGATGCCCTCATGCAGATGGCTACTGAGGAGGCAGAGCAAAGCAGTACAGGTGAGACAACAGTCACTTGTGCTGCATTTTCCTCACACTGCGTAAATCCTGTGATGATCCTATGATCCTTTGATTGAGATGATTTTTCTTCCTCGCCTTCAGAGTCATCAGATGAGAGTTCTCTGGCCACCAGCCCTCTGAGACATCGACTACCCCAGTCCATGAAGATAGTCCATGAGATCATGTATAAAGTGGAAGTGCTCTATGTGCTATGTGTCCTTCTCATGGGCCGACAGAGGAACCAGGTACTTAACAGCACGTCTTCCCCCAAACTGCAGTGTTGGGTCCAACCAGAGGCAAAATATGTGTTTCACTGATTCCTGTTTTGTGATGCTTGCACAGGTCCACAAGATGCTGGCTGAGTTCCGTCTCATCCCGGGACTCAACAACCTGTTTGACAAGCTGATCTGGAGGAAATACACCGCTTCAAACCATGTGGTGCATGGCCAGAATGAGAACTGCGACTGTAGTCCAGTATGACGCTCTCTGTGTGAACTGGCTCTGAGCAATTGAATGAAACTTTTTAAGGTTTAACATAATCGTTAACACTCTTGATTCTGATTGTGCAGGAGATATCCTTCAAAATTCAGTTCCTGCGGCTACTTCAGAGTTTCAGTGATCACCATGAGTAAGTGACCCTTAACTCAGTTCTCTTGAATCTGACCTCTCCTTTTACATTATGTTTGTTGTTAAAAACCTTTTGCCTGTCTTTCAGGAACAAATACCTCCTGCTGAATAGTCAGGAGCTGAATGAACTGAGTGCCATATCCATGAAGGCTAACATCCCTGAGGTGGAAGCTCTGGTCAACACAGACAGAAGCCTTGTGTGTGATGGGAAGAAGGGTCTGCTCACACGCATCCTCACTGTCATGAAGAGGGAGCCTCCAGACTCGTCCTTCAGGTCAGCATTGCAGATTTCTCAAGGGGCCTCTCTCTACTTCTCCCTTTTTGTTGAACCCTTCTGTTTCTGTATGTAGGTTCTGGCAGGCGAGGGCAGTGGAAAGTTTTCTCAGAGGAGCCACCTCCTATGCAGACCAAATGTTCCTCCTGAAGAGAGGACTACTAGAGGTAAAACTACAGCACAGATTGTTTTGTGATCATCCATGAAGACGTGCACATTTCACAGGTCCGTCCTTGATTTTGACTTGTCTTGAATGAATGCCTGATGACTTCATGTTTCCATCCCTCGACAGCACATCCTGTTCTGCATCATAGACAGTGGCTGTACATCTCGAGACGTCCTACAGAGCTACTTTGATCTGCTTGGAGAGCTCATGAAGTTCAACATTGATGCCTTCAAAAGATTCAACAAATATGTCAACACTCCAGAGAAGGTACGGTCTCACACCTCATGCTCTTTCCAAAGATGTGTATGTTGGCCGAACAGAAATAAGTTTTCCAACCATTTCTCAGCTTGTGTGGTGGATGAACAGGTGGGTCTGATGGTGTGGTTTGATTTCTCTTCTGTAGTTTCAGACCTTCCTGACGCAGATCAACAGTTCTTTGGTGGACTCTAACATGCTGGTGCGCTGCATTGTCCTTTCCTTAGACCGATTTGAGAGCCAAACTGAAGATGTCAAAGGTAAACTGGCGTGGAAAGTGTGCGCATGAAGACTAGTTCATGAAAGTGGAGAAAGGAGAAATTACTGAAATCATGTCTTGGCCTGGATAACTAGTCAAAAATCAACAATCACTCCAATCCTGCATAAATCTGCAAACACTGTTTACACATTAAAGTTCACACTGACATACATAAACAATAGAAACATACTTCTTTCTCCTGTTTCAAGATCACAAATGAATGGAAGTGCTTTTCCTCAAAGAGGTCATTAAACAGTTATTGTGATGTTGCCTGTGTTTTCTTAGTGGTGGAGGTACTTTCTGAGTGCTGCCTGCTGTCCTACATGGCCAGAGTTGAGAACAGACTGTCCTTCCTCTTCCGGCTGATCAACATTATCAATGTGCAGACACTCACGCAGGTAATGTCTTCTTTTGTCACATATATTCAGAGAAGCTCAAAGTGCATAAATAACGATTCATTGGATATACAAATACATTGAGGACTGTTTTAAAGTAATGTTAGCCAACATTAGCACTGTAATTGTGTGTGTATTGAGATGCAAAAATGGTCCATCACTCAAGATTCATTCCTCTGTACATTCATTCCTCCTGCAGGAGAATGTGAGCTGTTTAAACACCAGTTTGGTGATCTTGATGCTGGCCAGAAGAAAGGCTAAACTGCCCTTCTACCTCAACGCCCTGCGGGAGAAGGAGTATGCTGAGAAATACCCGGGCTGCCTGCTCAACAATTTCCACAACCTACTGCGCTTCTGGCAGCGCCACTACCTCAACAAGGACAAAGACAGCACCTGTCTGGAGAATGTGAGTAGCTCTGTCTTTTACACAATTGAATCAACAAATACCTTTATTTCCCCAAAGCCAGATGCACGTTTAGTCACTTCCTGTCACGTATTCAAAACGGTCTGACATCTATGCATGCTGTGAAAACTAAAGACTGTAAGTACTTTGAGTGCTGCTTTCCAGCTATCTCTGAACCCACTGACTATCATCTGACAGCAATTTAGACTCTTGCTGTCTGCAAAATAGATATTTGAATGGTTTGGACCTTTGTATTTTTCTAGAAGGAATAATCAAATGTCACATTTGGCCAATTTTGACAGCCCTACTTTGTGTTGCCATAATGTTTTAGGCTGATTTTTCCAGGATCTTTTGGTGGAAAGGGGACTTTTACTTTTGGTTTTGCTTGCAAGTGTGCCACACCCTCAGGATGATGAGTATGATGCTGTAGTGACAGTTAGTGGTGAACATAGTAGATCATTTAGCAGTGAAAGAGACAGACAGTGTAGTTGGTAAGGACCAAAACACTCACCATGTGACCAGAAACATGACTTCAAATGAAAGTTAATGTTGTTCCACAACTGCCAGATGTGAAAATAGCCAACTGTTTGCAAATGAGTTAGTAGGAACACCTTGATATGGCTACGTCAGTGCTGTGTATTTGCTTGTTCTGCTGCCCCCAAGTGGCCAATCATGGCTGCTTCAACATTAACAGTGTGTCATAATATTTATATAGAGAATTCTAACCATTACATTATTGTTTGTAGCTTCAATTTATATTGAAGTTGGCACATATAAACACAACACATCACTTTGAAAGAATCTTGTTTAATGTAATAATTCATGCTAAAATTATTAACATAATATATATGTGCGACATCCAGGCATACATCTAAGCTATGCTGGTTTCTCTGTTGAGCATGTAAACTAGTAAAATTCCTCCAGTGCTATCCCTTACACAAGAAGGCTAACTTAACTAATTGCAGTTAGTAACTGTTACCACACACCGATTGGCTGTCTAATGCAGATGTTTATTGTTCTAAATCCTCCTCTTTCCTTCCTCAGAGCTCGTGTATCCCCTTCAGCTACTGGAAGGAGACAGTGTCAGTGCTGCTGGGCTCAGACAGGACTTCTCTGTGTGCCATAGCGAGCTACATTGACGAGCCCTTCATGGATCTGGACAGAGACCTGCTGGAGGATTGACCCTCAGTGTGTGCACTCAGTGTGCTGGGGTGGGGCAGGGCAGAGGGTCACAGGGAGCATGGACACCTAAATCGGGTGATGACTCCACTGAGCTGAGCCGTCCAGGTGCATTGTGACTGCATTCTGGATTTAAAGACTCGCCTGTTAGCTGTCTGTACCTTTGCATGGAGTCCGTCATCTCAGATGTGAGGGGACGTAATTTCTCACTAAGTTAGCGACCTCTTCTTTAAAGGAAGAGGGGGAAACCTGTATGCCCACCCCAGATTGCCCACATCATTTAACAGACAATTAAGGGACTTTTGGAAATGACACCTGCATTGGTTGTTTGCTTTAGGTGAAATTCAGATAGAGCCTTTTATATAACCTATACAAAAGTCTATGGAAAAAATATGTATGATTCAACAAATTATATGTGAGAAAAAAAGATTCTTTTCACGTGGGCCTGGTCGGCCACAGATTACAAGGTCACCCAGATGTGCAGGTCAGTGGTGCGTCACAGGGCTGCCAGGAGTCACCGCTCCCACTATCTACACATTCTCTTTTGACTCCATGCCTCTCCACTGCCTGACCTGCGGGGGAGACTGATGAGCTTTCGCAGGGGTCGTCACAACGAAAAGCGTTTTCATTTAGCCTGTCTGTGGATCTATTTTGGTAGGTGGCTATTGTTGATTGGTGCTTTCTGGCTCTACTCAGCACATGTAGGTAGCTTGTGGGCCGACTGACATGTTTCACAAATCACACAGGGCTCCTCTCACCTGAAACCATCCACTCCGTTGCGGCTTCAGAAGCTTCACCCAGGGACTTGTTTCTTTACCAGGTTATTTTTGTTGATTTACTTTTGTCTTTGTTAAAAACAATGGCTTTTAGCTCTGGTTAAACTGTAGAATAAAACATTGCACAGATAAATTGTTTCTATTGTTTATTACATGTTAATGCATTTGTCGATTGAAAACATCTTCATTCTCTAACAGAATTTGTATCCGTGTCGTGAGAGATGCTTTGGGAAGAGAATAAACTATGCAGGGGCTATAGAGTTAACCTACCACTTTAAGTGTTCCAGTTCACACAAAGTTTATGTGTATCAGCCTTCTGCCCAGCATCATCAGCATTGGACTGAAGGTTTACCACTTCCTCTGGTTTCTGGGATTTCTTAAAATCTTTGACTTCAAGCTGAGAATGACAATCTTTCTATATGATGGCTCTTTTTGCATGGTGCCACTTGATCTTTATTTGGGATAAAGCAGTGGGCACAGCTATGTGGATGATGCGTCCGTGGCCTGAATGTGCAGCTGTTTAGTGGAAATGGAAGATTTAGAGCTGAACAGATATTTGGTGTCTCAAGTTAAACAGACCCAACCTGAGATAAGTACAAATGGATGAGCTACCTCATATTTTATCCTGACACCGTACAGATCAAACCACTTATAGTGACAAGTGTACAGTTACTCCCAGCATGTCATGAGTCATAATACATGTTCATGTGAATGTATAAGGGCATTTGTACAGTTGGCCCCTGATGCCATGAGTTACTAGTGCTATGCCGCCTTGGGATGCAAACACAAACGTCCTTTACACTTTGAAAGCCTTTCATTTGCTTTAAAGCTGATTAACCAGAAATGTTTCCTTTTTTCTAGCTTTCATTCAGCATGTCTTAAATCTCTTGATGGGTGTGCACATACTTTGAAGTCATTCATCTTTTGGGCTTTTGTAGTGAAGTTAATGCAACAACACCTAACAGTCTTAACAAGTGCTTTTCTCTCACAAATTTTCAGTTTCTCTGCTGGATGCTTGAGATAATGGCAATGGTTTCCCGATAACGTGATGTGATTTTGACACAGGGTACGTCTGCGGTGGTGTCACATTCTTAGTGCTGATGGTGTGTTGCCATTTATCCAAATCCCTCTTATCACTCCAGTCATCCACCATGGATGTCAATGAGGTTATTGATATAAAAACATGAATGTTGTGAGCGCTCTTCTGGAGCAACTATATAAACAATCTCTGAACCCTGACTTCTGTAGCTTTGCGATCTGAATTTCAAAGAGTGATCTGTCTGTATGATGCACAAGAGAATTGGTTCTCAACAATTATGCTGTATGTGGTGTGATGCTCCTCGTAGGCCTTAGATCTCATTCATTAGTTTGTACAGAAAATGATGAAATGTTATTCCCCCTGGCCAAGAACATGCTGCAGTGTTAAATACGACACTATTTGGTTTTTAATTTAGATTCTTGATATGTTGACTTGAGTAACTGGAGATTTATGTAATGTTTGGCATGTTTTGCAACCACTCCTAAATTCACATTCAAAACTCAGACCATGTGCTTTTTTTTATTTTTTCTAATCAAATATGATGGTGTTTCATCTCGTAAGGCACAACAGCATCTATAGTGTTTGTTGAGAGCGACCTTTACCAGATGCTAACAGTGGATTATATTCTTGCTGTAAAATCTGAATCATCGATTCATTTTAGATGACAGCTCGTGTTTTTGTTTTGTTTTGCGTTAACACTGAATAATGCACAAAATCTCACATGATTGTGTTTAAACAAAACCCCACTTCAGTCTTAATCTCTTTCTAACCCTGTTTGACCATCAAACAATCAGAAAAGATTCATGTTTCAGTTTCGCGTTCTATTATAACTACTTCTGTAACTAACTTTCACCCTCATGTCCCTCCTCTAATGCTGGTATTGAACTTCATTTTCCTTATTTAACAGCTGTTTGTCTAATTAATAATATAATAAATTCTTTAGAACTTCTTTGTGGGATTTCTATCTTCATCTCATTCACACTGAAAAATCACAGACAGTCTTATTTAAAGGTTTAAAAGCATTTATTTGGATGCGTCCTCACAGTCGGGCACAGCTGTTGCAGCTGGCTGGCTGTGATATGTTTGGCTGCGGCGTTCAGCCTCAACACATCACTCAGCAAGCTGAAACACATAAGACAGGGATGTTTATTAGCAACCACGTACACACTGTCGTAGAGTTACTCATGACCACACTAGAGATCACATGAGAGGGCTGTGTGAGGTCATCTTCAACAGAAGATTACATCCCGTATCCTCTAAGATTAGTTCTTGTTATGAAGCCTGCTGGCTAATTTTAATAAATACTTCCAAAGGTCATACAGTGCAGTAGCATACTGTAACATGAAATGTTATTCAGTATTCGGTATTCAGTTTACTAACCTTGTTGCCTTGGTCGCGGGTGCGAACCCGCAGCTTGTTGACCTGCGTTTCGGCCATGTCAGCCCTCTCCTCTGCATCATCAAGTGCATGCTGGAGCTTCCTGTACTTGGACAGGTTGGAGTTTGCATGCTCCTCCTGCAGAGGGGAGGAAACCAAAGAAACAACTTAGTGTACAGTGAACTGAGGAGGTGCTCAGGCTCAGCAAAATAGAAACCACTCCAGCACATTAACCTATGGTTGATGGTGTGGTTAAGATGATCATTTATCACTGACAGTACAATAACACTGAAGTAAGTGGACTCACCGCCTCTTCACTCTGTCTCTTGTAGCTCTTCACCTTGGCCTGCAGCTTGTCGATGAGGTCCTGCAGCCGGACCAGGTTCTTCTTGTCTTCCTCAGCCTGCACACACAGAACAGCTCTTACTCCACTTTCAATTTATAAAATGTTCATATTGTATAAGCAGACTCGTAGTTTACCTGGTAGGAGAGCTCTTTGATTCTCCTCTCATACTTCCGTAATCCCTTCTGAAACTCTTGGCTCTTCTTTTGCTCAGATTCCAGTTCATTCTCCAGGTCTTTGACCTACCAGTAAAATCAGAAAGTGAGCAGTCCACTCATTCCAAATTACCAACAAAACACATGACAAGAATTATCAAGCATTTCATTAGTCTCGTCTCTCACCCTGGCCTCCAGCTTCTGGACCTGCTTCTTGCCGCCCTTGAGGGCGATCTGCTCAGCCTCGTCCAGACGCATCTGCAGATCCTTTATGGTCTGCTCCATGTTCTTCTTCATCCTCTCCAGATGGGCGCTGGTGTCCTGCTCCTTCTTCAGCTCCTCCGCCATCATCGCTGCCTACAAATTCAGAAGATCAGTATTAAATGGACATGAAGTCCTGTCTAACTGGACTGAAACCAATGGCAGCAACTTCAACAGGCCTCTGGCACAGCTTACAGTGGACTGTATTTAAGATGTTTGATAAGCTGGTTAATAACATCAGAGATCTAATTAGAAGATATTAAAAACACTCTAAATATATCATCCGCTTTCTATTTTGTTCATTTAAGATCTTACATCAGTGATGGCCTTTTTGGCCTTCTCCTCTGCGTTGCGGCACTCCTGCACAGCGTCGTCCACCTCATTTGACAGCATGGACAAATCACTTTCCAGCTTCTTCTTCTGGTTGATCAGTCCAGTGTTCTGGGGCAAAAGAGTTTCATGAATCTTCTCAGGATTAAAATGTCAATTTATCTTGTTTTCAGTCAGGTTTCTTTCATTTCTATCTTCTATCATCAATAATCAGATCAGCTGAACCAAACAGTAACAAATAGCCTAGAAAATTTAACTTTTGCAGAATATATCCAGCCTGTACGTCCAGACCAGCTAGCTTGGAAAACAAAATCTCCTCTTCATTCCCATCCACCAAGAGTTAGCAACTAACCTTTGATGATTTATTTACCATAAATGCACTGCAGGGTGATTTTAAATTTATCTTCCTACCTGAGAGTGCAACAGGTTGACTCTCTCGGTGGCCTCAAGCAGTTCATGCTCAGCTAGCTTGCGTGCACGGTCATTCTGCTCCAGCTGCACCCTAAGCTCCTCCACCTCAGCAGCCAGCAGGTTGTTGCGGCGCTCTGTCACCGCCACCTGCTCCTTCAGCTCCTCGTTCTGGTGAATAGTGTCATCAAGCTCCAACTGAATGTCCTGGAGTCACAGATTATTTACAAGAAAAAGATTTTTATTGAGCATATTGATGGAATTTGTTCCTTGTACTGGTGAATCTGACACATCAGGTAAGTTCATCGACTGACTGCCAAATGGACACACCTTGATCTGAACCTGCAGGTTTCTCAAGAGTTTCTGGGATTCTGAGGCCTGCCTGTTAGCATGATTCAGCTGCACCTCCATTTCATTCAGGTCGCCTTCCATCTTCTTCCTCAGGCGCACTGCCTCATTACGAGACTTGGCCTCGGCATCCAAGGTGGCCTGCATGGACTCCAGCGTTCTCTGGTGGTAACGGCTAGAGGGCGAAAGATATCATGGACAAAAATGATTAATAATTAGGAAGATTCATATGAGGTTCATATGAGTGGTTGATGGGATAGAATCACAGATTTACCACAATGTAGGGCAAAAAGTAATCAATGAATCTCACCGAAGGTTGTCAATTTCCTCATCTTTCTCTGCCAGCTTCCTGTCAATATCAGATTTCATCTGATTAAGCTCCAGCTGGATGCGGAGAGTTTTGCTTTCTTCGTGCTCCAGAGTGCCCTGAGCCAGACAGACACTTAATGCTTGAAGATATTCTGTAGGTCACCTCTGTCAAAAAGTATCTCAGACCACAAGAAGGAGGAAGTGAGAGAACTCATCAAACTGCTTACTTCAGCTTCCTCCAGGGCAGCTTGAATCTCGCTTTTCTCCATGTCCAGACCCTTCTTCATTTTCTCCAGCTCATGGATGGTTTTTGATCCCTGACTGATTTGATCCGACAGGTCAACAATCTCCTCTGGGGGAGCAGCAGAAAAATTGTTCATATTTTGTATTAAGTCAAAAAACTAGTTTGGTGTCTTAATGCAACCTTATGAGCATTCATAATGTGAGCTACAACAACATGTACCTTGGAGGTTCTTGTTCTCCCTCTTCATGGTCTCCAGATGATCCAGGGTCTCCTCATAGGAGTTCTTCAGTTTGAAGAGCTCGGTGCTCAGGCCACGAGACTCTTTTTGAGAGGTCTCCAGCTCTGACTGGCACTCTTCATACTTCTGTCTCCACTCAGCCAGCACCTTAAGGAAATATTACAAATTTTTTGCAGTGATGCAAAAAACATGAATTGGCATTGCAGTGATATCAGAGGCCAGTCCTACCAGGTCATCAGGCAACAAGACAGATGCACAAATAAGCAATCATTCATCTAATAATTATGGTAATTTCCCTTGAATATCCCAAACTCAATCCTCTGTAACTGTTGCCATCAGCTAATACCTTGTCAAAGTTGCGTTGCTTCTTGTCAAGGGCAGCAGCTGCAGCATTGGCACGTTCCAGGTCAATGACCAGGTCCTCGATTTCTGTCTGGAGCCGATGTTTGGTCTTCTCCAGGGAGGAACACTTGGCATTGGAAGCCTCCATGGTCTCTTCGGCCTCCTGCAGACGTGTCACCAGCTTCTTCCTAATGAGGAGCAAACACATTTGGCACTCATGCATTCAAACATCATTGTGTGCATCGAATTCTGTAAGTCAAAAATACACTCACTTGGCTTCCTCCAGTTCCTCAGTCCTCTGGATAGCATCAGTTTCATACTTAGTCCTCCACTGAGCCACCTCGACGTTGGCCTTGGACAGAGCTCTCTGAAGTTCAGCTTTGGCCTCCTGCTCCTCTTCATACTGCTCTCTCAGAAGATCACAGTCATGTCGAGATGACTGCAGCGCGTGGGCCAGGGCGTTCTTTGCCTTAAGAGATCAATCATGACGGTGGAGAGCAATTAGTTGAACTCTGGCTTTAGTAGAAGTACCTACCAGCTTTGGAAATAAAAACCACTTAATGCTGCAGTGATGAGGAACTGACCTTATTATCGTCCTCCAGCTGTTTCTTGAGCTCCTCGACATTCTGGCTGAAGGAGTTCTTGACACGCTGGAGCTGGGAGACCATGGCTTCCCTTTCTTCAAGCTTCCTGCTCAGCTCACCTACATGGAGAGGAGAAATAGATATCTGTGTTACTAACTGGTCAGGGAAATTTGTTTTGTGAGACTTATGATGAAATGAAAGTTCCTTACCACCCTCAGCCTGAGCACGGGCCTTTTGGGTGTTGGTTTCATTGAGCTGCCTCTGGAGCTCATCAACCTTGGCTTTAGCCTCGTTCATTTGGTCTTCATACAGGCGACACATCTTCTCTGTAGTGGCCTGCAAGCAGGAGTTGGAATTTTTTGTTTTTTGATGGTTTGATCTACTTGGGCCCCATAATACTTTTAAATCTTTAGTGTATTTATCATCCCTTTTCCACCTACCTTGCCCTTGGAGAGCTGCTCCACAGTAGACGCCAGATCATCAGCCTCCATCTTGGCTTCGCTCCTCTCCTTCTCCAGCTTCTGCTTGACTCGCTGCAGGCTGTCGATCTGCTCGCTCAGCTCTGCAACGCTATCGGCATGCTTCTTCCGCAAGGCTGCCGTTGTGGCCTCATGGTGCAGCATAGCTTCCTCCAGGTCTCGCCGTAGCTTCAGAAAATCTGCCTCTCTCTTCTTGTTCATCTCAATCTGAGCTGAGGTGGCCCCTCCAGCCTCCTCCAGGCGCTCACTCAGTTCTTCCAGCTCACGAGCCACATCGGCACGCTGCTTCTCCACTTTGGCCCTGCAAGCCCGGTCGGCCTCCAGCTCTTCCTCCAGCTCCTCTGTACGAGCCTGGAGGAAAGCAATAGTCAGTTATTTTGTCAAAGTATAATTTAATAACTGCTGTATTTGAGGTTAAGAGACCAATTTCCACCTGTAGCTCCTTTATCTTCTTCTGGAGCTGATTGACCAAGGCTTGCTCATCTTCAAACCTTGTGCCCATCTCATTCATTTCAAAGTCTTTCCTGGTAGAAAATATATGGAAATCATTTTTAATCAACACTTCTTATTGGCAAGATACTGTTTTCCTGTGAATATATGAAAACTCTCACTTTTTCAGCTTCTCTTCAAGTTGCTGCTTGTCATTCTCCAAATCCATAACAGACTCCAAGGAGAGTTTCAGATCTCCCTCCAGCTTACGTTTGACCCGTTCCAGGTCCATACGCAGCTTCTTCTCTTGTTCCAGTGAGCCCTCCAGCTGATTCACAGTAGGAAGGTTGAAAAATGTTACATATTATGTTTATGATATGTCACTGCCTGTAGACTAAATGATACAACAGTATGTTTTTTACTCTTCTTTTTTAGGCAATAAACTCACATCATCTAGTTGTTGCTCCAGCTTTGCCTTGGCTTTGGTCAGAGTGTTGACTTTGTCTTCCTCTGCCTGCAGGTCGTCCAAAGTCCGCTGGTGAGCCTCCTGGAGAGCCTTCTTCTCTTTGGTCAGCTTCAGTATGGTTTCATCCAGAGCTGCCATTTCCTCAATAAGATTCTTCACCTGCAAGTCAGAGGAAGAAAATATATTTGGCACTTTTGATATGAGAAATTCAAAACACATTCATTTGAATTTTTCTTCCTACATGTACAATTTACTGAATGTGCTGTGGCTCTCTCAGTGACCTCTTAGAGGCTCTTAGAGCCAACTTACTGCTGTCCTTTTCCAACTTCTATACCTTGTTTTCAGTGGCATGTTTCTCCTTTTCCACTTTAGCCAAAGTGATCTCTAAATCGTCAATGTCTTTCTTCAGTTCAGAGCACTCGTCCTCCAGCTTACGCTTTTTGGCGAGCACGTTAGAGCTCATCTCCTCCTCATCCTCCAGCCTCTCCATGATTTCTTTTACTTTGGCCTCCAGCTGGATTTTAGTTTTGATGAGCAGGTCACAGCGGTCCTCTGCATCTGCCAGATTGTCCTGCTCCTATGGCAGACAGGAGAGACAGAGTATACATTCAGTGCATTGCCACACTACTCAAGTATCTGTGCCACAGCATGGAGTGCCACTTACTGCCTGCAGTTGTAGAGAGAGGTCATTCTTCTCTTGGATCAGGCTGACCTGCCTCTCCTCCAGCTCTTTGCGCTTGACCTCAGATTTCTCCAGAGCCTCCTTGAGTTTGGCAAGCTCCTCCTTCAGAGAGGCCAGCTCTTTCTCTGTGGTGGCACTCCTCAGTAGAGGCTTGATTTTGAAGAAGAGCTTCATCCAGGGCCAGTGCTTGACAGTGTTGAAGGCTCGGATGTTCCACTGGATGATCATCAGAGCCTCTCTGAAAACAGGAATTAAAGGAGTGAGGATTTTTCCACCACTAAAACTTTTCTTCTCAGGTTGAAAACCTAAACTCAACTAATTTTTAAAAAAAGAAGACATTATTGATTGATTTAAAAATATACAATATAACCACATATTGAGTCAGCTGAAACATCTGAACACCACAGTTTGGGATTGAGAGTGTATGAAAACTAGTAAAAAGTGAGCAGAGAGGTCTAAACAGTTGGCTGAAAATAATGGGAAAGTAGCGGAAAAAAGCTAAAATTTATAAACAAACTGTTCAAAAGTGTTGGATAAATGGTGGATTAAAAATAGGCTAAAACAGCTGAAATTGTTATCTTAAAGTCATGGATAAAAAAAGCTTTAAATAGCTAAAAGTACTGTATTCAATAATGGTTGAAGTAATTAGCTAAAGAAACTTAGAAACAGTTTAGATTAATCTTAACGTGTTGGATAAACAGTCAGCTAAAAGTAGGCTAATAGATAAATGGGTAAAATATTAAGTTTAAGTTTAAACACAAATGACCACATTTGGGACATTTGTTGATGAAAGAGTACTTGAGCTGACAGGAGTGCAGGTCCACCACACACACAAAGTTAGAAGCCGCTGATGTCGACCACATGCTGCTTTAAAAGCAGTACAAGTGAAGTTCAGATCAAGTAAAGAGAAGAAGGTCAAAAAGATTTATCTGGGAGTTCCCCGGTCTATTTATTTAGTTACTTCTCCTTGGTGCTTCATTTTTGGCACTAATCCTGCAACTATCCACTTCCTTGTATCTAATCATACACCGAGGGATGCAACATGAAATCATACACCTAATGCTGCTTTTGATGTTTCATGACTGTGACCAAACAGGGTTACCAGATTGATTTAGTCTCAGTAGAATGGCGTCTCATGGCCCTAAATATGGACCCGCAGCAGACTGGTCAAGGACTTCTGTCAGTGTTTAGAGGGTGAGTTTGACTGAGCGTGTACACGCCGGGGAGGGAGGTGACTGAATGAGGGTGGGGGAGCTGATTGCATTTTTGACATGACTCCATGCTGGGTGCCTCTCAAAGGTGAGCGTCTGTGTTTATTTAGAAACTAAAGCCCTCTGTCCAATGGCCGACTTAAATCCTCTGTCACCCGCCACATATCCCACCAATGCACTCACTTAGAAGTACAGGCGCCGCGGACAAAAGGGGCAAGGGGCCATCAGGCATGGAGGGGGGTGGGGGCTGTATTTTTAGGGAGGGCCTGAGCAGCTGCCACTTGACACATGTCGCCACCTGGCTCTGAGGACACCGTCAGCATTGTTTAATTTAGAGAGAGTGGATGGAGAGAATTGCCGGAGACCTGCAAGAGGACTTTTGTGTGTGTGTGAGGGAGGGATGGAGCCCTTATTAACAGTATGGCCACACACATGCCTGTTAACCATACAAGGGCAAGCACACGCCTCACACACGCCGCTAACACTGCCCCTGCATGCCACACATACTAGAGTGAGGGAGTGAACACTAAGGTATAGTGTATCACAAGCTGAAAGGCTCGCGGCTGATCGTGTTGCTATCGAACCTGTTCGGTGAAGCAACTGCTGGAGGAGTTTTTTTTTCTGTACTCATGTCTGCACCTTCCTGCGAGGTATTAAGATCAAAGGCTTTCCTGTGCCTATGAATACATTCTATATTCATTCAGGGTCATAAAAAAGGTGATTCTGTCGATGAAAGTGAAAGTCACTTCAGTCTCTTCACCTTCTTTCCAGCATCTTCTGCAGCTCCGTCCTCATGATTTTACCACGAGCAGCCGCCTGCAGCAATGTCAGGACTTTGGCTAAACGTTCGTCCCTCAGCTCCTCGAGATGACCCAGCAGGCCTGCCTTGAAGAACACCTACATGACACGAGAAAAGTAATTTTAATTCATTATCGCACGCTCATTGAAAATATACCATTACTCTGTGTTTACAGTTTTTTTTAAAGATTTATTAAATTCACGGCTCTGCATTACACAAGCTGCTACCTCCTACCTTTGTGTGTCCAAATCTATACTGGTTGTGGTCGATGTCCAGGGAGGCCAGGAGCTTCTCTGCAGCTTTCCTGCTGTCCACAAACTTATCATCTGGGATAGCATGGGGGTTCAGGATGCGGTAGCTGAATAAAGGAATAAAAGAGTCTTTCAGGACTGATTGTCACTATGATTCAAAGTCCGTGCCATCCACGTGTGATCTGAACATGATCTGTACCGCTGTTTGAATTCAGCGTAGAGGATGCGGTTGGGAAATCCTTTTCTGCAGATCCTAATGCCCTCTAGCACACCGTTGCAGCGCAGCTGGTGCAGCACCAAGAATGGGTCCATGATCCCTGTGTAGAACAGGTTTCAACCGTAAGCCTAGTCCCATGTCTTTAGCTCCTGATGATATGCAGTGATTGTGTTGTGTGTTACCTGGAGTCTTGGTCTCATTAGGGATGATGCAGCGGACAAAGTGAGGCTGGGTGCTGCGGAGGTTGGTCATCAGCTTATTCAGATTTTCCTGGAGGAAAGTAGAAACACCACAAATCAAGTTAGACTAAATAAACATGACAATTCTACTATTAGAACATCACTCTGTGCAAAAATAACTACAAAATCTTTATGAAAAACATTTTATTCTGCAGGACTTTGTGTTCCTCACATGTGAAATCGTTGATGTAAAGGAGAGAGGAGCCAGCACAGACTTAAAGTGATGTTCATGTGATCATTGCCCTAAACATCACTGCAAGTCTTAACTGCCTCCATCCCAGCTGTCCAGTGATGTCCACACTTTCTCACAGCACACTGAAGATTACTGTCTACATTCAACTGCATCAGTAATGTTCCATTTCACCCACAGCGTCAGTCTCACCTTGTGAAGCTGAGACACAGTCTGGAAAGAAGCCGCCTTCTTCCTCTTTTCCTTCAAGCCAGTCTTGGGGTCGGACACTGAGAGGGAATTAGCGGGATGATTATTTTGACCACCTTAAGGTGTCTCCTGTATGCTGCAGTCCTCTGTCAGAATCCTGTTTGCCGTACCTGAGTCTGAGCCGACATAATTCTCATACAGAGAAGCTAGCAGCTTATTGGAGGACTTCTGGAAACACAGCACCACTGTTTCGTTCAGTGGGTCTTTATTTTTATCCAGCCAGCCAATAATGTTATACGGTACCTGTAGAAACAGCAGGGACATCAAAATGACTGAATTCTATCTGTCAAAATAAATGTTGTAAGCACGTCTCAGGGCTTTAGCGAGAATGCACTTACCACCCCGGCATAGTGCACCAGCTCAAAATGGGCCTCGTACTTGCGCTTTTTGTCTGGCCGTGGCTTTTGGAAATTAGGTGACTTGCCGATGTGATTATCATACATCTTGGCTTTGAAGCTGCTGTCTGTGGCCTTTGGGAACATGCACTCCTCTTCAAGGATGGACATGATGCCCATCGGCTGGAGGAAGAACAGTTTTAATTAGTCAAGTACAATTCGCCTATGATTAAACTTCATCGATTATGGAGAATCCGCTTTGTTTACCTTTTCAATGAGATCAATGCAAGCTTGAAGGTCCAACCCGAAGTCAATGAAGGTCCATTCGATGCCCTCCCTCTTGTACTCCTCCTGCTCCAGGATGAACATGTGGTGGTTGAAAAACTGTTGCAGCTTTTCATTTGTGAAGTTGATGCACAGCTGCTCAAAGCTGTTGAGCTGCAATGACAGAAGAACAGGTGTTCAGAAGATGCATTCGAAGTGAACAGAATGAAAAACATGTTACGCATGGCTTATTCATCACAACAGGAGAAGTTGAGGCACAAAAACAGCATCTGCTGACATTAAACCAAAATATGACTATAAGAACAGAAAACCAGTTTAGTGAGGATCATTTTTAATAAATATGTCTCTGAAAAATAAATGCAGTATGGCTAACTTACTTCAAAGATTTCAAACCCGGCGATGTCCAGGACCCCTATGAAGTACTGGCGAGGCAGGGAGGTGTACAGGGTCCGGTTAATCCGTCCCACGAGCCATTTGAACATTCGGTCATATGTGGCTTTGGCCAGAGCACCAACGGCATAAGTAACCTACCGCACCCATGCACAAACACACACGCACATCCACACACACACAAACACACGCGCACACACACACACACAGGAGGAATACAGCTGTCATTCACATGGATAGCCTCTGTTGCTTAGATACCAGATTCTAGTGTGTGTGGAGTGTCGAGTGTATTGATCGAGCGAGGATTAAGAAGCTGTCCCTAATCAGCATACCAGTCATCCAGCAGAAAGAAGCCAAGATGAACACTGAATTTTTTCTTTCATGCTGCAGTTCTGCTTTAATATATCTGATGTTTAGCGTTGATAGATCTGATGTTCAGTTGTGCCTCATTGTCCACTTCATATTACAGTCCTCGTCTTTCATACTGTTAAAATAACGTGACAAAACACGGACTGCAGACATTGTATCTCACCTGTTCGACATTCTGTCCCTTCACCACGTACTCATTCCCCACCTTCACTCTTGGGTGGAGGAGGCCCTTGATGAGGTCAGCTGAACTGACTCCCATCAGGTATGAGGCCTTGTCTGCACCTGACAACCGAACAGGACAAAAATCACAAACTTGCTTTTAAGTCAAACGGTTGTTTTTGTGGCAAACGTCTTGCCGCCGGCTCTCACTTTCAGTGCCGTCAGCCTCTGCCTGCTCCTCACGCTGCTTTTGCTTGAATTTCATGTTGCCAAAGTGCATGATGGCTCCAACTATTTTATAGCAGCCGTACTTCTCATCGGGCAGGAAGCCGAGTATGTCCATGGCGTGCTGTGAAGAAGCCGAGAAAAGTCATCTCACACCCTCACTAATCTACTCAATGTGCTGTGTTAAATGCGGCTGAATTTATCTCCCCGTGGAGAAAATCAAAGCTCTTACATCAGTGGCCATCAGCTCCTGTCCATCATCCATGTTCTCCACGGTGGTCACGCCCTGGGAGCAGAAGTGGTAGTCGTACGGGTTGGAGGACACCAGAAGCATGTCTGGAACAACGAGAGCACGTCACAGTCCTGCAGCAGTATGTAATAAAATATCCAAAGCAGTCAGAGCAGCACTAACCAAAGAGTTCTGGTTTTTTCTGTGACATGATCTGGTAGTAGATGTGGTAGCTCCTCTCACCGGGCTGTTGAAATATCACTCTGGATTTTTCCAGAAGATCTGAGGGACAGAAGGAAGAGCAACATGTTCATATTAGACACGGAACAAGATGAGAAAACATGATGAATGCAATGATTTACGGTTAACTCACATATATCAATATCAGCCGAGGCTAGTTTGCCAGTAGGTCCAAAGTGGATCCTGATGAACTTGCCCTGTGGGAAAATTTTTAAAATATCTACAGAATGCTCCAGAAATCAACCAGCAAAGAGCAGAATATGAATGTTTCTACAGTGTACTGTCTGCAGGGAATTTTCAAGGTACTCACAAAACGGGATGAGTTGTCATTCCTTAGCGTTTTGGCATTACCAAACGCCTCCATGGCAGGGTTCGCCTCAATGATCTGATCCTCCAAAGTTCCCTGGGGGAGAAAAATAAAATGTAATGATGCCCAGTCACATTATCTTTACAATCTGCAGCTGATTTTAAATTGTTGTTAACATAATGTGGCTGCATTACTTTTTCTGCAGCTTAAACTCACCCCTGTTTTAGTGGCAGGACCTTGCTGCAAAAGAATAAGGTGAGAAGCCTGTGAGTGCCATATCATATAAAACACGACTAAATAATGCTTTCACAACCAAAGGGGAACATCATAACCAACTGGAAAATTAGATACTGGTTGTTAAAGCTGTGGTAAAAATCAATGGCCACCTTGTTTTATATGATGGAGTGTGGTGAACGCAGGGGAGAAAAAGGTAGGAAAAATGAACAGAAAACAACACAGAAAAGTCAAAAGCAAAATTTAAAGCAGAAGGAAAGATGATGGAAAATCTGGAGCAAAAAATAAAGAAGTGACATGGAGAGGGGAAAAGAAAAATAGTTTCAAAATCAATAAAGCAGAGTAAAGTGGCTGGAAAGAGCGACACAACACATGAGGGTGAAGACATGAATGTAATCAGTTCTCACATTCACCATTTTAACAGTGAGGAAAATGTATGGAAAAGGTTTAAAGGGAATACACTGAGGGATTCCTGGGACCAAAAATGAAGAAAATAAAAATAAAATACAGCAAAAAAGCTGGGAAACAAAAATATGGGTTGCCGCATCAGCCTTACTCCTTTTTTGGCAGGTGTGTCCCCAAGAGCTGCCACAATGGCAAAATACTGAATGACACGTTTCGTGTTGACAGTTTTGCCTGCACCGGATTCTCCGCTATAGGAGTGTGAAAAAATAACAAAGTGCACACACAACAGGTAAAAACCGGTCACAAAACTGCTAAAGGTAGTGTAAATCAAAATCATTACACTGCATGATACAAAACAGAAAGAAAAGGAAAAAGTGAGGAACAGATTTCAGTGAAAGCCAAAAAATTTGGTGGAAAAAATATCAAATCTTGGTGGTTGTGTGTGGATGCTCTCATCTTATATGGCTTATACAATATACTGTCTACTTATAAATATATGACTTTGCAGTTCATACTTACGTGATGAGCATGGACTGGTTCTCGCGATCTGACGAAGAGAAAATAGACAATATGATGTTTATGTGTGTTTGGTATATGCATCAGTGTATATGTGTTTGTGTGTTGTTACACTTACTGCGCAGCATGTCATTGTATGCATTGTCTGCGATCGAGTAGATGTGCGGCGGCGCCTCAGAGCGGCGTTTGCCTTTGTAGGCGGCGACCACAGGGGCTGTGTAGACGGGCAGCCATTTGTATGGATTCACCGTCACACAGAAGAGGCCGGAGTACGTCTGAGGAAAGACAACAAGACACAACATTAACCCACTCTGATACATCAACTGAAGCAAGAATTACCAGTTCTGCTCCTCACAGGTTGACATTACTCAAGCTTACAGTTGAGCTGTGTAATATTACATACAGAGAACATAAAAACATGGGAGAGGTGAAGTACCATCAGTCCATAATGGGGTACTCACATAGATCATCCAAGCAGAGTAGCGTCTGCGCAGGTTAAACAGCACAGAGGCCTCATTGAGGTGTGTCAGCATGGCCATGTCTTCAATCATGTCATACTTAGGAGGATTCATCTGCTGGATGTCACCATCCTTCACTGTCAGAGTCTACAGTGATGGACGCAGGCAGACATGACAAAGGGAACACGGTGCTGTGTGTAGTGTTGCAGAAGAGGCGTCTAATAAAAGCTAAAGGTTCTTCATTAATAAGTGCATGTAAAGGGACAATCACTTACCTTCCCATCTTTGGTTTCAACAGTGACTTTGTCACCGCTGAGGTCCTTGATCTCAATCTCAATGTACGCCTCTTTTTCATCAGGGATCCAGGCTCGCTTCTTCCCTAACAGCACAGCAGAGGGTGTGCAATGAGTGGGAGGATGTTGAGAAACACCAAAACTCTACATAATGCAAATATAAAAAGTCTGATTGATGAAATACACTAAATCATAATTGGAGAGAAGTATTACACAACTTCATCTATGTGGCAGAGATACACATCTCAGCGACTTTGTTGTAAAAGTTATTTGTAAATGTTATTTTACCAATATTCATACAGCACCTTTAAAATAACACAATTACAATAAAAGAGTACTTTTATTTATATAGCACCTTTAAATAACAAGATTACAATAAAATAGTAATAAAATGTAATAATGTAATAATAATGTAATAAAACATTTTACTGTGAAAAAACAGTTAGGTGATATTGTTTAATTTCCAGAGCAAATTACCTTAAAGGAAGTAATATTATTTACACATATTTTGCCATGTTTCAACACTGTTCATTGTTTCTTTAAAAACTCTGCAACAAATGAAACTACAGCGAAAGGCGCGAGGTTAATCTCACACCGTCGGCTCATTTTTTGCTTCTTTAGAAACAGATACGACTTTAGTATTGAATCAAAACTGAATTCGTTTCTGATACAAATATATTTAATGCTCCAGTTATTTATTTAGTTATTTTTTGATTTCTCCTCTTTAGTCTTACCGTCAAAAGCGACGGTGTGCGCCGCCAGCAGCTCCAGGTCAGATTTGCGTAAAAACGGTGCAGCCTCCCCGAACTCCTTCATATCAAAGCGCGACATGGTGGCAGCTCCTCGCCGGCCCCCAAAACCGGACGCACCAATGAGACAGACGAGGTGAAGAATTCCTTTGGTAAGAAAACAAAGCTTTGTGTTAGGGTCAGTAGTTGTGTTTACCTAAAAGCTGTTTCTGTCACTTCAGCCTTCCATTATTGATGAAGACAACACACGAAAACACTGCCTGTGCGTTAAGAGCGGAAATCCACTATCACCAAATCAGAGCAAATATAAAGAAACGTATTGGACTGGAACACGTGCCAGCCAGGGTAAACAGTATTACCAGACTTCTGTAAAAGAATTACTCTACAGGACGCGTTAAAGGGCAGCCAACCCGCGCGTAAAATGCGTAATAAGCGACCTACCAAACAAAAGCAAAAGTTTTCCACTGACCTCAGGACGACCACAACGAAATAACAGCTTGGTGAGATGTGCCCTCCTTTATACTGTGTTTCTCAAGGTCACGATCAGTGGACATTTGTCCCTCATTAGCATATGCCACCTCCTCCGACGCCTATTGGTGCTGAGCGCCTGTCTCAATTGACACAAAAGGAAAGCTACGTTTTTGTCATTGCGCTAAACCCAAGCCGGCTATTTTTGTATCCCAGTTATTTTATGCACTGTACACACTGCGAGGGAGTGGGAGAGAGTTGCACTAGGAGCATCCCTGTAGAGCAGCATTTTTTCACTCTGTGCGTTTTGAAGGGCAGTGCATCTTTGCCTCTACTGCCATTTATTTACACACCAAGAAACAGAAAGTGGAAATTTAAGAGAATGTTCTCTAAGTTATGTGCATGACTATAAATATGTATTAAAAAAGGAAAAAAATTAAAGTTACAGCCAGTAGTCTTACGCACATATCTATAATTTGGTTATTGTTTTTACCCACCCTCGGCCTCCTGATCAACACAGGTGAACTCTTCCCGCTGTAGTTGACTGTTCTGCTTATGAACTCATACTGCCCTGAAGTAATAGCCCTGCAGCTTTTGTCTAGTTAAGTGCCAACAGAGATGTTTGCTATTGTGTGTGGCCACAGAGGATGCAACCTTAGAAGAGATTATTTCAGGAGCGGTGTGGCATTAAACATGCTACTATAAATACACAACATCATATTTATAGAGAGAAACATGGCGCGCAGCCCCTACCCAGTGCTGGAAGAAGTATTCACATCCTTTACTTAAGTAAAAGTACTAAAAGCACACTGTGAAAATACTCCACTACAGTTTAATGTCCTTCATTTGAAACCTTTAGATAAAAGTATGCAAATATTATCTCCAAAATGTGTTCAAAGTATGAAAAGTAAAAGTACTCTTTGTGCAGTGAAATGTTCCCTGTCAGTGTTTTATTATTATCGCTGCGTTAACGTTACTGCTGCATTAATGTGTGTGCTGCATGTTACTGCTGCAGTTTAAGGTTGAGCTCGTTTTAACTGCTTTAAGTACTGTTGGCTAGTTTAATCAACAGCAATGCATCATCTTCTATAATATTATTATATGTTTGCAGCGTCGCTGTGTGAGAACCACGTATCTCTAAACTTTTCATGAGCTTTGAGAAACAGCCTGTTTTCAGCTTTGTGACGATGCATTTTCCAGCTAATCCAAGAGGCCTTTAAATAGTTTACTTAGTTTAAAGAGTAGCAGAATTATCTCAACCCGTAAAGGAACACGTCATCCTTCAGTTTATGAGAAATATTCACATTCAAAATCAACACATTCAGAGATACATGGATTTCACTGGACAGGAAGGATATGAAAAATTGTAATCTGAAAAGTAACTAGTAACTAAAGCTGTCAGATGAATGGAGTGGAGTGAAAAGTACAACATGTGTCTCTGAGATGTGGTGGAGTGGAAGTGTGGAGTTGCATAAAATAGAAATACTCAAGTGAAGTAAATGGAATTTGTACTTAAGTACAGTAATTGAGTACATGTACTTAGTTACATTCAACCACTGCTCCTACCACACAATAAAGTGCTTGGTATGAATTTAAAAGCACTAAATGTGAGTGACGATTTATCGAAGATATGTGGTGAGAGATTCAAAATGGAGTTGTTAGTTTTCCAGATTGTCTGTACGACGCTGCAGCCAGAGCTTTAGCTGGAGCTGGAGCTTTAGCACCTTGCACCTCAGAGGAAAAAGTGAAGTATTTTGGTTACCATCCTCTGATAGCACAGTGTGTGCTATGGTCACATGTAGCTGCTGTAATTTTGTGTATCCAGTAATTCTGGCACAAGCCCTGCGCCTCTCACACTCTGGCTCCACCAGATCTGACCTTCAGAGCAAGGGGAGAGGTTGGTGCCTGGTATGAGAGCAGGGTGACAGTGCAGCACGGGGGGGAAGGGGACCACAGGTTCTCAGAATAGACAAAGCCAGAGTCCTGCATTCCTGATAGGGAGATTGACTGTTAACTGTTGGCTGCGTCCAATTCTGCAAAAGCCACGTAGATAAGCCGAAGACGGCCATCTGCTGCCAGCGAGACACTGTAAATTTTCCAAAGCCTGAGAAGCAATAGGCCCTCTTGCTATACGGCTAAAAGGTTTTGCTCTGACCTCTCTCGACACACAAACACAGAGAGAAACAAGACGACAAACTACCAAATGGATGGCTCGACTTGAGGGGTGGCCATCTTTGTTGATGCCGCTATCTGTTGCCGTGGCAGACTGAGAGGTGTTGCCGCGATGGCTCAAACTTTCTTGGGCATCAGTGAGATAGAGCGGGCCTGAGCTATTCTGGGACAAGGGGCTCTTCAGAGAGGCAGAGGCTGGTTTGTGTACTATGTCACTTGCTGCACCATTTGAAAAGCTGGCATGCTGATAACACATGAGGAGGAGACGAATCCCAAAGTCCCCAGAGCTGCTGGCTTTAAATAAGTCCACATACTCCGGCACGTAAACACACACACACACACAAACACATAGTGAAGTACATGCAGCGTCTGCGTAGTCCCCCAGCACATCTCTCTGCACTGCTATACTGCAGCCCCCTGCAACAGCTGACTTCTCAGAGCAAGAGCTCTCCTTACGTCCCCAGTGTTCCTCAAAATCATTTAGACACGAATGTGGCCAGGCCCATTATTGCTCATGTTTTGATTATTGGACATTTGTGCGGCTTTGAATTACCTTCCCATATGAAATGACCAAACTGACGCCCAGCTGTAGGCCTCAGCCCCAAAATGCCAGGACCGAGTGCTCACTTCAGCCTGGGCAGTTGGCCGCCTGACAGTTTGGTGATGTGCAAGTGAGGAGGCGACATTTTGGGCATCAGGACTTGATCTGGGGGTCGGTCACAGTTGTTTTAGATCGTCATGCACAGAATGCCAGCAGGCTTAGGCAGCGAGATGGAGAGAGATTGGGAATTATGACTGCAGTCATTCTCAGCAGTGTTTAATCGCACACGACACAGTCACATCTCACTCTGTGTTCGGCTGCTGCACAGACGGGACTGACCATCAGAAAGAATACTGTCATAAGACCTTCAAAGAAAGATACTGCACTAAAATGATGTCTTTTAAAAATTCAAATGCTATTGCTGTGTTGTTCTGTTCCTTGAAAAAAATGAAGTAGGCCTAAATAAGACATGTCAGTAAGTCATGATCAGTATGTAGTATCTGCTTTCTTTTGACTTGTTTTAAGTTGTTTACTTTTAAACTAAAGCAATTTTAGATGCTTTAAACACAGGTGTTAAATAAAGTTATATAACTATGCATAGATAAATAAAGTGTCATTATTGTTTATTGCACTTATTGGAATAACACTGTCAGAATAGACATTTGTCTATCTATCTATCTATCTATCTATCTATCTATCTATCTATCTATCTATCTATCTATCTATCTATCTATTGAGCGTTATCAGTTAAAAAAAAAAAACACTTAAAAATGCTGCTAGAACTGTATCCATTGTGCTTTTCATACACTTGCTTTTTTTATAAATTGCCACTTTTGTTATCATTTTCTTGTCCCCTGTTCAGTAAAAAGTTCTATATAAGTTTACTTGCTTGCTTGCTTGAGAGGACAAATATTGAGATCCCTATTTTGCTCTCTAGCAGTAACCTAAAAATGGGCGGTGAAGCAGTGTTTCATTTTGGATCAAAGCGTTCATGGAGGGTGGATATTTCTGTAATCGCCTCGCGCCTGCCCACAATACCTTGCAGCAACTGTGTGGGCTCAGGTCTTAGCCATCGGTTCATCAACGTGGAGACGGGCCGACGCGTGGCACAAACATACGCTAAAGCCCCAATTACTCTTCCACACCCACTCCACCTCCCTGACATCCACCCATACACAGGCAACAATAACACACAGCAGAGTTAATCAGTCTTTTAGCGAGCCGTTTGGGGGCTTGATACCTCAGCTATTAGCCTCTGGCTCCAGACAATACCCCCTCTCTCATTGTGCTAAGTTGTGGTCTGGGTCAGTGGGCCCGGCCTGCCCGGCCAGCCCTGCCCTCAGTATGCATGGCAGCCCTCAGCTGTCTTTCTATTTCAGGAGCATGGAGGCATACCTCGACCCAGCTGGGGCATCAGAGACAATGGGCATGCTGCCTTATCCAAACACAGGCCCGCAGACAATCTGACGCACTCCAGGATCCCAGTGAGAGCCCCACTGCAGCCCCTCCTGCCCAATAAAGCAGAAGGAAAGGGTTAACGAGGCTGCACAGACACTTAGACACATCAGTCGGGAGCTCGGAGACTTCCTTTGAACACACTACAAAAAGCAATGCATTGGAAGAAGGGATACATCTGTTGTGTGAGGTGTAATAATCAACAGAAATGTAGTGAAGAGTAAATGGCTGTTCTCACTTTATGTCCCTTGTAATTGTGCAATACAATCATACAGCTTTTTAGGAGGAAACTATCTGCTGTCCATCTTTTTTAGATATAATTAACTGAATGCATCATAAACATTTTTTGTTTTTATTGCTGAATGTTTCCCGTGTGATGATTTGAAGATTAGTTTATCCACTTACTGTCACATCACTGATGTCAGACACTTTCTAATGTTCTAAGTGTTTTATTGTGGATTTATGCTGACCGTCACGGCTATACAGAACAGTCCAGTTCACATAAGGATACTCCTCCATGTTTTTAATCTCTTGTATTTAAGTTCCAATGAAATCACCGTTTCTAAACAGCGAGACATGACTTCAGTTGCTCTCCTTGACTCTAAATAGACTTGGAAGGGAAACTTGTCTAGCTGCTTGGAAAGACCTTCAGTTAGTGACCTACAGCATCTCACTCTCAGGGTAGACATAGCTTCACCTAATTTACTGTCAGTCCTGTTGCAGGTCAAGACATCCATGGATGCAGGTGGCAGTGCTCGGCCTCTGACCATAATTGCTGTTTAGACAGAACTGCTGTCACAATGAGAGGCATTTCAGTGAGCCGCGTGGCAGCTCTTTCACAGTTTACACAGGCTCTAAGCCCTCGTATATTTCCTTTATACACACGTGCACATGCATTCACGCCTACACCAAAGTGCACTAATGCACACAAACACGATCACCACCTCTCTCACAGGAGACAACCTGTCGCCTGTCGCCTGTGGCAAATGCTCAAACTCTGGGAGAGAGAGTAGTGGCAGACCGGGAGCACATGTGTTACACCATCAAAATGGGAGTTCATTTAGTTCACTTGGTTGCCAGGCAGAATCTGAGCAAACTGACAAAGATCGCTCAGGGGATCCTCGGACAGAGCAAACACTCAGAGCAGGACCTGAGGAGACCTGTGGCTCAGCTCTCAAACAGGCCTCTTTTAGGGAGTAGTCCAATTAGAGAATGTACAAGTTTCATAACACCTTTCTAGTAAGCCATACTTTATATGGCCAATGTATGGATTATTATGAAGCCAGAAACTCTTGAGCCTTTAATGTTAACAAGTGTTAATAAATGCAATAGGTGAGTAGATGAACACTTTGATGGTGCTTCCTGGTTAGTCCCAGTTGCTTTGTCACAGTCATAATTTGAAAGTCTTGATTCTCAATGCAGTGTATAAAATCCATGTTCATTTTTTCTCACAGCAGGATTTGTACGTTGTTGTATGTCTTTTCATATATTCGTAACATTTGTATTTTTACATTAGTTTTGTATGTGTGTAAATGAATTGTGCATATATAGTTTGCACACTCACATGTAAGTATGTTGAACTGAACTGAATTACTTGTTGCTTTTGGACAGAATTCAAATGTATAACTATAGTTCAACTGATCCAGTGACACGTTGAGTTAATGTCTCTGATTATAGTTCTTCTATTGAACTCTAAAACTCTTGCACGTGGTCATTAACATGCTCATTGTTTAAATCCTCACAAGGAAAATAGTCATCAGACGAAATCTGTCGAGCTTTATATTTCAGAAGTCTGAACGCCAGACAAATAATTGATAATGCATTCATCTTTAAATTCAATTACTAACATGTTACTGTACCTTATTGCCAGTCAGCTTGACTTCAGAGGTAAAAAGACTGTTCTGTTATTCCTCAAACACATTTACACTACAGAGGGGAAACTGAGTTCTGTGTAGGTCCCACGGTTAGTGAATATGGAGTAGGTAGGCAGCAGGTCTCTCATGCAGAGGGAAGATGTGAGAGTATGCTGTATGTGATGTGCTGGTCAGGGAGAAAGGTGGACTCAGAGGACACAACAGGACAGAGACAACAAGCAAATATGTGAAGCCATCACGGCAGAGACACACAGACACCACCTGCACCAGATTTTAGTTTTTTTGTCCAAGCAGATGAATGACATGGCCAGACAGAAGAACAGATAGATACAGATAGCTCCTTATAAACATATGTACACTGACTTGTTGTGTTAGAGATAATACCAACATAAGTAGCTCTTCCTTTAGGTTCTGTGGTAGCAGGAATTAGGTATTTTGAATATAAGTAAGCACCACAAGTTTAAAGGACCAGTGTGTTGGAGTTAATAATAAAATAAGATAATACTATTAATTTGGGAATTATGGGCAGCAGCAGTAGTATCTGAAGTATGAAAAGACATAGAAAGGAACAAAATTTAAAAAATGAAAAACTATTTAAACATTCTATACAAGAGAGTACAGTGTTTTTCAGTAGGGCACTTTGGATAGAAATGACAATAGAAGATGACATCTAGTGGTGAGATTCCAGATTGCAACCAGCTGAATACCCCTCACTTGCCAAGCATGTGGGGGAAGCTATGATGGTAGATGGTGGTACTGTAAAACTCATAAAAACATGGAAGGACTCCTAAGAGTCAGTGTTTGGTTTGTAGAAACATGGTGGACTCTGTGGATGAGGATTTGCTCCCTCTGTAGATATAAAAAGATCAAAGGTAACACAAACATTCAGGTGATTATGTTTGATATGTGATTATAATTACGAATATTATATTCCATTTCTGCCAATAGATCCCCCTAAATACACTTTACCTTTAGACCTAAAGAAGATGTAATTGTGTTTATGAGAAATTTGTCTGTCATCTGTTATCATTTCTATATAAGTCTTTACAATTAATGTGCTGGACGTTTGACATGAATCAGTTTTATTATGCGTCCTCACTGGTGATGGCTGTAGTCAGAAGCATTTTGTTTTCAGGTTGTCAGTCCATTCATACCTCCGTCCGTATGTCCCTTTGTCCATACGTTTCAAATTTGCACAAAGTTTCAAGCTCAAGTTTTGTTGGTGGCATGATGCCACCTTGTCACCTGGAATCCTGCATCCTTTCATTACGGACCGCTTTACGTTGTCATCCTTGACATAGGTTTAGTTGTGTGTGATCCACTGTAATGTCCTTCTCATAATGTCAAATAAACGAAACAACCAAAACTGTGCTCCATGTGGTAGCATGCATGTGAATGTGTGGGAGGTCCAAGACATAAAAATGTTTTGGAATCCTGCTTTAAGGTGCCAACAGCTGACATATATCAAAGCATTCTGGGTCCAAATCCAGCCAAGAGCAGTTGCCATGTGTCATCCTTTCCTCTTGGTCCAAGCTTCCATGGATTTCTCTTTCTTAGAAAGATTCCCTGTCTCAACATAACAATCCATTATTGAAGTTTCTCATGGTCTGTGCATAATGGAGAGTTCATTTTCCCTCCACACATTGCAGCAACTGTCAACTCAGCTGTGTCATGCTTGGCTCTGTTTTTTTTTTTGTTTTTTTTTTTTTTTTGTAGCTTTACCAGCAGAGGGCATCAGCCTCAGTCTCATCTAAACCTTCATCCCCAGGCCCCTGAGAGACCCTGCCAACATTTAACAGCTAGTCAGAGCTATGTGGGGCCCCAGGATGTTGAGCAGGAGCAGCAGCAGGTGAAGAGAGTCTTGAGGGAAAGCCCTGTACTCTTGCTTCACTCTCAGAGACGTAACAGAAGGATCAGCTTGGCATTCAGAGAAGTGCTACTCCCCGGCAGCAGGCCAGACACTTGGACAGCTGGCACCGTGTGTGTGTCTCAATACTACTCTTCTCTCACACTGCATTTAGCGCACAATACGGCAGTGTGTTCACGGTCTGTTGTTGTCTCACACTGGGCAGTTCCAGAATAGTGTGAACATCAGAGGTTAGAGTCTCAGGAGAAGTCCTCTTAACCGGTGACTGATGCAAGAGCAGAGGTGAGAGAAAATCCGAATCTGAGGGATTTCTGTAAAGAGGCAAATATTTACTTGGGATGGAGTGTTATAGGACCTTATGTCAACTGTGTCAGTGAAAACAGGATTGAAAATGTGAAGCAAATTTCCTCTTTTGTATTGTGAGCCTGATAAATGGCGCCCTCTACTGCCACAGAGCATTAATCACGTGTCTCCACTAATGTACATATTGCAGCTTTTAGATTACATAGAAGGATCTAGATGAACTTTGGAGTGGAAAAAGTTTAAGTTTGGAAAAGGGAGAACACATAGATGACTTTCACTTGCTTTGGAAGAGGAGAAGTTGAAGTTAAAGTTGTCATCTTGTTAAAGAAGATGCCATCGGTAGTTTTTGTTGACCTTTTGATCCACAATAGCAGAGGTCAGCATTTAAAGGTGCAGATGTTTTTGCATGTTTTTAAGCATTATCATTGATCTTTTGTTGACTCCCAATGAAGTGGAAGTTCATCATCACATACAAATCTCCAAGTGCCATGAAGACATACAGGATGTACTATTAGACTTAGACTATACTTAGACAAGCTTTATTGTCATTTAGTAGACAGCAAGTGTACACTGAATGAAATTTCAATTGCAGCAGGCTCAGCACAGGGTAGAAAATATTTATGTTTTCATATAATTTACACATTTGGTCTCACACCCATGTACACAAAAACAAACTGCCCTGTAAGACCGTTTGGGCTGGGCATCTATTGATCAGTCTATGTGACGAAGGATGTAAGGCACTGTCCTGGGTGAAATACCAAGTTTTTAGCTGGCCAGTTTGAGAAGATTTGATATGGGAACTCAAATATCTGAGTTAATGAGAATTTAATAAGACTGGATTGTTGACAATCACAAATACAGACAATCCTTTGTCTTTGAGATTTGGACAAAGAGATGTGATCATAGCTGAAGAATTGCTACTTTGTCTTAATGTAGAAGCTTGACAATCAATTACTTTGTTACCACATCACGCACCCATGCGCTCTCCATGATGACATTTTGTATCGTTACAGTAACTCTACCTGTTGTTGGGGCAGTGCTGCACCTTCGCCAGCAGAGGGAGCCCTGCTCCTGTGTGTGATCATTCACATTGCAGTTTTGAATGTGTTCACATGTGGTCAGTTCAGTCTGAGAGGGAGCACAAAAGGAGCCTTGTGAGGGAACTGCACCTTGCAAGCAGCTGGTTTTATGGCCAGCAGAAACAAAACAAAAGTCACATTTCACTAAATAAAACTTATTGTATGCTAGTACATTATAAGTCAGCTTTTGGCTCATGTAAATCCTGATGCACTTGCCTGATTGTATTCACTGATAAACCTCATTCCACCTAAAAGTCATTGACAAGGTGTTTCTCTATGTTTCTCAATGACAGGAAGGGGCTATCTCATAGGAAGTGGAAGTAGGAGCGTCCCTCTCTCTCTTGCTCACACACACACACACACACACACACACACACACACACACACACACACCCCACAGTCGTCCACTCGCCTGCCCATCCTGTAGCTGTGAGTGGTGTGAGCCAGGAACACCCCCTCTCTGCAGGGCTATGGCGGCCTGCTAGTGTTTTGGTAATCGTCATCCTCCCTGACCTGCTGGCCCGATCCTGGCGCCAGGAGTCTCCCAGCCTCCCCTCCACCTCCTCGAGCCAACTACCCCCGACCCCACGGATAATTCAGACCAGCTGTTGCAAGGTGCCTTGCCTACTCCCACCCACTATACTCACACTTGCCTCTTCTAGAGTCTTGAGTTTGTCTCCGGGAAAAAAAGGCCCTGTGCTGTGCTGTGGGCTTTTTTGGCGGCCTCTCTCAGTCTTTGCATGGGGTCTCACTGGCGCATAAAATAAATCCAAGTCAATCACTGGCCTGGTTCCTGCTCTGCAACAAATCAACACTATGTCTGGATTTAATGTTGCAACATGGAAAGACACATTGAATGGGTATCGTGCTATGGCAGGGAGTCAAGTGCTGATATTTGCCTTTCTGGTCTTTCACGAGTGTCACTGACCTGAATCGCTCTCATTCCTCTAAGCGTTCACTCTTAATGAAGTGGAATGTGTGTCACTGTGAAATGAGAGTCCTGGACAGACTTGAGTTTTGTTGCAGAGCCATCTCTTCATTGGAGTCACATGAAGAGCATGTGCGTCCTCCATGATCAAGTGATACTGTGAGGGGACTGAGAGTCATTGCCAAGGAATGTTTGAGGAGAAGGACGAGAGAAGAAAAGGCCTCCATTTGCCACAGATCATTTTCCTCCTGTGTTGAATTTGTGTAGCAGGAAAGGAAACGTTTTCGGTGCATGTGTGTGCTTCTTCTCTATACTCGAGTGTTTTTGGCATTTGGGGGCTCTGTGTAAAGTAAGGTGCCTCTCTGTCTATGGTCTAACCACAGTGGGACTTTGGACTGAGATGGAGGGGAACCCCAAGCTTTTGATCTGCACTCCACAGCCCCAGCACTGCTGAGTAACGGCCCGCAAGTGAACTGTATTCATGTATGTGTGTATGTGACAGAGGTTTGGATTGTTTTTTTCACGGCGGTGGCGGTGGTGGTAGTGGTGCGGTTGCCTCGTAGAACAGCAATGGATGGTTGTCAAAGACAGAGGCCTGATAGAGGGGGATGGGGGACTGGTACAAAGAGCTGTTCTGGTGGAACTATGGAGGAAAATAGTTCATGCTGCACTGGGATTTCCTGCCTTTGCCCTGGCTAGCCCCCCCTCCCCTCCCTCTCCTGTCTACCCGCTCTGTTCTTGACGCCCTTCAGCAGTATGGAAACTGCTCCGACAATATTTCAGCTGGAGATGGGTGAAGCAATTGATTTAATGGAAAGGGCTGTAGGGATCACGGGGTGAGAGATTCAGTGTGAATCCAGACTTTTTGCAATCAGATTTCCGTAATTCCATTTTCTCCCTTAATCTGTCCACCTACAGGCTTCAGTGCAGATGAATAGTTTTGACTGTGCACAATGTCTCATTCATGTCTCTCTTGCAACATATTTGGATGGTGTTATCTGACCTCTTATCACGCACAGCTGGAATACACATAACTTCGCCCTGACACTGGTGCTGTGAATGGAGGCACAAGGCAGCCACACTGCTGCCGCTGCTCATGTTAAATGTAGAAAGGACAGGTGTGTCACCATTTGGCTGCCCTCAGACATATCGTGTGGGTGTCAAAGAGGAGGTAGATGGGGGTGAGGGGACCTGAGTTTAATGTTTAAACCAGTCCCCTTCTCTTCCAGGGCTTTGATCTTAGGTGTCAGTGGCGGAGCTAGGGGGCATGTGTCACTCATTAGCAGTGTGGTGAGAGTGCGCTGGCTCACAGGTTTTCTTAGTGTGGAGCAGAGAGGAGAGGATGCTGTGAAAATGGCTGCTCATGGGGTGTTCCTGCTAATAAACCCTGAGGGTGGCGTCAGAGCCTTGGGGGTGGGGAGCGAAAAAAGGAAAAAGCCTGGAGGAAAGCAGTGCAGTACACTCTGATAACTGCCTGTGTGCTGAGCATCGCTTTCATTACCCTTTGTGATGCACACACTTATGCTAAAGTGATAGCACAGGAAGTGGAATAGACGATTTCATTGAAAAGCCCTGCTGCCAGCACTCACTGTCTTAGGAGAGGAGGGAAATGGAAACCAGATGTCTGAGATCCACCGTGAATATGTCAAAGCTCTCAGACTATGTCAGTTCCTCCATGTCCCATTGGTGGACTGAAACTTTTCTGCACTGTCATCAGTAATGTCTATAATACTCCCTCCCCGCGGACATCTCGTACAGTCTTGGCTGCAGCTCCAACCTGGAGACTTGGGAAAAGAAGCTTCACTGTTCCAGAAGATGATTTTTTTCCTATATTCCTTAGGTTTCAGACTTCACCACATTCCTCAGATTTCAGGGTAACTTCCCATATCCCAAGGCTCAGTCGGGTGGCAAATCTCTCAGCACTCCTTTGTGGATAGATTGCTTTCTCTTGCTTGAGAAAATAACAAGCTATAGAGTAATGACTTAACAAGCAACAGGATAATGGCTTCAACATGTGCAGAACTGTGTGCATGTGTCTGTGTGCGTGCGTAGATTTGGGATTGCGGGAGTGCTTCCTTACTTGCCTGTGTGTGTGTGTGTGTGTGTGTGTGTGTGTGTGTGTGTGTGTGTGTGCGTGTGTGTGTGCCTATTGTTTGGGAACCAACTGTGCAGAATCAACTGGTTCTCTGTTTGGTTGGAGTTGTTTGAAAGCTGGACTGCTGATGAATAGATCGCTCTCCTCCAGGTCTGGAGCCTCGGAGCCTTCGGGGAATCAGCAGCCCCGGGTGCATCACAATGACAGGGACTGCCTGTGGGGTGTCGGTAGGAGTGGCGGGTGGTTTCTATCACAACCAGCTGTTGCGTAGGCCTCCCACACAGAAAAGCACTCCTCTGTGTGTTCACCTATGTCTGTGTGTTTGTATCTGGGGATGTTGGAGACAGTGTGACAGCATGTTGGGTGATTAATGACAATACGACTACTGTCAAATCTAAGCTGTGTATGAGCGTATGAACATGAAGCAGCTGTTGGTGTTTGCTATCTGTGTTTTGATGCCTTCCATCTGTTATTGGGGCTCACTGTCTTGAGTCTTAACTGTCTTTGATGTCCAGTAGAACAAATGAAGAGCACTCAACACCTCAGCCTTCAACAGTGACAAACCAAACTCCTGTTCCTGCTCCAAACATGGCATCTTCCATGCCAGTGTGGCTTTAAAACTCTTTCAACTTCTGAGGCTGTTCATGGGAAATGACATGCAGCTGATACTATCATGACTCAATTAAAAGTCCTTTTCCTGTCAGTGATATATTCCTGTGTACGACACATTTAGTCATGGCATGATCTGGCTTGCCCGAGTAGGTGCTTCTCCCTTTCACACACAGCTTTCTAAGATTCAGCAAATCAAAAAGTAAGTGCGGAGACAATGTGTTTCCCAGCGCACTGCCTGATGCTGTTTACACACTGTTACACCGTGACATGTCCCGACAGGTGGGCACAGATCTACATTACCTCTTTCATAATGCACTGTCAAGGCCTCCGGCAACAGCTCAACGTCCTTTTGCACCTTGTCTGGGAAAATATGTTCAGGTGCATTCCAGTGTGACAAACAGGTGATATTTTGTTTTATCAGATGAAGAGGAGTCTTAAGTATGGGCTTCATGTGACGATGACTTTCTCTGTTTTAGCCATGGTGGATGGTTATGTCAGCCTATTGTTTGGTCTAAACTATCTCAACTTTTGGAAAGATTGTAATTAAATTTGGTCACGATGGTGACACTCATGGTGTCCACAGGATGAACTGGAATAACTTTGGTGATCCCCTGACTTTTTCTGTCATGCCACCATGAGATTTGTGTTTTTTAGAGAAATGTCACCAGAATTATAAAATAGATTTCCATGATTTTGGTACAGACAGCCAGGTTCCCCTCAGGTTGAATTGTAATAGCTTTGGTGATCACTTAAAAAGTTGTCTAATTGCTCTAAGACCAGAAATGTTAGCGTTGTCACTATGAGCATGCTGACATTTTTACCATTTAGCTACAAACACCTCTGTCCCAACTGCTTAAGAGAGCTGCTAGCATGGCTGATTATGATCGTACTTTTCATTGGGTTAATGTCAGAATAAAATCTGTTTTATTTGCTTTTGTGTTCAGCAGACGTGCTGCTCCTCAGCTTGCTGAGATGCCACACAAAAATGTTGGAGTGATGGTAGTTAGGAAAGCAGGGTCAGGATCTTCTCTGAGAATCTCTTGTTTCCTGTCCCAGGGTAGTAGTCAGGTTTATTTTCTCCCTCCTTCTCTCCAGTCCCACCATCCCCAGTGTGAGGCAATGCCCATACGGACACACAGAGGAAAAGCAGAGAGCTCAGGCGCCATCCATCCTTCCACCTCTCCCCCCTTCTCCTCTCTCTCGCTATGCTTCTCACTGGCATTGAGTCCACAGCAACACATGTCTCTGATCAAGTCCAGCCTGCGTCATCAGTTAGTAAACTCCAGGCTCCAGGAAAACCAACAGAGAGCACATTCATAGCTGGCGACCCTGTGACTGAGTGTGTGATTCATTACTCTTTAATATGCACCCCCTACCCCCATCCCCTAACCCACCCAACCACTTCTCCAATCCAGCCTTGGGGCAACTCCACAGCCTGATCAAATCCATCATTAAGCGTACTTGTGGTGTTACCGCTGTTGGCCTTCTTATTTACCAGATGCAGCGGTTGTGTCTCTGGCCTGTTTGCAGCTCAGCAGAGAAGTATTAGCTCTGCATTCTGACATTTACATCAGTGCTCTGAACTTTACTGTGTTCAGACTACACTTCAAAAGATCTCACAAAGACAAGAACTCCCATCTAACCTAGTCAGGCAACGTTATTAACTTCAAAACATTAGAGAGTAATGATGTACTCTCGAGCAAGGCGACACACATTGAGAGGTGCTAATCTAGTTGGAGGAGGCCAAGGAAGTAATACATGAGGTGAGAAGTGCCTGGGGAGTGCAGCTGAGGATAGAATGATGGCTTCAGTGCTATCAAAACTGATCAGTCTTTCTATTCTTAAGCATAGAGCATGAGGATGGCTCTGTTTCCATTACCCCAGACGGCTGCCTGTTCACACCGACCCCACTGTTGAGGTTATATCTTACACATCACAATTCCCAAGTAACATCATACATCACACTTTACTTGGATTGTTCACTGCTGATGATCAGCTTAGTATCAAGTGACTGTAGCCTGTGATAGTCAGACATGCTCAGTGTCTATGTTAAGGTTCATCTTCAGTAGGTCATTGACAAGCACCAGACTGAACCACAGTCTGGAGTTACAGTGGGAGTCAGACAGCTTTTCCTGGGAGAGTTCTCTCCAGGTCTTGTGTGTCATGAATGCAGGATGAGTCCTGTTTATGAGATGTTGACAGGTCCTTCCTGTCTCCCAGGCCATGAGCCCTAACTGCTGCTGCACCGAAGGCCACTCCACAGTTCCTGGCCACCCAACTCCACTCGAGAAACTTGGCTAAAAGAGCGGCCATGGGTGGGACAGCCTATGTGGGGGGATGGGACATGGCGCTGGTGGTGGCAAAGTGCAGCAGCGGCAGCGGCAGAAACAGCACTTGAGCTCTGCAACTCCTCGACCCAGGACGCTTTTTTGGGTAAAGTAGGCCAATGTAAACTCCCACTTCCTGTCGGCCTTGTCTCAGAGGGGGAGAGATGATCCTTCTGTGAAGAGGGAAAGGGCTGCTGCTCTGTAGGGACCGTTACCACTCACTGCGTGCGCACACACACACACACACACACACACACACACACACACAAATAGAAATACAGCCGCAGAGGCAAGCAAGAGAGTGAGTGGGAGAGAGAGCGAGCGAGCTAGTGAGAGAGCGAGGAATACACAAACACAGTGGGGTTCAGGAATGTTAAACACATGCTTTATGGCATAAATAGCAGCCACTTTTGGTAAATTACAGTGAGTGCTCTGGCACTGTAAAGCACACAGCAGGAAAATGCTCTCAGATTTCAGATCCAGGCCCTCTGCTCTCCCCAAGGAACAAGAAAGGGAGCATGTTGTGTTTTCATTTCTCTATAAAAAGGCAGAAATAAGTACAGTAACTTGTGATGCAGCAAAGATTACATATAAATATAGATATATATATATATAAAACACCTCACCTCATTATAGTGGCCTACAAAAATGAGGTCATGAGAGTGACAATGCAACAATGCAGATGAAAATCAAACAACAAGCAAACTTGAGAATAAAGTAAAGCTTAAATCAGGGACTTGTTTCAGTTGTCTTTGCTAGCAGAGGCAACACCCTCACCTCAGGACATACCAGCTGACATCATCAAAATAGTCCAGAGCTTACCTCCAACAGCTGAGATTTTAATAGCCCTTTTATCCAAGAGCATCCTGGGTAAGAGACATGAGAACATAATGGCCAAAGGAAGCACAATGAAGGACTCTCACATTAGTTCCATATTGGACCTGGTTGGTGCTTGAAGCACTGTGTGAGTGAGGTGAGTCACTGCTACATGCTGCAGTGGTTGTCCTGGCTGCTAGCTGTGAGCACATTTCCCTGACTCAGAAGGAAATAAGGAACTGTGCCGTGGAACAGCTTACCTCACTCTGTGCTGGCCTGGCTGGGCCTCAGCCCACGCACACGAACTAACTGACTGACTTACTAGTGGCCTGACTTACTGACTGAGAGCAGAGGAGCCATGGGAACCTAAAGCTCCAGTCTGGGCAGACTCTGACTCACTGTCTGGGCGGAGAAAGAGGAGAATGTTATACTCTCCCTGAGGAGGAAAAAAATATACACACACAGTGCAAGCATGGATATAGGTTACTGGAATTCCACCTTAACATCATTTCTGAACTCATGTTAAGTCTTGGGATGGATTGAAAACAGAAGTTGACTTTGACTCAAGTTCTCTTTTAACTGTGCACGCAAACACACGCTCACAGACCCAGCAGTGTTTGCACAGTGACAGTGAGAAGTAGATGGCAGGTGGAAACTGGAAGCAGGTGCAATCAGTTGTTCCTGTCCATCACACAGTGTGCTCACCTGCACATCTGCAAATGCAGCTTCACCAAAATCACTCTCCACTCCTAATATCAAAATGCTGAACAGAAATGTCCCAGTTAATGATCTAACAGACCTTTTATAACCCACGCATCGACTGCGCCCATTTCCACATTTTATCAAGAGAGATAGAGATAGAACTGTACAACTAGATTTTTATGCTACTGCAAATGACAGAGCAAATTTTAATAAACATAAATTACTTTATTGAATGAAAATTTCTCAGTTACAACATAAGAGAAATAGAAGTGAACACACAAGCATGGTACAAAATTGAATTAACACATCATCTGCACATTGCACTATGAGACACTGCCATAAAATGCTTCGGAAAGTTAAAAATTCATCTTTGTACTGTCCATTTTCAGGATTCCAATCACATGTTAGAAAACAATGTTTCCTTGTGTAAACCTTAAAATTCTTTGGTCCCAGCCTTCTTGCATTTAAAATTGTTTGGTGCTAATTTCTACTAATACTGCAATCAAAGTTTATTTGAAATCCACAAATACTAACTGAGGTAAAAGAGGCACATTTTGGTTTCATAAGTAATACAATTTCAAGGCACAAATATGGCTTTGGTTGTTATTATTAACACTGTGGTAACCTTGAGTGCATGGCTTGCATTGTCCTCCACGCTGCAGCGGTGCTGCAAAGTGAAGCGTCTTTGGAAGACAACTCACTGAACGTCTTTTCCTATCTCTGAAAATCATCAGATTAAAGAGAAGGCTTGGATGTAGCCAAAATAGAGGCTTAAAATGATCCTCACTGGTGAAAAAAGACTAACTGATGCCATTCTTTTGTGATGACATGCTTCCTCTTTTTTCTTAAGCAAACCAAGGGCAGTGGAAGTCACCTGCTATCAACCAGCGAAGGTCATGGCTGTAGCACCTGTTAGCACCTCGTCTATCTACACCACAGTACCAGGGACAGCTGTGTGTGCATTTGCTATTGTGTGAGTGTGTGAGTGTGTGTGTGTGTGTGTTTTGAGGCATGCTGAGAGATTTATTCCACCCACGCACCCCTACCTCTCAGCAGCTGTGTCTAGGCCATGATCCTGAGCTGGCCGGCACCAGGACAGAGACAGGAAAGAACACCTCTTACCCCAATGAGTTCACTACATTTTTGTCTGTGGAATGGGCACAATAGCAACAAAGGGGCTGATACCAAGTCAGTGACTGCATTGTTCTTTTCAGATTTGGTCCAGCCTCAAGACCTCAATCTAGATTGGAAGAAAAAAAAATCTGCTCCTCAGATGTTTTTTCACAGAGCAGAGAAGCTAAAAGGCTTGTAAAATCAGATCCAATAATGAGGCTCGACTCCCTCCAAGTCTCTGAAAGCAGGCCATTTCACACTCTTTGTGGCCTCACAGGTAGTCAGCAGGCCGGCCGGGCTGGTGTAGACCACTAGCCCCCCACTGCCCTGAGCTCTGTGTGGGTCCCCTCTGTCCGTCTCTGTGGTGCCTCACACTGCGGTGGAGCAGCACCCTGAGGAGCTGTGTTTCTGCAGCAGCGACATGCGGCTGAAGGTGCGAGAGCAGATGCCACATTGGTACTTCTTCACCTCGGCGTGGGTCTGCAGATGAGCCCTCAGGTTGGAGCGGTCAGCGAAGGCCCGGTTGCAGTGGGGGCAGGAGAATGGGCGCTCACCTGTTCAGAGGAAGGGAGGAAACACCCGTCATATAACTTAACTAGCCCTCCTTTCAGATGTGGCTGTAATGGCAGCCCTCATGCAGTGACAACAGTCAGGCGTCTCTGAGTTCACAAGAGCCTTCTACTAACACCTCACACACACACACACACACACACACACACACACACACACACACACACATTGTAGAGATAATGAAGAAGCACATGGTAGGGCTGTTGGTGTCAGAGCCTGACTGAATTAGCATGATTCAATCAGAGCCAAATGAGATTAGCACAGTAACAAGTTGCTTCAGGTATTAAGTGCTCGGTGATAGCAGAGAGCCTTTGGGCATTCTTTTAAACCTTTTGTCACTCTTGCATCCCCAATCTGCTGTCTTCCCCAGCAGCCGTGATAAGATAATTAGCCGACAAGTCATTGTTGCTAGGACATTAAACACAATGAGTGATCAATGAGTGCAGGGTCTACAGAGGGACTCTCTGTGTGATAATGTCTGCTGATCAAGTGTTGGAGCTCATCAAACTGATTGTTATGGATATGCTGCTACTTCACAGCCCAAATGATGACGGAGTGACCTGTGACTCACGGTGACAGCATCTCAAATGTAGAGTTACAGGTTAACAACAACACGTATTCTGATTTCTTCACTCATGACTCAACAATAAAATGGAAACTTAGCAGATGAGGAGGGATGTGTACTGTTGTAGAATAGCTTAAGAAGTGGGTCTTACCCGTGTGCGTGCGGATGTGGCCGCGCAGCAGCCACGGCCTGGAGAAAGCCTTTCCACAGGTGGTGCACACGCATGGCAGGGTATGTGAGCGGATGTGCATCTTCAGAGCCCCGAGGCTGGTGTACTCTTTGGGGCAATGTTTGCAGAGGAAGGCTGGCCTGGCTGCTGTGACAGGGGCCTCCCTCTCCTCCTCTTCCTCGGGTGGACTGATATGAGGAGGCATAATTCCGGTGCATTTCATCCGCTGGCGAGGGGCATATGTGTGTACGGGTTCAGGGCTGGGGGGGTCTGAGGTGCGTCCTTCATCCTCTTCTCCACAACTGCTGGCACTGCTGCTGAGGCTGGACGGGGAGCTGAGGTCCAGAGGGCCCGGGGTGGCAGACGGCTCTGTTTGGGGGGTGGGCAGGTACAGGGTGGGCAGGACACTCAGGTCCCACACCAGACCTGCTGTGAAGCAGGTGGCAGCGGAGGTGTTGTCCCCTGGTGTGAGCTCAGCAAGAGGATACCTCTCCAGTGAAGCGTCTGAGACAAGGGAGAGGATGATTGAAACATACAGCCAGAATACACAACGTGTAGAACAACAGACAACAAATTCACCATTTGAAAAGTGTTTTGTGAACGTTCAGCAGCTGCACTTATGCTGTCTGTGTTCATTATGGTGACACATTCTTGGTTTTCTCGGCAGTTAATGACCATAGAGCTGGAGCCATGGGTTTCATGGGCCGTTTCCTCCCACGTATTCACATGGGCTTGTAACATGAATGGAGCTCTGTCTGGCTGCAGAGAGGGGGAAAGTGCGTCCAACGGGCCCCGACTTGAACGGGGAGTAGCCGGGTTTGCAGTTGAAGCAGGCACAAAAAGCACGGAACAGTGTGTTTCCAAACTGTAAATACATTTACGACAAAAGCCGCAACCACACTTAAGAAAACAGGTGGTTCTCTTGACTTACGTAAGGATGCTTTCATAATTCACAGAAAAGGGAAAAACTCACCATTCTGACATTCCAGCTCACTGTAGTTTGGCTTCTGCTTAGCGAAGTACTTTTTGACCAAGAAAGATCGAGGCATTGTGCCTGTGAGTGTTAAAAAACTGTGCGGAAAAGTATCCGGTGGTCACGACGCACAGTGTCTACAAGAATGAAGAGAAAAAGGGAAATCAGATCGCGGTCCTCGGCATCCGCATGAAACAGGGAAATATCCTCCTTTAGTCCACAAGTTAGAGTGGACTTCTGCAGGCGGGTGTGTGTGTGCAGCTTCCATGCAAAATGACTAAATGCTGCTCTCTGTTCTGAAATACTCTGACACAGGCAGTAGGGGTGTGCTCGCCCCGAGGGCCCTCCCCACCTCCCATATCACCGCTCAAGTGCGCAGGATGAAGTTTTGGTGCTCACAGACACACACTTTGAAACAAAAACACGAGTCTCGCTGCGTTTTCACACAGTAATCCACTGGTGTTGACCCGCACACGAGGAAAGGCGAAGGGACAGTTGCAAATGATTAAAACGACTGGCTGTAAATGACCGCGTGAGGGTCATAAATTGTAAGCACATCACTGTGTGGGCCAGTCATACCATAAACATGTGATAAAGAACAATTTGCTTCGTTTAATTCAGTTTTCAAAGTTCAGTTTTTGTTACAGCTCCACGTATGAAGACTGGTGTGAGGACCAGGTGCTGTTTGTAATGTGTGAGAAGAAGCACCATCAGATTGTCCTCTGCAGCCTTCAGGACAGGTCGCCAGGCTGTCACAGTGTACATAAACACAGTCACATTCACATTAAACCTAAGATTCATCTAAAGGCTCCAGCCGGAATCAGCACGATTTTAGCTCACTCTGGGCAGTGGTCATTGACTTGTTTCCATACAATCAGCCACCAGTGTTTCCCTCATTTGGAGAATTTGGAGGGGGATGAAGTGTAAACATTAAAAGCATGAATGGGCATAATATTTCTGCTAAACTGTCATTTTGATTGCACTGAATGTAAGAGGACTGTAAGAGTGAATTTAGACGAAAGGCATTGTTCTCAGACTGGCTCCTGTTGTACGATGGCTACTGTGACATTTGGTGACGTCATGGTGTCATCAGACCTGCTGCACTTCATTTAATAAAACTACACCCTTACAAATTGCCTCCGTGTTAGAGCCTGCCAACCTGAGTAGAGTAACTGCACCACCTTCTGGAAGAGAGTGGGTTATGGTTTATGACCAGTTCATCTGGATGAACGTTGGAGGGCGCTGTTGCACCTGTGAAATGAGAGCTACAAACAGGCCGTGTGTAAGAGTGAGCTGTGCATCTTGTGTTGTTCTCTCCGTCCATTGTTTTCTTTTTTTCTGACAGCTACAGTGAAAATCGATAAGCTATTTTCCTCCAACTGACTGTTCCACCTCATCTGCACTATCCTGCAGGAGTGTCATATATTTAGCAGTGTGCATGCTGGAGAAATTAGTCTGAAAACAAGCATCCTCTGCGCAACTCTGTTCATGTTTAAGTGATGCCTCAGGCCACTGGCCACTTGTACATCTTACAGTATCAAACCAATGGCAAACTACAGGGTGGTGCTCTATGCCATGGCCCAGTATTAAAGCTCTTTGGTAAATATGTGAAAATCCTCATTAAAGTGTCACCCTTTCTGTTTTAACAAGTATTATAATAAGAAGAATAAATGAAACTAGTCTTATCATAAAGAGAAAGCTTTGGGATTAGAGCTGTAAAGGACAGTGGCTCAGCGATAACCACAATGGTCTTACAGGCAGAAAACCAAGGTTTAATTTCATACACTGATTCTTTTTGTGGACTTTGTTTTATGTCTGAATGAATTTTCTCCAGTAGTCATGTTTTCTCCCATAGCCTCTCTCTACATTGCCCACAAATCTAATCTAAGTGAAAATGTATAAGAAACTCGAGCAGTATTTGCACTGATGTTTTGTTTTGATGTGTCTTTTTTTATGACTTCCTGTCAGATTTCAGACAGACTCGAATGAATATGGATTTGAAGTGCCATATTTTGGTCCTTCACCTACTACATTATAAAAAGACCAATAATATTAATGTACACATGCTCATGTTTAACTCAGGCTGGATTTTATTACTCATACTATTACTACAGGACATCAAGTATAAGTAAACAACATAAAGAAGGTGGTCTTCAATGAGCCTCATCCAAACACTAGGTGGAAACAAAGAGTCACTACTGTCTCGACCAAACGGTGTTTGAAATGCCCCGTAAACACGGCACAATAATTATGAACGTCAGCATCACACACACAGGTTCCATGTGTACCAAAAAATGTATTAGGAAACAATTTTCACCAAAAGCCGCTTAATTTCAGTGGATTCGCGAGATCGCTCGACATTAAACTATCTGGAGAGTCAGGTTACTGATTTTCATTTTCCCAGGGTAGCGAAGGCATCGCACACCCTACTATGCCTCTGATTGGCTTACACCGACATTCTTGCTGAAATTCTAACCAATCGCACTCCTCAGTCCTAAACCCAACCAACCAACATAGGCATGTATGCTAGCCAATCAGAGTCACAATAGGGCGGGTTATGACTTCGTCTTCGTGGAAAAAAACAGAAGCTGGGCTATCACACTTCCTACTTCCGTGTTCACTACAAGCAATTATGGTCACACAGCCACATTTTATGGAAAAATGTGTTATAGTTAGTATTCATGTTGCTATCATCCATATTGTAGACAAACTTGCGATGAAACAACGAACAAGAGTGAACGTAACATGAATTTTGTTATCTCGACATCAAGTCATGATTCATAGTAGAATCAAATCAAACCGCAAGATCAGTCTGCGGCCTCTGATTGGTTGTTTGCTCCAGGTGGGCGGTGACATGGGCGGGTCTCCTGTTGTCTGTGATCGGTTGAAGATTTGAAATACAAAACAACAGCCTCGTTTGATTGTAAGAGTTATATCCTTTCACAGGCTTTTGAAATTTAAAGGAACCAGCGAAAATTTACAAATTGACACTCCATAATTGTCTGCGACTGAAACAGAGCACTAACAGCAGGTAAGGACCCTACAGAAATGCACCTAATTTACAGAAATTTACGTTTGCGTGCGTTAGACAATGAAGAGTCAACCCTTATCTTAGCTGTTGTTGATTATTTTCCATTATTATGAAATAAATAGGATTTGATGTGTTGGCCTGACTGACACTGGCTGTCTCAGGCTTATTTTGGCAGCAGCAGTGGAAGGTGTAACGATATATATAACTGCAAACCACTGAGGACTCTGCATGACCCAGATACATGAAATAGTGTATAATAGTACATTTAAACTAAACCCAGGCAGTGAGACAAGTTTGATTCAACAAGGAATTGGTCTCTGTGGCTGCAGTACTGACTTTAATTCCGTTATTTCTTCCATTATTTCTGTGATGTTGGCCTTACTGCATGACAGTGAGTGAAAACACAACAATAACAATGTGACATCATTAGGGTTTGTGTGTCCACTGCAGAAAAAAAATCACCTTCAGTTACTGCAAAACAGTCCAAGATGTGCAGCGCAAGCAAGATGTTTAATAAAAGGATCCCCTCCCCCATATATCGAGAGACAGATGGACCCTAACAATGAGAATCTTGGGGAGTGGGCATCATTATTCAAACCACTGCATTAAAAGAAATTTGATTGGATATCCCTGTCAGCTGACCCAGATTGCTTGAATTTTGAAAAATAATAATGAAAGAAGGGTCTGTGGCATCACCCATTCCCAAACAGTCACATGGGGATTAGAGTTTCTGTTGCCTGATGGCATGAACATAAATATGACTCTGTGAGCCAGTATTCTTCTTGTCTTTACCAGATAAAGACTCTCGCAACACCTGGACTCCGTGCTGAACAAAGAAGGGACGGAAGCCGGGGACAAGAGCAAAGACAGCCATCTCAGGTGAAGACAAAGAGACACCAGTAATGTTCAAGACGATCACCCGTCTGTTTTTTGGGGGAGAGGAGGAGACCCCTGAAGATATCAAGTCTGGAGAAGCGGTGGAAGACGAGTGGCTTGTTGTCAGTCATCAAGGTCAGTCATGGCGTGCATATGCATAGAGATATATAGATTTTTTTGCAGATTATACTGGTGTTTTCATCCTTACAACTTAAATGTGACATGTGACATCATGTGTCTTTGCTTCTTCTTGAAGGGCACTGGGAGTATAGCTGAAATTATTCATAGGTCCATAATTATTCATATTTTGGTATTTTATGCAAAATCATACCAAGTAATCACATTGATGTGCACTGAACTGTATGGTGGTGACTCTTGACGGAGGACCTTCCTGTAAGACAATTAAACCAAACAATTAAACATATCTTGAAAAGCTATTCTTGACATTCTGTATACCTCATATTGTGTTTGATTATTCCAGTAATTTAGAAACAGAGAACTGTGCCCCTTAATATAATGAGAATGGGTTTTTTTTTTTTTTTTGGTATTAGGACAATATACTTACTGTATATTGAACAATTGCTCAATTATATAACAAAACTCAAACATTTTGTGTCCACAGAGGCAGGTTCAGCAGAGAACCAGGCTGCAGAGCTAAATGACACTCAACCATCAAACTCTGCTCTTCATGTAGACACAGCTGCAAACATGGAAGCTGACATCAGGTGAGGGAGCAGGAGGAATCCTTTCTGTCCACGTCTAGACATAAAGAAATTATTTCCACATTAAATTTGAGAGGGGGAATTGTTTCACTGTATTTTAACAATAAAGACCATTTCCAAAATTGCAATTAAAGCTCCTCCAAAGCAACTCCCCCAAAACACAGTACTGCTGGCTGACTGCCCCCCATAGCTCCAGCTGGCCAGCTGAGAGATGTGTGTGAGTGACAAGTTTGCTATGTTCCACAAGCTCTCAGCTTTTTTAGTCTGAACATGGCTGTTGTTAGTACTCACAGCTGTCCAGTTAGTGTTGGGAAATTTTGGCTGCACTTCCTCCGCCAGTCGTACACAAGTAGTTCGCTGTAGCTTTAGCCATATATTTGCCTAGCCTCATAGAAGACTCCGGTCAGGCGCAGTGAGTGCAGGGGCAGAGTCTACACGGGTAGGCAGGTATGTAGGTAGACAGGCAGGTAGGCTATCCAGTCATTTCGTTTGGGCTGAATGAAATGATTGGTTGCCATTGAAGTGACTGACATGCCACAGTATCTGTTGTCACAGATACCTAATTTTTATTTCTTTTTTTGTCAGAGCATTTGATTTATTGATTACTGTCAGCAAGTATAACAAAACATGTTTATACAATATATTACTTTAACACACAACTTAATTCCAAATCCATTTAACTTCACATTAATCTATACTGGTGAATATTGACTTTCAAGGCTGATAGATTCACATTCTTGCTTGTATTTCTTGTGTTTTTTCTCCAGTGAGTTAGATCCAGAGCCTGCAGATCAAAGCAGCAGCGCCACCAGTCGAACCATCACAAGCTTTGTTTCTCGGCCTAAAGCTTTGGTAGAAGTGACACAGTTAACCTGCATCCAGAAGGCTAAGACCTGGGCGGACCGACACCACATCACTCGTAACGCTATCCAGCGCCAGAACCGTGTTCGCCAAGTCCAACATCACTCCTTCCACCTCCAACAGCCAGGACATCGCAGCCTCAGCCACTGAGGCTCTGGTTGTGTGACCGCAAATGTAAACCAGGAAATGATCTTATAACCCTCATCATATACTTATTAAACATATACTGCAATACACACATTTACACACATTTTAGTCTTGTGTAGATTTAAGCCATACGTCTAATCTTGATGTAACCCATTACAACACTTGACAACTCTTACCAGGTAGGCAGCTACATTATAACTTGTACTGTATATGAATTTGGATTGAAGGCGTTCATCTCATGAAATGAGATGCACCATGTGTTCTTGTTTGTGTGCATGTGAATTTCTACATGTGGATGAGAGAAGTGCAGTCTATGCAAAATGTATCCTGTAACATTTCGGACAACGTGATGTGTTTTGTGTATCTACATGCATTTACTTCTATGTGTTTGGTTTAAAACTTTTTTTATACTGCAATAAAAGCTTTGACTTTGCAACTTGTGCTGTATGGATTTGTCAACTTATAATGTCTTAATGACACTGAACTGCTCATCACTGTGACAGAGACAAATGTAGAGATCTCATTGGTTGGGAGATAATTGCACCTGCTGTGTCTGATTGCATGTTAAGCTGAAGGTGAAGTTTATAGACTTTTCCAATCAAAGGAGGCCTATTGTGTTCTCTTAACTTAGTCCTGAGTAAATGCAGTGAGGATGGATGATTCTTCTGAGACAAAACTTAACCAGCAGTTAACATTCAATTACAAAAGCTTCGCTGTTTCATCTCAGTTTGCTGATGTCTCAGGGTCAAGTGACTTCACCTGCGACTTGAATAAAAACCATGGTGAGTGTGAGAATCAGCAGGATCTTTCAGTCTGGAGAAACTGGGGTGATAACCATTAAATGGCTTGCAAATTTTATTTTCTTGATGCTGTCACAGATCTCAGCCACCTCCCAAAGGAGATGCCCCTGACACAGCTGGCTTCTGGTAGCCCAGATTTGTCTGACCAAAGCTTGTTTGACCTCGAAGAGACAGAAAAACACTGTTCCAGTCAAGAGACCCTACCCCTGTATGTTGTATCTGTGGTGTCTATCATCTTTGCAGTTGGATTGCCTGTTGCTCTGATCCTGCATGTTTACCTGGGGGAAACTTTGGTATGTCATACTATGTAACATATGCAAGTATTTACCACAACATCATTATCTATCCTCATTACAGTTACTTGTCAGGTGTTTGTAAAAGGTGTGTTGGTGTCAGATCACGAGCGCTGCACTGAACTTGGCCAGAAAGTCCTTCATGATCATGGATCCAGTGTGGATGCAGCCATCACTGCCACCCTGTGTTTGGGTGTTGTGCATCCACATAAGTCAGGTGTTGGTGGGTATGTGACTGGCTTACTGTTGATATGCTCATTATAATGTATGTTTAGATGTGTCTGATCACAAAGTCATCCTTTTCTCGTTTTCCTCCTCTAGAGGTGGGGTGATGCTGGTTCATGACATCCACAAGAATAAAACCAGGGTGATAAATTTTCAAGGAACTGCACCTAAAATGCTCAAAGAGGAGATGCTGCAAAATGTGTCAGGACTAAAGGTAATACAGAGGTGGAGAGGGGCTGCCATTTGTCATTGATGATTTTGTTTTTTAGCATGTATAATCTCAATTCATCCATTCAGGCAGGTCTGTACGTGGGAGTGCCAGGTATGCTCAGAGGGTTACACCAGGCTCACAGCCTGTATGGGAGGTAACAGACTTTAGATAAATTGAAAGCTTTTTTTTTTCACTTTTAAGTCAAACATGTCTAACCATAAATGTGTGCAGTCTACCATGGGTGGATGTGATCACTCGAGCTGCTGCTGTTGCCAGAGAAGGTTTCAATGTGTCTCTCAGTCTTGGTGAGTTACTCACAGTGTAACACGATGATGTCGCCAGAAGATGATACACCAGGATGTGACTCATTTGTGCAATTCCACAGCTGAGGCTATATCAAAGGTGAAAGGTGAGCAGCTGTTGCCACGTTTCAGGGACATGTTCTTTCCAGATGGCCAAGCTCTGCGTCCTGGTTCCTATCTGAGGATGCCCAGTCTGGCTGGAGTCCTGGACGCGGGTCTGTTGAACTTCTATGATGGAAACTTCTCACAAGAGGTGGAGGATGAGGTGAGTGACACCCACAAATTAAACAGACCCTGTTTTCATGGCCGAAATTATAGGGTGAAATTTGCTTTTTGTCTGGTTTAGACAATCATTCAAATGCCAAGGATCTAACAGCCTTTTTCTGTGTTTTCATACAAAGGTGCGAGCTAATGGAGGCGTCCTGAGCAGAGACGACATCAGTGACTACAGTGTGCAAGTGGAGCAGCCTGTTGAAGGCTTGTACAATGGTAAGAACTAAACTTTGCTCAACAATACAAAGAATGTGCATGTATTCTTGATACCTTCATCTGCTTTGTGTGGCTGTTGTCATAGAATTCATCATTCAAGTTCCTCCTCCCCCGTCTGCTGGTGCAGCATTGATATCAGTGCTCAAACTTTTGGAGGGCTTCCATCTCAGTGAGAACAATAGCACAGAAAATCAGACATACCACCGGATTGCTGAGGTGCCGGATTGCAAAGCTAACGTGTTTTTCTTTTATATATATATTATGGCCTGTTGAAATGGTTGCACTCTTATATAAAATGACTTTATTTCTCCCTATTAAGGCTCTGAAAGCAGCTTTGGCTATGGCCAGTGGTTTGGGTGACCCCAAATATAACTCTTCAGTGACTGAGCTGCTCTCTGATGTGCTGAGGTAATCTACATTTAGAAAAGACAATTGTGACTATGGCTGCAACTAAAGTGATTAGTCATTAGTGATTAATCATACTGTTTGATCATGATTGATTGATGAAATTTATCTTTGAAATGTCACAAAGAAGGGGAAATTCCAGACTCAAAATGTCTTGTTTTATCTGACCAGCAGTCTAAAATCCAGTGAGCTTCAGTTGACCACAATAAACAACAAAGAAAAGCATCAAATCCTCACAGTGGAAGATTAGGAACCAGAGAATATTTGGCTTTTTTTTTAAAATTAAAATTACTGAAATGATTAACTGATTATCAAAATGATTTGTATGTAATTTCAGCTCCTATAAAGCTCTGACAAATCATCATGTTTTTCATATTTAGGTCTTACTTCTATTGTCATAACTGACTGACAACTCAGCTACATAACACCAAACTAATCAATCAGCACAGCAGGCATTTCCTGTTCATCTTCTCTCTGCTCTCACTGAAGTGCGAGCCAAGCTGATGTGCTTCACCAGAGGATCAATTACTCCACTGTCCACTCCCAGCAGACAGATCTGTGGGCTGGACAAGTTGTAGTCATGGGACCGGATGACCTTATAGTGTCAGTATCAAGGTGATGGTCTTACAGGCTGACATAAATGATCACACCAGGTGGTATGTGTGGTATGTGCTGCTGGGCACACTGACATTCTTCTATCTTATCTCTTCTCTTTATGGTCCTGCAGTTCTTTGAGCAGGCCATTTGGGAGCAGAATCATAACACAGTCAGGTGTGATTCTCAACAGCCTCATCCTTGACTTCTCCTGGCCAAACAACACACAAGGGCAACTGTCAACCAACCAGGTGCATAACCATACCCTGAGAAATCTCTTCCAATGACAGCCAGTAACAAAGTATTGCTTTACCTTTGGCTCACACTTTGCTATTTGTTGCTATAGAAAAACAGAATCCAGCCAGGAAAGAGGCCCCTATCATCTCTCATGCCCATAATAGTGGTACCTGGGTGGCATAAATGTGGGATCCACGCAGCGCTAAGCAGTTCAGGTGGACAACAGAGTCTGAGTGTGATCACCCAGGTTTGATCTCTGTATGTTATAAAGATTTGGATTCTGATTCAATGTTAGACTTTTTTTTAGACTTTTTCTTTCTTTAGGTATTGATGAATACACTATCCCTCCATAAAGAGAAAAATGACACCCTCTCCGTAAGAAGACTCCATCCCCAACATCAGCCAAACAGACCTCTTGTTGACTGTAAGTTCAGTATGAAACAGTATTCAGTAGTTGACCTTTTCCTTTCTTCATATTACATTAGTCATTTCTTATTAATAATTTCTGGTTTTTCAAACTCCCCCTCATCAGCTGAGTTTCCAGAAGAGGGCGTACAGTCTCTGCATGAAAGGAGACACAAAGTTCAAAGAGCGAGGACAAACTCTGCTGTCAAGGGGATCCTGAGGAACAAAGATACCATTACAGCCATAACACTACCTCAGTTATCTGATGATTTGTCATAGTTTTATTGATCTCATGAACTTCGTTTCATAAATACCTTTCAGTGACATACTATAAAATGGTAAGATCTGAATAAGCTGCTGTTACAGTGTAAGATGTGAGTATGTGGTTGTTCTCCAGTGTTTGATTCTCTGATGTTATTGTGTTCACTTGCCAACAGAGGGCAGTCCTCCAACAAGTACTTTCTATTAAAGAAGGCAAAATTGTCTCTTCATAGTTACCTCCTCATAATTGAGCTCTAATCAGATACTTCTGAATGGATAACAGGCAAAGGTTTTATGCTGGTTGATGACACATTGTCACTACGCATAATGCATGCTGAAGAAAAGGCGGGCTGTTGCGTAAAGTTGATGTGCAGTCAAGATACTGTCAGACATTCATTCCAGCTGCATCACAGGGTAGGACATGTCACATGTGTTACATCTGCATGCAGACAAACATGTCACTCAAAACACTGCACCCATGTCTACCTGACCATAAACACCGTTCAATGCATGTTGACACTGTGTCTGGGGACTAATATTCCAGGGTTGAGGTGTCCTCACGATATGGTGACCTCTCCATGTGCTTTTTAGATGACAATGAAGTCTCACAAAGCAGAAAACAGAGACTTGTTGTCTTCATTGAACAGTATTTTGAGATGTTAAGCTGCATTGGACTTTTGGGGTTTATCTTTATTTCAAATCTTATAATATAGTGCAGTTTATGTCAGAAAGGACAAGAAGACAAGACTCAAAATTCATGAGATGGATCTTAAAATGGGGCACTACATATTATATGCTGCTAAACTCTGTTCTGTCTGAGTACATCAATAATACACACTGCAGATGCATGCCTCAATCAATACTCACGTTTATATCTAGAAGGCAATAAAGTTGAAAGCTACAGTACCAATCAAAGGTTTGGATACACCTTCTCAGTTAAGGGTTTTTCTTCATTATTATTTTCTACACTCAGCATTATTACTGAAGACACCAAAAGTATAAAAGAAAGCATGCAGAATTTTATAGTAAGCTAAATAAATAACAGAATGAATAAATAATAAAGCACAAAAACAAACTCTTCAAAGTTGCCAAAAAACAGATTTCCACTGGTTTCATGTCTGAAAGACATCAGACAAGACGTCTGATTCACACAGTCTCCTCAGTGTGTTGTAGTGTGTCTGCTAGTTGAGATCTGTGAAGTGTTTAGGTGGGCTCTAATCTGAGGTACTGTGAATGGCAGATTTCTGAGGCTGGTCACTGTAATGAACTTCTCTGCAGCAGAGGTAACTCTTGGTCTTCTTTCCTGGGGTGGTCCTCAACAGAGCCAGTTTCATCAGAGTGACTGTTGATTTTTTTTGTGATCACACAGGAAACTTGGTATTCAGTCCAGCAGTTCTTGTCAAAATGTGAATTACTGCAGACAAATAGGACTATTCACTGTGCAACACAACTAATTTGATGTCTTCAGTATGAAGTAAAAAATAGTAAAAACAATGGGAGAGAAGGTGTGTCCAAACTTTTGACTGATATGTATGGTAATCTAAATAAATCCACAGTGAGAGGAAAGTGAGTGCTGAAGACACAGAATGCACTCCATCATGATGAGACTCAGGTCACTTTTGGACCACTTGAGAGTTTCTGGCCATTGTCTCCAGTGATTACATTAGCGGGCAGGTGCTGCATGTGGGATCAGCAGCCAGTGGGCCTGGGGAGGGCACATTTAGGGCGGGGACGTGGAGAGCAGCCGAGTGGGCGTTGGCGGTCACGTGCAGGTCAGTATTTAAAGCAGCGCAGGTGTCTTCCCTCACTCTACCGAGGTAAACAGGAAGAGGAAAGGATCACCGCCCCAGCTTCCAGGGAGAAGTCACCTCATCTAAGGTAGAGGTGATGGAGTGACTGGCCGCCGAGAAATTATTCTGAACAAAACAAAAGGAGTAAGTAAAGCTTCTGTGTTTGACTCTCTGATGAATGACTGGAGCACCATGACAGAGCGGCTCGGTGTGTTTGTTTAATGAGGTGCAGTGTCTCGTATCACTTTTCCGAGCTAGTTTCGGCTGGAACTTCTGTAAAAACTTTAAAGATAACAGTGTGGATACGCTTTCAAATGTCCCAGTGTCGCTAAATTCATATTTTGTGCGTTTCATGTCATATTGTCAGTGACTCGAGTGGCGTTAACCAGAAAATTATGTTTTTCTTCGATATTCGTGTGTAATTAATTTCTTGCCAGCTTCATAGTTAAACAGTGTCATATTGTGCTCGGTGTTGTTTCTACAGGTTCAACGCGGTTTAACAGACTGTAAGCCTGGTGGTGCTGCTAAAGGCTTTTAAATGGAGCCCCAAACTGGACTGAAGGAGAAGTTTTTCATCGTGATACGCGGGAAGTCGAGGAAGGGCTTCTGCCGCGGGTGTATCGGCCGCGTGGAGGCAGAGATGCAGCGTGGAGAGGTGATGGGGCTGCTGTACTGCGGGAACAACGCCGGGAGCCCCAAGAGCGGAGGCATCGTGAGGAGGGAGGACACGTACCCGCTGACCCGCCACCAGGCCCAGCTGCTGCTGTTCGTCTCGCCCGCGAGCAAACGCCTGGAGCTTCTGTGTAACCCCCAGCTGTTCTCCGCCATCTGTGAGCTAACTCAGGATGACCTGGTGGTGGTGAAGCACAAGAAGGGTCACCTGCCCGGCCTGGTGAGGAACCTTATGCAGATTGGGAGGAAGGAGAATAAAGAGGACCTGCACATGCTTGGCTTTGAAGTGGAATTTGTGGTGAGTCAACTTGTCTGGTTCTCTTATTTGCTGTGTGTGGACCTTGGCTAAAGAACAAAGTAGCAGAGGCATTGTTATAATGATCAGCTTTCTCTGAAGCTAATAATTGTAGATACACACTCCTATAACCTCAAGGAATGCACCGAGGTGAGCGCGACCGTACCCTCGTCAGTGAACCGTGTCTATAGGAAAAGTTATCGGTTAAAAGATTGCCAGAGAGATCTGCAGCTCTGTCATTAGCACAAAATGTGCACGTGCTCATGAGATTTATCTGCGTTCTGTTCATCTGATTGCTACTGTCTGTATGTCTTTCTTTCTTATAGGACTATGATCACAATTTGTCATCCAAGAAACCTGCTCCTCTGCCCCTGTTCAGTGCTGCAGACATCATCCAGGTGGTCCCATCTCACTCCGTCCCCCTTGGACTGCACTGGAAAGATGGCAAATGTGGGAGTAAGTAAAGGGTTGAAGCCATAGCTTGCCTGTCTCTTGCAAAGTCATCCTGTGGCATTTCTGAACCCCATGACACTCAGTGGAGATTTCACTGATTTTTATCCAGATAAATCACATCATAATCAAATTAAATTGGTTCCAAAAACATAATCCATCCCCCTCCCCTCCAGTCAGCGAATGACATCCCTCCATTGACATATTTTAGAGAACACCTGTTGCTCCAGAGGGGACACAACCGATGCAGCCCCAGTACACAACTGGAGAAACTGGTTCTGTTGCCGTGGAATGCAAAACATTAAATGTTCTGGTTTTTTGCACATTGTGCACTCTGAGCTGTCTACATACCTCATAGTATGTGCTGCGTTATGCAATCTGATGAGGCAGCACATGACAGGGCTCAAAAGAATGTCATATGACTTCCTAACCATCTGCCCCCCCACACCCTCCATATCTCTCTGCAGGTCTAAACAGAAAAGCAGTGACTCGCATAAACTCCATGCCAAATATAGGATCTCATGCACGACAAGCGAGGGAGAGCCATACGGAACAGAGTGTCATTCAGAGCCAGAGTTCCAGCACATGTCATGTGCCTTTGGAGGTGGGATCTATGGTGGAGGTGGTGTCCAACTCAGGGATCACGGTGTACGGGGTGGTCCGGTGGTTGGGGGTCCCTGGAGGAAAGACTGATGAATGGGCAGGGATTGAATTGGTGAGTGACTTAACTTTTGTACCGTTACTTTCTCTGCTGGTTTTAGGCATTGAGGGCACCTGATGTCTGATTTGGTTTTCATTGTTTCAGGACTATGATGTGAACGGCTGCTCTGATGGAGTGTATGGAAGCCAGAGGTATTTTACCTGCAAAGGGAGCAGGGCGCTGTTTGTTCCCGTCACTAAGTGCAGCCCTGACAGCAGGTTTGTCTGCTCCTCTACAGGAAGGGAGGCCCCCAAACCCACTGATACACCTCCAGGTTTGGCCACTACACAAGCAGTTCAAACTTGTGCATCACACACATTTCATAAGATTGTTATCTAATTTTTTTCATAATGCTCTATGTAAATGGTTCTTAAAAGTACAGTTATTTATTTTATTTTTTTGAAGTGCTACTTCTACAAAACAAAATGAAGCTGTGACCTGAACATCCTTCTGAAGTGCTGTACAGGAAGTTTTCGGCATTGATGTTTTTCATTCCTCTCATTGCTTATCATTTAGAATTACATCACATATCCTTACAGAATCAGGTTTGAAGAGCTGGGCATTCTCTGGAAGTGTCACAGGAGGGTTGTATACAAGTGAAGTCACAAATCATGCTTTCTAATTGGTTTAACTGACTTCATCTCCCCACCCCTCTGCCTCTGGCAGGAGTAAGTGAGGAGAAATTGTGTTAGACACCTGAAACAGTGCACAGTTTGTGACACCTCTTATCAGCAGAGCATCCAGATCAATCATTATCCATGAAGGCCTGTGTGATTATCCGGTTGGACTGTGAGAAGCTGCTGCAGAATACTGTGTTTCTCAGATCCAAAGTCACGGGTGGAATGAGGAGGTTTGCCAACATGCCATTTGATAGGAACATTTGTTTTTGTGTGTTTGTCTGCTGTTTTCAGTTACTCCCTTTGAGGACTCAGAGGAGGATGTACCGCCTATCCCCGAGTCAGAGGCCGTGTCTTTGTTGGTGGGAAGAATGAAAGGGATTCAGGGTCACATCAACTCCTGTTACCTTGATGCCACACTCTTCAGGTAAAACCCCTCCCCAAGGCATTTGACGCTCATGTCGCACACTGTTACTCAGCTCAGGTTTACTTTAATGTCAGTGTGTGTAGAGGATATCCCGTACAACTGAATGAGCATGGTGAGCTGTATTCAGTTAACATGCTGACTCGATAAAACAATGTGGTTTTCTCTCTTCAGTTTGTTCAGCTCGTCCGTGACCCTGGATAATATCTGCCAGAAGCCTGCTGACACAGAGCAACCCATAAACTGCACTCTTAGAAAAATAGTCAACCGTTTACGCAGGTATCAACTCTGTCTGTTTGTTTTATGAACGCCTTGTAATATCACCGAGTTTGCAAAACAAGAACGTTATGACATTTTACATAATCTCAACTGGTAAACATGTGCTCTTGGTCTCAATCATCCTCTGTTGACTTGCTAACAATAAAAAGTGCATATGCTTAAGACCCACTTGCATTAGAAGGCGGGGCTTTGTGTTTACATTTGACTTAGTTTTTTTGTGTATGCAGCTACTCCAGTGTGTGAGGTCTTTGTGTTTGCTTACTGATAGCTATGTGTATATTGCAGACAAGGGTTTGTGCCTGCTAAGAGTGTGATGAATTTCCGTGAACAGCTTGGCTGCGACACATTCCGAACAGAAGAAAAAGGTACACCCATATTTTTAACATGCATTGTTGAAATTGACAGAAGAAATTAACAGAAGGGCTATAAGTCATTCCACCATAACATACCGAGGCCTCCCGTTCTAAATGTTTTGAATTGCTTTGCCTCACTGCAGACCCAGAAGAGTTCATCACCATCCTCTTTCAGAAGGTGCTTTGCATGGAGCCACTGCTCAAGCTCAAGTAAGATCCTGAGCAGCTCACTTTTAAATTTTCTGTCCTATTTTACTGTTGTAAGTGTAGAGTTAATTAAAGTCTGTTTCTTTTTAGATCGAGAAATGAAACATCCCAGGGTGCCTACACCTTCCAGGTCTTTCTGGAAAAAGAACAGGTGGGACCGATGCCCACTGTCCAACAGCTGCTGGACACATCCTGTCTGTCAGGTGACCTCAAGTTTGAAGAAGTGAGTGCACGTTCCTCCTTCTTAAGAGGAAAACAAGGTCCATGGAGTTTATCAAGTTTTCATCTGAACAGTCATGTAACTCCAATGTTGCCTTTCTTATTTGGCCCTCAGATGCCGTCCTGTCTAATGGTTCAGATGCCAAGGTTTGGAAACAAGTATAAGATGTTTTCTCATATCATTCCTTCCACTGAGCTGGACATCACAGATCTCCTGTACAACTGTGAGAGCAGACATAATTGACACTGATTTTAAATTGTATAGGATAAGAGGAGAATGCCTAATAAAATGCTTACTTTTCCCCAACAGCTCCAAGGGAATGTTTCATCTGTGGACATTCAGCAGCGCACGAGTGTCTTCAGTGTCTACCAGATCGCAAACTGCAACCAGGGAGAATTAAACAGTATTGTACTATGTGCAACACACAGGTAGGCCGGATGGCTCTTCTTAAATGACAGGTATCTATCTGTCTGTGCAAACTTAGAATAAACTTTCTACTTCAATTTTTCTTTCAGGTCCACACCCATCCCTCACGGCAGGGTCACTCCCCCAAAGCTCTAGCAGTAGCAGAAAAAGAAGCCTCTGATACACCTGTACAAAGGCACACGATGCAGCTGTTTGCTGTGCTCTGCATTCAAACCAGCCACTATGTGTCCTTTGTCAAATATGGCCCTGATCCTCGCTCCTGGCTCTTCTTCGACAGCATGGCAGACCGATGTGGTAAGATGGAGTTGAGCTTGTTCTTTTTTTTTTTTTTTTTTTTCAATTAATGGAGTGTTTCTTGGCTTGAGCGAGAAGTCTTTTCTTTCGTTACTGCCATTATAGAATTACCCCACAAGTTATTTTATTCTGATGTTCGTGCAAATTCTGGCTTGTTTTGGTTTTCTATGAAGTGCTTACCCATGACTGTCTTATTTTCTGATAATGCAGCCTCGACCATATTAGATAAAGCCACGCTCTGACGTCTGTGACAGCTCTTTATCTCTTCTCTTCCTCACAGGTGACGATCAACACGGCTACAACATTCCTGAGATCCGAGCTTGTCCAGAGCTGGGTGACTTCCTGTCTCAGCCGGAGGAGGAGCTGGCTTGTGCTAGCCCCTCCCAAACTCCTGAACTAGTGCGCAGACTGCTGTGTGACTCTTATATGTTTTTATACCAGAACCCGGCCAAGCCACTTTCAGTGCCAAATCATCAGGTGTCTTGAACACATGTGAGGACGAGGACACAGCATTCCCATAACAGTGCCTTAATAACCTTGCATCTCTGCTTAATCAGCAAGATTTTGTATTGTTATTACATCCAAACAGCAGGAACTGAAACGGATGCTTTTAACATCATGGGAAAAAAACAATTTTATAGTTTTGTAGAAATTTGACTTTGAATAAGCTCAGTCAAACCTCATGGAAGGAAAAAGAATGAGCAGTAAAAATATACCTCATTGTCTTCTTTATCTCTCGAATCTCTTTCTGTTGTTACACTTATTTATGCCAGCAGTTTAAAGGGAATTGGTGACATGTTTGTGGTGTTGCATATTTTTAACTCTCTGAAGCCTCCCACATGATTATAAACTACATGAAGATTGAAAAGTCCATGTACGGTTGTATTACAATTGCACTGTGTACAGATTTTACTGGTGCATAATAGTGGATCTGTAATATATTTCCATCAATAAAATGTAAAATAAATTGCAGTTTGAAGTCAGTGAACTTGCCCTAAAACAGATTTCTATTGTACAAAAAATCAGGCACAGTTCTCACTTTGAGTTGATTTAATCACACAGAAGCTCCTTAAGAATATACACCATATATCATGTTTTAGCAGCCTTTTACAGTGTGATGCAAAGCATTTGATGTGTTCACTTAACGCATCCAAAACTTTTAAAAAACAAGTCTGCAAGGACCTGTCAGTCCTAATGGGTAATGTTATGGACTGCAACGACCTCTTGTGGACAAAAATGAGATTGCTTTGAACATCTTTCATTCAGATCCACCATCAAGTCTATTTCATCCCTAACTGAGAAACTTTTCTTATAAGCAACATGTTTGCAGGTCCATCACTCGACACCATTATTCTCATAACCTCTGAGGGAAAGATGCTGATGAAAAACATTCAGAAATACTTTTGTCTTTAATCATTTGCAACATGGTGTTGTTAAATAAAGTGCCATGTCATGGTACTAGCCTATAACCACTATCAAAATGATTTTAAAATAGTGGTCTATTTAGATGTGTATTCAGATTAGATTTACAGTTGTTCAGTGGCAATTTGCCAACTAGCTTGCAAGTCTTGATATAAACACCGCACATTATAATTATCTGAAGCGGATCATGCTGGCATGAGACTGAAACCCACTTTTTAGTGCATCTCAGTTGCTTATATTATTTTGAACCACGTCTTCAGCGTTCAATGCACTCATTAACTACTCTTTGCCTGTGAGTTACATGATAGGCCTGCTGGCTCTCAAGGTTGTGGAGGTCAGGAGTGGCTCCTGACTGTTGCGTGCCTCACATTCAGGCCTACACCATTTTTGAAATCACTAAAAGCACAGCACCATTTCAAGGCCTTGAAGGCAGCAAACCAAAGTATACATCAGTTTCTGCAAATGATGTCTGTAATTTGTTTCGTCTATGCCATTAGACACACTAAGACACATAACTTGATATGCATATTAAGTAAACGACTGAAGGGTGAGTGAGGTCACAAGAACATATATCTGAAAGGACAAACCTCTTCAGACATGATGGTAATATATATTTTATACTTGAAATACACACCTTTTTAACATGTACATACCATCAGCAATGCAGAGTATGCTCATATCCCCATCCATTCTTTCTAGGTATGTATGTAGGTTTATGTTTTTTCACCTTTCTTAAGATTAGGTGTCCTTGTTTTTAGCTGAATGTCTTTTTCTATCTTTCACTTTATTTTCCTGATAATTGCTCTTGAAACTGTGGGTAAGTACACTGAGAGCAACAACAACAAAAAAAAATCCTTGTTTGTATACACATCCTGGGCCATTGAATCTAATGATGATGGTGATTGTTGTTGTTATAGCTTTTACTGATAATACTTACAAATATCTGCTCTCGGTTCCTCAGCAGGTCAAGCACATACATACAACACACGGGCAAACGGGTAGCCTCGAGCCCAGGGCCGCTTGTGTTCCTGGCACATGTGCAGCTCGCGCAGGACTGTGTGACCATCGTACTGTACAGCAACACGTTTTTGGAAGAGGAGGAGCTACACTGCTCTATACCATTTAAACTGAGGCGCATGCGCATAAGCGTACAATTGGGACTTTTCTCTCACACGACTGTGTCTTTTCTTCATTCTGCCTGCATCTCCTCGCCGGTGTGTGGTTATTTTACACGTTTCACATTTTTGTTTTATCAGTCAATCAGCGCTTAGGAAATGAGTGGGGACCATTCCCACAGTGAGGACCAGGTAATGTTGAATATGTTTTGTAATGTCACCACAAACCATGCTGAATAGATACAATTTCTTGCCACCGTTTTACTGGTTGGTTTGACAAGGTAACTTAGCTAGCTAACTGTAATAGTGCCTGCTAGCGCGCACTAGTCGAGTATGTTTGTAAGCCAACTCGTTTTGTTGTAAACAGCGTCTTGACAGTTTCCATCACATTTGTATTTGTAATGTTACGGAAAGGCGGTTTCTAGTTAGCGTTCGCGTTTCTGTGGTTAGGCATGAAGTCCAAGGCATAGTGTAGTAAAGCTACATTTTATTCGGCGTTAGCTATAGCTAGTGTTAGCCGTAGCGGCTTCGGTATCAGCCGCTAAGCCATATTACCAGCCACCATAGCAAGCTAGCCGAGCTAGCTGGGTAGCTAACAAACTGTCGCTTTGCCATCCAGCAAGTTCAAAGTTAGTTAGCCGGCTAGTTAGCTACTCCGGAATTTAACATTCATCTGTTTTTCATTTTTCAGGTTGACGGTGGCTCTCGTTTCAATGGTAAGTTTATGATATGAAGCTAACAAGTTGAAGGGAGTGTTTTCCTGAAATTCTGACATATCTTCACTGATCAAATGTAGCGTTACGTTAGTTCTCAGTAGAGGACAGAAATGGCGTCCAGAGACTAAGTCCTCTGTCTCACTCACAAGCGCCTATTGTTCAAAAGGGAGGTCTAATAAAAGCTTTTCCGTAAATAATTTTGTCGATTGGAATCATTATTGGCACACACCTGGAGGTGTTTTATCAGTTTATCGTAGCAGAATTTCATATTGTTTAGCTTTTGATACCAAATTTCCCTCCTGAAAGTGAGGGTTTGGGGGTTGAGGACTTAGTCTCTGCGCCATTTTCTTTTTCGGTGTAGCGGCCTGACTGTAACGTTACTGCAAGCTGAACCCAGGCTGTGAAGTGCAGATGGCTGTGAGGAGGAGAAGTACGAAGACACAGTGCTTTACTAAGATCCCATGCGGTGACCAAGAAGAGTGTCATTTTGTTTGTACGCGCTCTTAAACGCTTTTTATTCAAAGCTGACATTATATTTATTGTAGCTAGAAGGACTCAACGTTCACTCAAAGTGAATCGTTTGTAAGTTTGATCCACACTTCAACAGTCAACACATTCAGTCATCAACTTTAATTGATCATCACATTGCAAGTCAAGTGAGGTATTAGCTTTTAGAGGATTTTGATAATATCCTAAAGTAAAGAGTGAACATGCATTTGGAGATTTTAGTGCTGTTGCCATTTGTTTAAGTGCTAAACCTATATCAGTCATACAATATATCATTCATACCAAGACAGCTGTTTCTGTTTTTTGAGTCTGTTTCTTAGTACTAACTTTTTCCCAAGGATATACACATAAACACTTAATGATGTAAGACAGTCTTCAACATGTTTGAATTAAAGACAAATTGTTCTTATGAGGTATTTTAGCAGCCATATGTGGAGGATAGTTTACCTGCATTTCACTTTCCTATTACATTAATATTGCTAAAAATGGTGTCAGTGTACTTGTTTGGTTGTCATTCATTAGCAATGAGATAACATTTGACTGTAGGACATAGAGGTCCGTGGCTTTACTTCTATTTGCCAGAGAGTGGTATTTGTCCTCTTCATAATGTACTGAATAGTCTAACTCCTCAAGATGGACAAATTAGGTTGTCTTTTTAAAAGGTGTCTTTAGTCTGGCCTTATTAAAAAAGGAGCACATCCTTTGTCAGCACTCTCAACTGTTGACTTACACATCACCAAATCTTTTACTAAATAAGACATTTGTTCTGTACTGATTTGTCACCTGTGAACTGTGTAGGGACGTCTTAACCAAACTCTGTCAGATATGTCAGCTCCCTAGTTTGTCTTCGACAATGTGATGGAGCACAAAAGGGCCCGTTCAATGAATTGTATCACACTGTGATTTGACTTGATTTTAGAGGACAGCTCGAATCAAACCTGTCATCTTCAAATAATGGATCAGCAAAGACAGCTAAATTTACAGTGATAAATGGAACAATCACGGTAAAGCTCAGAGTCTGTTTGGGTTTCACAAATCACTCACTGATCAGGCCTAGCCTTCAATTCACTTTTTTGAACATGTGAACTATGTTGTCTGACCCAGTCAAACTAGTGGAGTATTGAGAGCTTTTTTTAAAGGACCTGCTAGTAGTGTGTTAGTTGTTAGCTCTGCTGGTCACCAAATCTAAAGCCTTGAGCCCCCTGGAGCTCGCAGAGTTGATTTGGTGTTTGTTGATCGCAAAGTTTTGGTGTCAGCTCTTTCATTTAGTAAGTGTCTTTGAAGAGAGGGTGAAAGCCTACTTTGTTCACGAACGTGTTTCAACATGTCATTTGTTTCATATTGTCTCGTAGATAATGAGACTCATACGGGCGGTAGGAGGTGCTGTGCTCCATGCTGCATGAGATTTAGATTTATGTTTAGACCTTGTTTTGTAGCATTTGAATTCATGTTTTTACTGAGAAGAACTATGTGAGGGGACTTCTTAGCTGGTTGGTTGATAAAATTATTATTTTTCATAGCTTGACCATGTTAGCACCTCCTTGAGTGGAGTTCACATTGTTCATTTTTGCCAGTTGATATAGTATCATACATTAGATCTTATACCTAATGTAGGAACACACATCAATCCTACAATTTACTCACCCCATTGTTTGATTGTTTCAGTAAATATCTCATTCACCTTTCATCACTGTGACACTGCTTTCTTCTCATAGACTCTCACAAGCATAAAGACAAGTATAAGGAACACAAACATAAGGACCACAAGAAGGATAAGGAACGGGAGAAATCCAAGCATGGCAGCAGGTATGGATTTCATAAACTTAGGGATTCTGTGAAATATGTTAATAACAACAGAATGCACTCATTTGCAAACCGACGACAGTTTCACAAAGTGTTCCTGAGCACATGTAGTAACATCCTTTATACAATCATGTGTTCACAAAGTGGTGAACTTCTCTCCATCCTTGCATGTGAATGACTGAGCCTTTCCAGGATGCCCCTTTCATATTCAATCATGATACTATCACCTGTTACCAATGAACCTGTTTACCTGTGGAATGTTCTAAACAGGTGTTTTTGGAGCATTTCACAACTTTCACAGTCTTTAGTTGCTCCTGTCCCAACTTGTTTGAAACATGTTGCTGCATCACATTCAGAATAAGCAAATATTTACAAAATCCATGAGGTTGGTGAGGTCAAACATGGACAAAGTGGACAAGACACACCACTTGGTTACTGCAGTATTTTCTCTATTGATCAGTGGAAGCTGAAACCACTTGAAATTAATAATTTGTATTTCTCAACTCTAGTGATCACAAGGACTCCTCCGATAAAAAACACAGAGACAAGGAGAAGATGAAGCACAAAGATGGCAGCACAGACAAATACAAGGACAAGCACAAGGAGAAAAGGAAGGAGGAGAAGGTGAATTGTCACGCATATAATTCATGGAAGAAAGCGCGTCTGGTTTAGCAAATGATGTTGTGATTTTAAGTTTCATCATTATAATTCTGCAGTATTAACTTCTGCAAAGTCATGCACATTCACCAATCATTTTCATAGCCCCCAGCTATTAAACTGTTAGCAGAATGTATAGCGTATTCATTTTTTGTTTGTCTTCTGTTTCAATCATGAATCAGAATGTGGAAATGTACAAAATGGATGACTAAGGGGGTCTACATCATCATTTCATATGACTTCAAGCAGCCTCAAAACTACTTGTGTTTTGCCAGAATTCGTGTTTTGGTTTGGCTTTACCCATGGTAAACTTTGGGATGCATGTTGTGGGCAATTGGTGTATAATATCAGTGCGTAGAACTCTATGGCACAGATACCAGGAATCTGTAATATCTTAATGATTTGAATGCTTTAGCTTCTACTACTTGGACCCAACCAGCCTTCATTATTAACCACTGCAATGACAAGATTTACCAACTGTCCTGCTTTTAATGTGTGCACATAATTATCATTTGCTGTTAAACAAGGTTTTTCCTTAACATGTTTGTGTGAATCTTTCAGATGAAGTCCCTTGATGGTAAAGTCAAAAAGGAAAAAGAAAATGGCTTTGCCAGGTATGTCTGGACTCCACATTTCACTTGTGTGCTATATTTAGGCTACCAGCAGATGCATTTTTAGATGAAGCCATTTCTGATGTCAAATGTGTTTTCTTTTGCAGCCCTCCACATATGAAGTCTGAGCCTGAGGATGATTTTTACCACTCTCCTAAACATGAGAAGTCTCTAAAAAGAGAACGGGATGATGATGACAATGAGTGAGTGCTTTGAGATTACACATCCACGTGTCTGTTGAATAAGGTGAGAGCATTTGTATAATTTCAAATTTCTAACACTGTTTTTCAGCTCTGAATTTAAGCCCAAAAAAATAAAGACTGAAAATGACAAGAAGGCCAAGAAAAGGAAACCGGATGAGGTAAGCAAAGGTCTTAAGCTTGGATTTGAGATTTTCTGATGTGATACTTTGGAAATCACAAAATGAAGGGAGCACCTGAAGAACCAGGGAGGCTTGAGTCTCAGTCTTTTGTGTTGATACTGACTTTTTTTTCCCCTGCCAATCTGAGAACGAAAGAACTCCAATTGTTTCTCTTCCCTTTTTAGGACATTAAGTCAAAGAAGACAAAAAACAAAAAAGGAGAAGTCACTGATGGAAAAAAGAAAGCAAAGAAAGAGCCAGAGGAGAAGTGGAAATGGTGAGTTATTCTTGCCAGTCTGCTGTACGATACCTGCACGCTTCTCAGTGTGGTGATGAGCCGAGTGTGGATGTTTTGTGTGTTATTGTTGGAGCAAGTAATGTTCTGTTTCTTTCCTATATTCAAACTGCTTATTGGGTAGCATTGTTATGTGGTTGATTCCAGGTGGGAAGAAGAGAGATACACAGATGGTGTAAAATGGAAGTTTCTGGAACACAAAGGACCAGTGTTTGCACCACCATATGAGCCTGTTCCTAGCCATGTCAAATTTTACTATGATGGTAAGATGGTGTTTCCATCAGTCAAGGGCTTTACTGTAGAACCATGTTATAGTATGTCAGTACAGACAAAACACACCTATTTTTGCATATTTTAGGGAAGCACATGAAGCTCAGCCCAGGAGCAGAAGAGGTGGCCACATTCTTTGCCAAAATGCTGGACCATGAGTACACCACAAAGGATATCTTCCGCAAAAACTTCTTTAAAGATTGGAGGAAGGTAGGGGAAAATACTTTTGTGAATACATTTCCAAAACTTTGTGCCATCTTGTGACGTAATTGTCTCAAGAATTGTTTGTTAGAGTAACATGTTTTGCTCATGTAGGAAATGACTGCTGAGGAAAAGACAAAGATCACAGACCTTAAGAAGTGCAACTTCTCTGAGATGAGTGACTACTTCAAGGCACAGTCTGAAGCCAGGAAGGCCATGACAAAGGAGGAGAAACTGGTCAGCTACTACACGTATATTGTATCAAGTCTGAGTCAGCATTATCTAAACGAAGAGAGAACCAATAGCGTGGGTCACCCAATAGATCAGCCTTATGGAGGGTTGTTGACTGTGTTTTCTTTTTGTTTAATTATATAACTGTTGTATTATTGAAAGTGCTTGTCAGTCACACCCAGCTCTTGGTCCTAATTCTTGACATTCCCTGATCCCACACATTGAGGAGTAACTCCTCTGGAACAGCAATTCTACCATGGTACTTATCAATCAGATGACTTTCTACCAGTGTTTTACAAGAATAATTACATTTAGATACAGTACCCATGAAAGGTTTTCCAACAGATGAATAACATACTGCAACACAAGACATGATGTTGTGGTTCATCATATTATGGCACAAAACATATCAAGTTTTATTGTCATACTCAGAACAACATGTAGTGAAATTTTTTTACGTTGGCCAGCTCCAGAAAAAATCTTAAAATATAAAAAAGGTGAAAATATTTTGCCTCAGTTATGTTTCTTTATACATGATGATGATGATGATGAAAATGAAAATGAGGCCACACTTGATAAATCATCGCTTGGTGATTAGTAGTCCTTGCGATTAAAGATTCAAAAGAGGTGTCATCATTGATTTTAACCATTCATTAAAAACAGGCTTTCTGACTGAATCCTTGAATTACCAATAAAGCCTGCCCCAGTGCAAGTACAGATGTTTGATTGGACGACGGCCAACCAACATTCTGAATTTGAATGTATATTCAAATTGTGAAAAAAATACATATTTGATTGTGTGCCGGGGTGGCTGCACTGCATGACAGGCGGGAGTCGCAAGTTTGTGCTAAGTAATTACTTTTTTTTTCCTTTTTTTTTTTTTTCTTTTTTAACCTGGAAATCTGTTGAAGTCTGACATACTTCAGTCCGTCTGAATATAACGTCCAGTGAAAATAATTTGAGTTTGACTGTCAAAATATTCCGCATCTACATGCTGTTATTTTCTGCTTCTCTGACGTGAGCCGTCTCACTCCTCTCCTGATTCGGCGAATTAAGAGTTGGTGATGGTTTTTGGAGCAGTAGAAAGACAAACCAATAAGGTTTTATAGAGTTTTTTTTTTTTGTTTGTTTGCTGCGTTTTACCATGGTAAAAATACTGCTTCCGTAAATGGAGTCTTACTCTTGTAACGTGGAATGGATCTTACTCTTTAACAAAGGGGCAAAACAAACACTTTGCGTGGATGTACGTTGGCAGTGTGCAAACGCCTGAAGGGATTACTTTGCAACCTGCTTTGCGGCTTGTTGTCTGCTGCAGCACTCTTTTTTTTTTTTTTTTTTTTACATTTTTTTTTTACAATTTTTACAGGATGCATGGACTTGCACCAAACATAACGTCACTTTCATTGAGTGAAAATGAAATGTAGGTCAAGCTGAAATGGGTGAATAATTCAACAGCACAGTAGAGGACATTGTTTTATTTGTTTTGTTAGGTGTAGGTGTGTAGATTGTTAAGACATGTTTGTAGGTCAAAATGTATGAGTCGTATGCCTCGTTGGTTTGCCCTCTTATGGACATTGTGACTCACTGTGGATATAGTCAGGATTTTTTGACATTGTTCAAGTTATTGATTCCAACCAGATGGAGATCTGATGTATTTATTTCTTACCCCCTGTAGAAAATAAAGGAGGAGAATGAGCGCATCTTGCAGGAGTACGGCTTCTGCATCATGGACAACCACAGGGAACGTATTGCTAACTTTCGCATTGAGCCCCCGGGTCTTTTCCGTGGCCGTGGAGACCATCCTAAGATGGGCATGCTCAAACGTCGCATCAGGCCACAAGACATCATCATCAACTGCAGCAAGTGAGTGAAAAGTTGTTGTTTTTCCGGTGCTGGTGAAGTGATGTGTCAAGTGGGCATAATGATTAAATGTTTTATTAATGTGTTCCTCATAGGGACTCCAAGCACCCCGAACCTCCTGCAGGCACTAAATGGAAAGAGGTTCGTCATGACAACAAGGTGACTTGGCTAGTGTCGTGGACGGAGAACATTCAGGGCTCCATCAAGTACATCATGCTGAACCCCAGCTCGCGGATTAAGGTAGGCTGATGGACTGAGTTCTTCACTACTGATTTTTGTTAAATTATTTTTGCTTGACTGGAGTGTAAAAATTCAGATGCTGTAATTGATCTCTCCATTTCCCACTGCTTCAATTAGAAAAGGCTACATACAGCATGGTGCTGTGCAGGGAACATACTGTACAACAGATTAACATGGTCACATCTGATTCATGAGTTACTCTTGTCTCATTCGTCCACGCTGTTTGTCTGCAGGGAGAGAAGGATTGGCAGAAGTATGAAACTGCTCGTAGATTGAAGAAGTGTGTGGACCGAATTAGAGCCCAGTACCGTGATGACTGGAAGTCCAAGGAGATGAGGATCAGACAGAGGGCCGTGGCACTCTACTTCATCGACAAGGTGAGGCGTGTGATCACTGTTAACATTGTCCTGAGTGTGTATAGCTTGAGGGAATTTTATGCAGTCTAATTGCTAACGACTGTAATTTGCAAGCTGGGTTTAGCAGGTGCTTAAACACCAGCTACAGTGAGGGTAATGTCTTTGTAAGTCAGCTTTAATCCAGCTGTCCTGATGTGCTCTAGCTGGCTCTGAGAGCGGGTAATGAGAAGGAGGAAGGAGAGACTGCAGACACCGTGGGCTGCTGCTCGCTGAGAGTTGAACACATCAAACTCTATCCAGAGAACGATGGTCAGGAGTATGTGGTGGAGTTTGACTTCCTGGGTAAAGACTCCATCCGCTACTACAACAAAGTCCCTGTGGAGAAAAGAGTAAGGGCTCTATAGCAGTTTTTTCTTCTTCTTTTCTGGTGTGTTTTAAATGTGTGAACACCTCTGTATTGATGTGTATCCTGTCTCTTATAGGTATTTAAGAATCTTCAGTTGTTTATGGAGAACAAGGAGCCAGATGATGACCTGTTTGATCGCTTGAATGTAAGCAAACTATAACCTGTAGAAGGAAATGATAAAGTTCACTATTGCATTGACGTTTCTTTGGGATGATCCTTCCTAGAATTATTGATCTTGGAGCATGCTCGTAACACCAATTTGTCTAATGATTGTGCTCATTGTCCCCCCTTAGACTTCTGTTCTGAACAAGCACCTGCAGGAGCTGATGGATGGCCTGACAGCCAAAGTTTTCCGTACTTACAACGCCTCAATCACCCTGCAACAACAGTTGAAGGAACTCACAAGTGGTACATCTCCATCTGCACTATAAGGATCTCAGACCACATTTTCACTAGAATCCAGCTTGATTTAGTGTAGACTTTAACTCCTTGTACTCACTGTCTCTCCAGCGGAGGACAACATTCCAGCCAAGATCTTGTCCTACAACAGGGCCAACAGGGCTGTGGCTATCCTGTGTAACCATCAGAGGGCTCCACCGAAGACATTTGAGAAGTCTATGCAGAACCTGCAGACAAAGGTGAACTTTTTTTTTCTTGGGCTACACCTGAGGTGGAGCTTAATTTAGTCTCTCACATTTCTTTTGCAGCTTCCAAAGCATCGCAGAAATAAAATTCCAATGACAACATTAGAGGCAAAGTGCAGCAGATAGCAAATATGGAAATTTGTGTCCAATGTGTTTAATTAAATTGTCATTGTAGTTCCCATACTCTATGCAAGTTTTGAGTCCTTGAGTTTCACCAACAATTGTCTTGGAATCAGAAAGCTCTCGTAGATGAGGTTCCTGTTGAATGTTTAGGAGCTGCCATGTCGATGTCGCACAAGTACAACAATCGTTTATAAGCGTTTGTAATTATTGAGACTAATCACTGTCATTGTTATCTTAGATCGATGCTAAAAGGGACCAGCTCTCTGATGCCAAGAGAGAACTGAAGAGCGCCAAGGCCGACGCCAAAGTACGGAGAGATGAAAAATCCAAAAAGTAAGATTCTAAAGATTTGTTGCAGATGTTGTCTCCCTGGTCAACCCTTTTCAGCACATTTATAACCTTGTTGTGCTGCTTGTTTCCTGTGTAGGGCCGTGGAGACCAAGAAGAAGGCAGTGCAGAGGATAGAGGAGCAGCTGATGAAGCTGGAGGTGCAGGCGACTGATCGTGAAGAGAACAAGCAGATTGCTCTCGGCACTTCCAAGCTCAACTATCTGGACCCTCGCATCTCTGTGGCTTGGTAAGTTGATATTGTTTTTTATAATAATACATCCTGACTTCTGTTGTTCAAGCTGCCCTTCCCCTAAATTTGTGGACAGAGGTAGTACAGTGAGGAGCAGTGGGTGACTTCTGTCTGTTTTTGCCCCCCCCAGGTGTAAGAAGTGGGGCATTCCAGTTGAGAAGATCTACAACAAAACCCAGCGTGAGAAGTTCGCCTGGGCCATCGACATGGCAGATGATGACTTTGAATTTTAAATCCCAGTTTGTGGTTTTAACTATGATACACCCATTTTTTTATCGGATACTTGTTTTTTAGCTTAACCGAATTTTGCTCGATGGCCAGACCTGACCCGGAATTTCAGACAGTTTGAGCAGAAAAACAGCGGCGACATGGTAAGACGAGATGATGAGGCCATAATGAAGTGGCAGCAGGGTGTTGTGGATAGTCTAAAACATCTGATCTGAGATCAGGCATCAAGGCTGAACTATACCCACAACTGAGCATCAAGGCATAGTCCCAGTAATTGGAAGACCCTTTTACCTTTGTCTCTTTCCCTCCTCGGGGAAAAAAACCTGGCAATGCCTGAACTTTGAACTCTGTGGTCCTATAGCTACTGTATTCAGCAAAAACGAAAAATGCTTTGTATCATTTTATTTTATGTTCACTTGCTCTGTATTTTAGCCCTCCCATGTATTATTACTGAATTCTATATTTTGATAGAGAAAGTTAAATCAAATGAATTCCTTAACTACACCCACGCGCCTTTCACGAAAATGGAAATGTGAGCTTGACTTTTGAGGTGTGTGTGTGTGTGCGTGCGTGCATGTGTGTGTGAGGGACTCGGCCATGGAAGCTATCGGTTTGGGTGAATATTTTAAACTGGACTTTGTGGAATTGTTTAGCATGAAAGAGGATGTCTGGGCAGGCAAGGGGGAAATACTGCAACCATGTCAATATTTACTTAAGCAAGCAGAATGTGAATATTTTGTTTTACAGCCTCCATCAGGGACTTCTTTTTCAGTGTAAATGTGAACCAATCATTTTTATCCTTTGAGTTGCTAGCATCCTCTGAATCTCTGCAGAGCCCTGTCTACATCAGATTTTAACTTAATTTAACAATTGTTCAAAGACAAAAGAAACTCCCGTTATCTGTTACTTGAAGATAATGCTATAGTAATGTATTTAAAGTCAGTGAATGGAAAGTGTTTTCTTCCTTGAAAGGTATGTGAGGGATGTCAGCTTTGCCAAAAATCACCAATCTGTTACAATTTAGGCAGTTTTTTTAATTGTGTAAAGATTGAGGAGAAAGTAATGTAACATTTAATGTGAATTCAGTTCATTTTATTCCACTTTTACGATAGGAAAATTGATGTAAGTAGCTGTAAAGTCAACATCTATTCCTGTTTTACCTTCTGTCATAGCCTTTGATCATGTTTTCTGAGTTTTATGCTCATTGTAGGTTGAAAAATGAATAAAACCCTACAAATAAATATACTGTGTACCTTTTATTTTTTGACACTTCGATTGGGTGTATGATTGAGGTTTCTTGAACACTCAGAGAAACGCAGAGGCCTGCTGCCTGAGCAGAGCTCGTGCAGCAGCCTGTTGGTTTTGGACCAGCAGACATCGTGGAGGTCTCAGTGTCCTCACATATGCTTTGTCGAGCACATTTGATCTCTCATTGCAAGACGAGCTCAGACTTTCTCTGACAACTCTCAGCCTTAAATAGGTGACACGTTTTAACCAATGTAACAACAAATGAACAGCTTGAATCAATCCAATCCTTTAAAACTGCTCTCAAAGAAACGTATTATGTCCTCAGCTGAAAACAAGCTGTGGTGGGAAACTGTTCCTCGTGCTCTTCTCAATAAGGATTTTATTTTTCTGGGAACATCTGGCAGGCCTGTGCCCCTTTCTTTGCCCACAGCGCACATTCTTCATTAAATGGAGAAGCTCTGGTCACCATCTGCAAACAAACCTAAGACTTAAATGCCTTGCAGTACACCTTGCAGACAAAATAACTGGGTTGTTCTGCAGTGATTGCCTGCCATGGAAACAGACAAAAAAATATTCCTCCATAATTCAGCTCAGCGCAAACTGCATTGTCAGCTGCTCGCCAGCAGGTGAGGCTGTGTGCATTTCTCCAGTCCCACTGCATTACCTGTTACACATTCATCACGCTGAATAATTTGACTAGCATCCATGGTTTAATATTCACTCCTGGTACAAGGTGCTGAGCAAATAATGAGACGTTGCTGCTTGGTGAGTATTCAGTTTATTCTGTAAAGATTCAGAAGTGTAGAAAGGATGATACAACAGTGCTTTATGATCAGACTATTTCATAAAAGTTTTTTAAGTGATCATAACACCGTAAGTCCAGATTCCATTTATCTCAAACCAAAATAAATTTGTAACATTCGACACAAGTGCATACACTGCTGGTAGGAGATCAACCTCCAATTTCACTTTGGATGGTATAGCACCGTTCTTAGCTATTAGCAGCTTGACAAAGATGCAGCTTAATAGGATTCATGTAGTGACTGTATGTTTATATAAACACAAGAAAATTCAGAGGAGAGCAAAGATCTCCTCATTTGGCTCTCTAGCTAGCACAATATCTCACTCTGTCAGTGTCTAGGGATCAAATTGATAATTTTGCTTTAAACAACATTTTGCCAGTAACAATATTTGATACAATTACAGCTTAAAGTTAAACATCTCCAAGTGTACAGAAAGCAGCACAAGATTTTTTCACAGATATAGATGAACAGTGACCATCGATGCACTGGCATGTTTTTTTTTCTTTTTCTTTTTTCAGGACAGCACAGTAGCTGGAAAGCAAGGTGATGGACAGACAGGTCATATAAACACATGGACAGAGCTGAGTAAGGCAACGTTAGCGTGACAGGCTTCTCTCTGTTCAGTTTGCAGGGCAGTGTAGTGTATTGATCTTGACGGAGCTGTCAATACCTTTACTGTGGGGCAGTGTGATTTTTAGCATTGCTGTCTTCATTAGTGCATTGTGTATAGTCTCTTGCGTGTAGCTGAACTGCAAAGTGATCACCAACATTTCATTAACATCTAAATAAACCATGTTTGATTGCATCTGGACTTACAGTGACTATAGAAGAGTAAATAGAATTGAAAAACCAAATAACGGAAAAAGTAAAATTCAAGGCAGTGCTGAAGTACTGGTTGCTAAAAAAGTAAAAAATATCACAAAGCCAACAATAACATTTCCTTGACACATCTTTTGTTTGTCCAGTCAGTACAAACCCTCTTTTATAGTGCAGTTTCAATCATATATATATATTTCTCCCTCTGACCCAAAAACAATATCTCTCAGCCCTATCCTATCCTATCTTCACTCATTCAAGTCAGTTTTCCAGTCAGTGTGCGTCTTTTCTCTTTCTTTTCTTTGATCCCTCGTACTGACCTCATTGTGCACCCTCCCCACACAACCACAAAGAAGCATGAAAGGCTTAAACATCACAGGACTCAAAGGTGAGAAGTTCTTTCTTTTGACGATGGCAGGAAGTGATGGCAGATGGAAGAGGAGGAGGCGGAGGAGGAGGGGTGGGGGGTATTCACAGTTACAGTCAGAGTCCAACGGTCCAGCTACAATCACATCTGCTGTCATTATGAACACTCTTTTTTAGACCACGGCCAGGGAAGCAAGCCAGCCTTTAAACATGATGTTCCTCTGGCGACACTGGGCATGCCTCATCACACCTCCAGCAGCTCCATCCTCAGGCGATCCCTACCAGTGACACACACGCACGGACAAACACGAAGAGGCAAACACAACATGCACAAACTGTGAGGACGTGATTTGAAAGTTTCTGCTGTACTGCATTACTGATGTACAAGCGAGGTTTTGGGAGGGAACATTGTATAATGATGTCTGTGTACGGGTTAACTTGCCTCTTGGAAATCCACCTCACCAAAGACAATTGTCATGATTTATTCACATATATTAGCATGCGCTCTCAATCTATAATTCAAAGGCCTAGACTCCTCCTTATCTAAAAATAGCCCCTTAAACACAGACCTTTGATTGCCTGAATAAGCCACTCAGCATGAGTACCTGTACTCACTTCTCCTGCCTCCTTTTTACTGTACATCACGCAGCAACGACAACAAACAACAAGCTGTCAGGCTTTCATCACTCCACCTGGCTTCCATTGTTTTTTGCTTTCTTGATTGATAAATAGCACTAAGCTTGTAAAATATCACGAGGCGCTGAGAGGTGTATCTTACATTCGGAGCTTTTATCACACTTTGTAATTGGTGCATTATGACAGACATACCTGGACTGATTGGCATCAGTCTGTTGTTCAATGAGTGACTGACTGGCCACTGGCTGCTGGTGGTCTTCTGCTCTCTCTGACCAGGGATCCTGCAGGACTCCCGGCTGTGCTGACTCCTCAGCTTGGCCTTGCTCGCTGCTCTCCTCAGACCCCATCAGACCCAGCAGCGGTGAGTATGAATCCTGCCATACAACCCGCTGCCCTGAGTTCAGTCCCGCTTCTCCTTCAAGGTGCTTGTTCATATCTTGCTCAACAGGTTTCTTTTTGGCCACTGGAGAGTTCTTTGATGACTCGGCTTCAGCGCCTCCATGGCCCTTTGCTTCCTCTGAGTCTGCAGGCGGTTGTTGATAGGTCTCCAGCCACTTCAGCTGTCCATTCTTGTGGCTGTACCGGCTGTCACTGAACCAGCGCACCACCTCTGACTTGGGAAGGCCTGTCTGGACGCTTAAGTCCTCGTACTGTTGACTGCTGGGCCAGCGGGTGTTGGAGAAAACCTGTCGGAGGATGTGCAGCTGCTGGGGGGTCTTGTTGCCCCAGGGGGGTGAGAAAGACGGCTGAGAAGCAGACACTTCAGTTATCTCAGACTTATGTTCTTGATGTACTCTCTCAGATGTAGTCTCTGTCTCATTCATCTTCAGCCTCTTGAAGCTGATCTTGATAGGGTCAACTTTCAGCTCTGGGTAGCATCTATCCCTGGCAAATGGGTCCTCCTCCTTGATGAGTTGCTGTAAGATTGACATGCCTTTTATAGGAAAGTCCTTGTTGCCTTTATCCTCATCTAAAATGGATGAGCTGCTTTTTGTAATGACAGTAGTGCTGGTGCTTTCAGTTGGGGATTTGCTGGCATGGTTCAGGTTAGGGACGCTGTCATTACATGTAGTACTGGGATACTCATTGCTAATACTGCTGTTGGTCTTGTGGGTGTTGTCGCGTTCATCCTCAGGCTTTGTGGCATGGGCCTGCTCTTGTGGACTGATGATGCCACTGTTATGATTGTTACAGGTGATGTTGGATTTGCTGGTGTTATCAATGATCACTTGACTCTTGGTACTGTTAGAACCTTCCAATCCAATTGGTAAACTGTTGCTTTTGACATTTGGTTTCCCGTTGGTGTCAGCAACACAGTGCTCATCATTATTGCTAATGTTGGTGGAGCAAGTGGCAATGCTGTTGGTCGGGCTGCTGTTATGCACCAGTTTCCTGGTGACAGTCTCACCACCATTACTACTGCTGGAATAGCTGCTGATGCTGCTGCTACTACTGCAACTACTGCTGCTACTGCTGCTTCGACTGCTGCTGGTGCTACTGACACAACCGCTGCTTCCAGCCATGTCCAGGCTGAGGCCATTGCTCTTGTCTGCCTCCACAGTGGGCTGAGTATTCTTGGTCAGTACCTTTGTTGTTCTGACTGTGGGTGGAAACTTTGGGGGGACAATTGGAGTAGAATACGAGACCCTAGTGACATGTGGGTTGGTTGACATGCTTGCCTGTGTGGCCATGACTCCAACAGGCCTGGTTTTTATACTACCATAGGGAACTTTGGCCATTGGTAAGTTTGGTCCTTTTGAGCCTGGATGGGCAGTGACAGTGTGGTGGGTTACAATGTGATTGACGTGCCCTTGTGTAGCAGGTTGCTTCTGAGGTGCTCCACCCTGGAACACAGTGTTGAACATCTTCCTCCTGGCCTCTTCAATCTCTTCAGGAGACCAGCTTATGCCCTGCTTGAGTCTTTGGGCAGTAAACCACAGTTTGATCTGCTCTTCAGGGAACTCTGAGACCACCGTTAGGTAGCAGAGTTCGGCTTTGGTCGGGTAGGGGAACTTGCCAAAAGATGTCTTGAGAAAGCTGCTGGTGTCCATGGCTGCATCGTAGGTGGGGATGCTGCTGAGAGGGATCATCACCTTTGGAAGGTCTTTATTGGAATCAGAGGAGGGGGGAGAGTAAAGGGAGGGAGTGTGCTGGTGAAAGACTTGGTTGGACACTGTCGTCGTAATCACATGAGTGACAGTGGTCCTCGGCATAGCTGGGGCGGCAGAAACACTGAGAGCCCCGTTTTGGAGTTCAGGCACATTTGTCAGCATGCTGGGGTCTACATCCTTTCCAGTGTCTATCTTCCGTACCTCCACGGTGTGCGAAACCACAATCTTTTTGTGCTCCCCCTTGGCTTTCATCATCTTTGCAATGGGTGTTTTGGTGAGGGAGATTGCAGATTCTCTGTAGTCCTCTCCGCTGTCCGTGAAGAGGCTTTGCTCTACTGTTGTTACTCCATCTCTCTTGTTAACAGTTAGGGAGGCAGTGACCAAGCCCTCCATTATCTTAGGGTGGGCGTTAGCGTTATGCAGAGCCAGAGCCTCAAAGCGGACGACTGACACCCCACAGTTCAGGCAGTAGAAGGTGGGCTGGGCCCTGAAGTCTAAGTGGCAGTTGTGCATGTGATCCAAAAAGTAGTTTAGATCTCTGGACTCAAAACGGCACTTTGGACAGCTGTATGTACCTCCTTTCTGCATCTCCATGCCACTTTCGGATTTGGAGGAGCTGTGAGAGAAGTGGCCAGACTCTTCTCCAGAGATACTGAGTATGCTATCTTCTGGGATTGTTGGTAGGAGTTCTGGTAGTGAGCCCAGTATGATTTCCTCACGCACATGTTTGGATTTGGATGGTATCATGCAGGGTACAGTGGATTTCCTCTTGCTGGCCATTGTGCAGCTTTGTGTAGATGGGAGAGTGAGTGATTACTTGTCCAGTATGATGAAAACAGAGGGTGGGTGGAGAGTGGAGAGGGTTGAATGGAGTTTAGTGTCATGGACCAGCCACTATGATATCACAGTGTTGCTTCATGCCTTCTTCCACATCAGGACTCCTGTCACATGGACAAGTTTAACAGCTCCCAAGGAACCTGTGAGAAAAGAGCACAAAAAAAGACATGTGAGTCTTTCGGCCCATCTTTAATTTAGTAATTACAGGAAAAGAAATTATGATACCTGATCATGGTCAAAATAATAAAAACCTGTCATATATGGATAGTAGATTTATAGGCTATGCTTTTAAAAGACATATTTATACATCACATAGAAGAGAAAGCAGGATGTAGAGGAAGCTAGCAGACCTACACAGGGTAATACGTGTAGGTGGAAATACAGTGTAGGTGGTATTTATCAGCAATTACAACACTAAAGTAAGAGTCTAGGGCTCTCTCTTTACAAAAGCCTTTTTGCATTATGCTCATAATCAAAAATGAAGGTTACATTAATTATTGTACTGAAAGAAGTAAAGTGGATCTCACCAATAGACACATTATTTAAAAAAAATGCATCAGGGTTCATGAACAAAATTATTATGAACGTTTTAAAATAACATTAGGCTGATTTCATAAATATTGAAAAAACATCAAATATTTTAAAGAAATCTACAAAGAAAAAGGCTTTTCAATAATGAAAAGACTTTAGGGCACCACACACACACTCCTTCATTCAATGCAGCCTGTCAGTGTTCTGGTTATTTACTTGGATTTACAGACTTCTGTCTTGCTGTCACTTTTTATGAATTCAGAAAAAAGAGCATGAAAATCGACAGAGCCAGAAATGACAGTCTAATCTCAGGGATATTTGTTGTTTTTCTTCACTGTTGCCATAGGTTTGGCTCCTCTAATTATTGATGGCATGTGTCCACAGAATTATTTTTAGTAAAGCTTGATGATATTAACCAAACATGTAATAAAAATGCCGGTTGGTTGGTGCCAACCACACTAATGCTAAGTTAATATCTTGTAAATGTGATGAGCTGTCTTTGAATCAGTCTTAGGATCTTTATTGCCAGATGCCACAATCCTCCCTCCAGGAAAGAGTTAATATCAGTAAATAAATATCATCCACAAATTACCTTGGGGATTTTGCTTCTATTGAGTGGGATGCACTTCACCACTCTGAACTGATAGTGCCAGTATCTTGTATCTAACCTAACCAGCTGTTTCACATTGTCTGCAACAACTGCAAATATATGCACACAGGTTTGTGTTGTCTGCAAGAAATATATATATCTGGTAAATTTGTCTTAAATGTATAAGTATAATTCTTTCAAATTATAATTTTTTGTTATAGGGACACTGTGATTTTTTTTGTTTAATATGTTCAAAATTTGCCAGATGCTCTGGGCTGTGCTGTGTTGTTCCTCTTTAGATGAATATTGTAAGCAGACACATGAAGGTTAAATGACTTTGCTGGTGAGAGTGAGCATTTTACTGCTACACTTGGATGTGAGCCATATGTTTTACATTGGATGTTACAGTGTACCTTATAAACATAATGTAGTGTCAAGAGGGGGAATTAGGTGACTCTGTGTGTGTGTGTGTGTGTGTGTGTGTGTGTGTGTGTGTGTGTGTGTCCTAGCAGTCAGCCAACAACAGTACTGCTACGGACCTGAAATATTCTCATAAGGTCTGAGAAGGTTATTACAAACACATCTGAAGCCACTTACAAGCTGCAGGCTCAAACCATCTCATTCCAAATGTGCTCAACAAGCAGCATGGCGTTGCATGCATGCATACAAAAACAATACACAGATCACTGGCTGCACAAAGCCATTAGCAAACCACATCCACAGGCTTTCCCTCCCTGTAATACTTTCGCCATAAGGATGGATACGGATTGTCGATGCACTCTTTAACATTTCTCCTTCTTCTTCTCTGCATTGTGAAGAGAAAAACATGCGTCTGTTCTCTGAAAAAGCCACAAATATCTAACAAAGTTTGTAAGACAAGACAGTGGAAGACAATCAAGCCAGTGCTTTGTGAAATATACATCTGGATCTTACAGTTATTTTAACACTGTAAAGTCTAAAATATATAATATGTGAAACAGAAAAAAAACAAAGTGGAGATGTAGCTCTGCACCCTCTGCCCAATGCATGAACTTTTGGCACACACACAGACACACAGACACAGACACACACACACACACACACACACACACACACACACACACACACACAGCCTCTGTAAATCTCTCTCATTTTCCTTTCTGAGACAGGAGAAGTGTTGATGTGTGATATGCTGCTGAAAACTACTCTCATCCTATTATCATCTATCCATATCACTCAGGTTTTACCTTCTCCTGCAAGCTTATCGTTCTGGGAATAACATCAGCTGCACAAATTCAGCCACCATCCCACCCAAAACCTGCTTTCTGCTGAAACCCAGCATGTCTCAACATCTTGTACTGCTTTTTGTTGGTTAGGCAGAAAACAATTTCACATACTTTGGAGAGATTTTTTTCGTCACACTGCGTTTGGACACAGTGAAAAGCACTTTCACAGACTTTCATTTTACTGCATCCACGTGCATGTTCACCATGGCCGGCTGGATGGTAAATAAAAGATGAACCTGTTCCAGAATTAAAACCCTCAAATGACGGCCCAACAGTACACACTGATCCCAGACAGACTGCTGTGACGTCCTCCTTGCATCTACCTCTTTTTCATTTCTACTGACGGCTACTGCTTTCTGACAGGAAAAAAACAAAAACCTAAAACAAAACAAAACAAACAAACAACAAAAAAACTAGGTCACCAGCATCTTATGCAGTAATCCCGGTTCACTGCATCCAGACGCGGGCATGTGCTGTATGTTTTGCCGCCAGAGAGGTCATGATATCCTCTGACGGCACACTCGATTAACCCCTGGTGAGGACACGGCGTTCATTGAGTTTGTTCCACTGAACGAGGGATTTAGAAGTCAGCTTTCACGCTACGGAGCGATGTAGTCATGCACATCTGAAACATCTGTGTGAGAGATGTTGCTATGCTATAGAAGTTAGTGAAAAATCGGCGCTGGCTCAGTGTTAGCTGTGCTTAAGTGATTCATTCTGTTTGTCCCACAGACAGCACGCTGTATGGCAGGGTGCTGCAGAAAATAAAGGGATGGAGAAGGTGATCTGGTCACGGCGGTGGCGGGCTGTGACCGGTGAAGCAGCCCCGAGAAGGGACGCCGGTCTGTGACGAGACAGACGCTGGCCTAGTACAGACATTCCCCTCCCCGGACAAACACTCAACTTCCTGCATGAGAAAACCCAAGACAAGCCAAAAGTTGAGAAAGGTTACATAAAGAATCAGGTCACCTATCAAAAGAATGGGCTGCTTTATCTGGCGAGTGAGACGTGCGATCAGACACAAGACAAGGGCTTCCCAGACAGGGAGCCATTGAATGGTTCCCTCTGAAAAGCCAGGCCTTGTGTTTCAGCGGCGAGGTAGACAACGCTCAGACGATACTGTCCCCAGTGTGTCGTATGTCCTCGCACTGGCACTGGCTCTGTGGCACAGGGGGAGGAAACTCTTTTCATCTCAGCGGACTGGCAGACTCGTATCTGAAGTGAGGGAAAGTGGCAGAGCTCTCAGACGTGCTTCCTGAACACCCACGCTCAGCGTAAGCAGAGGGGCCTTGTTCGCCGAACTAAAACCACGTTTGAACCATTCAACTTTTCAAAAACAAGCGTCTCAAAACAAATGGGATTAGGCTAGGTTTAAATTCTGATGGGGTTTATGCGTTCCGCCTGATTTAATAGCAGCTTTAAGATTTACAGGAGGGCCTCCCTTATGTGCTCTTACACTGTCATTTCCATAACAATATTATATTTACATCTCATTAATATTTAATTGTACTCTCCATACTTTTACATGGCAAACAGCTGAGTGCGCCGCTCCAATTTCAGCACACAATTTGAAAGAAAGCAGCATGTATTCCCTTTCATCACCTCATAAACTGCTGCAGTAATTACAATATTACAACAAGGAAAACATGCCCAATCTACAGCGAGCTGCTACCAGCGGAAAGGGAGGCGAGGCTGCAAAGTGGTTGCTAAACATTAAAATTTAATTCAAAACAGTCCACTGATTCAGACACTCCCAGATTGTTGGGTCACCTACAGTTGACATTAACAAACAGAGATTGGTGTTTTTGTTGCGCTGCCTGTCACATGAATGGGAATGTGAAGGCTGGAGGAGGAAGAAGGACAAAGGAAGACAAAACTCAGACATTTGGGAGTGAAGTGAGAGGATGACTGATGATGATGACAGGCTCTGCTGTTTCAATATTCCTCCCCGCTGACACCTCACAGGCACACATCTCCACACACACGCACACTCCCTCCTCACCTCCGCAACATTTAGCACCTGTACCGCTCTGTCTTTCTCTTTGAACTGAATAACTGGCAAGGAGTCTCTTGACGCGACAGTCGCAGAACAAGCTGCAAAAAAAAAAAAAAAAAACAGGCATAAATTCTCTCACCTATGACAATATTTGTTTTGCGTTAATTTGCTTTGACAGCGATCTGCGGCTGTCTTGAGAGTCTGCCTCAAAAACCTGCCATAGAAAATGACCCGGCGTCCTCTGGGGGTTGGGGCAGAGAGGGGGAACTCCTGACAGATACATTTGAATGATCAAAAAATCTGTTTAGCGGGAACATTTTCTGCCAAATGTCCATTAAATAGATTAACGTCATGTGAGTGGATCAGCTGGACACCCAAATATAAGCCAGAGACAGAGAGCAATTACTGTCTTGCACAGAGAAGAGATTGGGAACAATGGCGCCTCATTTATAAGGGAAACGTGATCCAGCACTGGGAGCCTTTAGACGGCTGACTGTCGAATTGCGATTGTTCTGTTTCCTGCGTGTCTGGGTGTCTCCTCTGTCCATCATGCTGCCAGCGTGGACTAATGTGGGGTTTTTATTGACAGTAAGGGTGGACAGGTTTCAGTTTGGGGGACATCTTTGTGCATGAATGGCACTGTATGCTTGCTAGCTTGAATAAGTGTCGTGCTCCAGTGTTACGTGTGCTGAAAAACAATTCAGAGTCATCAGGGTCCTTAGCACAGCACTAATACAGCACATGAGTCCATGCAGTCCTCGCCGCCCGTCCAGCTGAAGACATGCTGAGGCTCCAGCGTCTCTGCCTCCACTGCGGGCTCTTCTTTTTTTCTACATGGGTGTGTTTGTGTGCATATTAGTATCTGAATTAGAGTGTGAGATGCAGGTGTTGTCAGCCATCTCGTCCTCCTCCTCCTTACACACACACACGCACGCGCACACACACACACAGACACACACACACCCCTTACCTCCATGACTGCAGCCTCGTCCACTGGGAGACCGGTCGGTGGTGCCACTCATGTGTTAACATCGCCATGGCAACCCCTCTCTTCCCCTTGCCCACCACGCCACACACACACACACACACACACAGCGGAGTCACTCGCCCACACCCACCAACCTCAAAACACGCACAGACACAAACACTGAATGCCCTGGACTGCATCCGGTGCAGGACAAACTTAATCCACACGCCCCGCCAGCCATCTTTGAAAAGTCCATTCATGGTTCAGGTCTCTTTCAGATAACTTTGGGTGAGGTCCGCAACGACAACTTTGCTTTTTCTTTCTCAATCACGCCGTAGCGAGACCAAAGTCCCAGCTCCACTGCTCTTATTTTTATGACAGAGGTTGATGAAAGAAATATTGCAGCTGCACATGCTGCAATGACCTCCCGTTAGTCTTCTCGTCTTGCTAAATCAGTGCAGAGGCCTGGAGTCTGTGGCCGCGCGCTACATACCTTCTGCACTCTGCCTGTCTGAGCATCTTTGCTGTGTGGTCCTGTTTTGTGTTAGGGTGAGTGCTCACTGTTGAAATCTTACATTGTTCTCTGAACCCTTCTATATGTGGCCCAGATGAATGACAGACAAATAAACCATGGTGCACAGAGAAAAAAATTCTGAGTCATGCATCCTTTTACATCACTTTTGATGAATAACTTCTTCAGTTCTGTAGCCAAGACTACAGGCATTCATTTGGCAACTTAAGAAGAAAAGGAAGAAAGATGGCGGCGTACCGCACATTGTACTGTCCATCCTAAAATGGCTGACATCACAGCCTCCTCTAACTGCCAAAGCCTGGCAAATGCCAGCTCCTGCTGACCAAACCTTTCTTGCATGGGACAGAGAAAGTGGCAGGGGCTCTTTCCCCACTAGCCCCAAGGTTTTTTCCCCCCGTCAGTGCACGGGCGTCTCTTTTGGCTGGAACTGTGCAAACATGCTGTTTTAGTGAGGCTTTTGAGGGGTCTGGGCTTCGATACGCCATTGATCCGATGACAAAAGCAATACCAAAAAGGATGAAAGACCCAAATAAAAGTGAACCTGTATAGAACGCCGTCCTTTCTGGTGGAAAAAATAGGACTCTGCATTGTGGTTCGGAGAATTTTCTGTGAGGATCATGAGGTATGCCGCTATCGTGAATGCTTGTTTGTGTAAAAACGGCTGGAAAATAGATCTGGTTGGCATTAGATAGTTGATTTTCTTCTCTGAACTCAAGGAATGTTATACACTCCATGTCAGCTAAATCTGCAAATCATGACCATATGACCTTCCTCTGTATTCTCTGGCAGGGGGATTCATTTTGAGCTGTGGGAGGCACACACAAACATAACATCTACAGCGAGTGTTGTCAGAAAACAGTACACCAAATCCTGAAAAGTGCCGTTTTCCAGGTACAGTATATGAGGGGTGGCATGAGCAGAGACGCTGCTTTGCGGAGGGGAGTGGGCAGTCTTGGCCCACTACATTGTGTCTGCCTATGCAAACACTCTGCTGTGGCCATAACGAAAACTATGAGCTGTGCCTAATTGCAGGGAGTGAGGGATGAAAGGCAATATGCCTGGCCTCATTAGAGCAGTTCCGAGAAGGGAGATGGAAGACCGTTCCCAGGGATCCACAAAGGGGATTGACATTCCCCTAGTGTAAGCGTCCTGCTGGAGTGAAAACCTCCACACACACTGAACTCACCGGGCCAAACTGAACCCAATCTGCCAGATCTGCACAGCAAGAGCTCATTTACCTTTGTTTCGCCAGTCATCACACACGCCTGAAAATTAACTATCGGAGTGCAGAAACGTCTGCTGGAGACTGGACTCCATGCTTGGAGTCCCTCTCCATAGTGCAAACACCTACTCTCTCAGGAAAACCTCGGCGGCTGAAGTGTTGCGCAGTCATTTCCATGACCTACATTATATGTAACAAGCTTACATGGTTAAATAATTAAAACACATTCCAAAAATTTCCAGTGATTCATGCCTGTCTAGCTGAATATTATGGGGTTGTCTCTGGTGTTATGGACCCACACATGATCCACCGAGGCAACATTAGTCAGCACAGAGGTCCCTCCCCTAAAGGCAGAGGGGGACACATGGCATTCAAAGCTGGGTCAATATTTATGTACAGAGAGAAAATGTGAGCGTACGGGAGCTGATATTTTTTAATACAATGCCTCGCTGATAATCCACAGTTTGCAAAATATTTGTGAGCTCCTGAAATGAGCAGCTCTCCTTACTGTACTGTATATGTTTCAATGTGTGTGTGTGTGTGTGTGTGTGTGTGTGTGTGTGTGTGTGTGTGCGAGAGAGAGAGAGAGAGAGAGAGAGAGAGAGAGAGAGAGAGAGAGAGAGTAGGGCAGCAGCACATGTTGGCAGTAGGAAGAGGAGGAAATGAAAGAAAAAGAGTCCTGTGCATAGACATACAGGCCTACCTTTCGGCTCAGGCAAGAGGAAGAAATGTGTAGCGAGTGAGCGATCAATAGATGAAAATTGACACTTGGTGTGCAGTTTGAACATCTATGGACTCAGAGGCTTCTTATACCAGTCGATCAGCCTGCGATAGCACTGTGTTCAGAAGTCTTTCACAACTAAAAGCACTCTCACTCGCAGCACGGTGGGGAAATACAGCGCGTTGTGCAATAAAATAAGCAGATACGCCACACTGTATAGCGCGAGAAGGAGCGCACATTCAGCCAGACGGAGGATCCGTTGTTGTAACTGTAACAAACTGACGAGTTAACCCGTTTCACTCCAATCACAAGGCTGTGGGGCAACACACTGCCTCGGAGCCTACTTGCCAAAGGCGATCTGGCACTCTATATAACCTTATGAATATTCCCAAAAATCCTCCACCCCCTCCTCCACCTACTGTCGCCATTTTATACATTGGCGACTTCATATAAACTGCCTTGACTACAGCACCAGATGAAAATTCAATATTCAATAGCGAGGCATAATTTCAGTAAACAACTTTGGAGATCGCACCTCGCCAATAACGAGAGGTATTCGCGTTTTGGAAGAGTAGATGTGTCCTTACCTCAACAGTCGGTGGGAAAAATGGAATCCGACATTAATATATAAATGAATAATATTGGATTAGCTCCGATCGTAGCGTTTTGAGAAGAAGAGGAGGCGAGCAGGGGGTGGGAGCTCTCCTCAAGTGAACCCGGTGAACTGGCGTGAACCCGTCAGTGACCACGGCAAGGTACATTACATTACATTACCTTTCCACCCCTCTGCCACACTGTATGGAGACGGCAAAACAACTATGGTCGGCGGTGCAGGACGAGGCAGCTCCAAAAAAATTATAGCGAGTGTATTTCCTATGAACACGTGATTCGGAGCGTCATCCAAAATCCAAAAGCCCTTTCATCTAAAATTTTGGAGAGGGGCGGGGATGAGATGGGGATGTGTGTATGTGTGTGCGTGCGTGTGTGTGTGTAGAAGGGGAGGAGGAGGTACGTATACTGAGCCCAGTGCACATTTGGGTATGTCGTTATAGGGGTAAGGCGTGCTCTAACAGATTGGGTTATACATAGCTACAATGGCGCCGCGGAACAGGCTGAGCAGATGGATTGTATTGTGTAAATTCGGGATTTGACAGGAGTTCAGTGATCCGCCGTTTCAGTCAGCTTCATCACCCAAAAGGTCCTCTTAATTAGGTCACACATGTTTTTTTCAATAGATGGCTGCCATCTTTAGGAAAAAAAACTCTCTTGATGGGCTACTATGAATATTAATCGTTGTGGGAATTGTCATTTAAAGCACAGACCTATTATCCCACCGGCTTAAAATAGACTTTTACGCACACGCGTAATAGTGGTACACCAATTTACGCAGATGCACAGTATGTAGCCTGGTTGTTCATGTCCATTTTTGTAGCTAAACATAAAACATTTCCCTTGAGTCAAATGAGCAATGTTAGGTCTTGTGTAGAATAGGGGCTTTACGGTTGTAACCCTCATGACCTCATTGGCCTTCTGTGCGTAAAAGCGCATTGAGAGAAGCGCAGAAGTCCAAAACAAAGAGAGAGATGTTAAGAATAAGTGACTAATATAATTAAGTAATTGTAAAAGAATGATGGTACTATATTTTGGAAGATTATTAAGAGAACACACCAACAAGACATATCAGCAAGAGCCATGCAACATTGTAGAAATAGTGCAGAAAGAACATTAAGTAACTCCAAAACGACTGAGGATTATGGACGCAATTTATGTCTACTTACAACTATTCTGTTGATGTAACTAGATTGATTTTAGGGAACAACATACACAAGATAAACACAGCAGCTTCAATAGCTGAACATAAAGTATGAACATAGGGCTATGCCGCAGGCCTCCAATATTTAGGAAACATGGATTTGCTCTTCCCTCCCACTTTGTCCTCACTGGGTTCAGACGTTGCCTGTAGCTGTGGCTGCATACAGTCAGGAAAAACAAAGATTATCTACCAGGAAGATGAATCACTCAATAGCAAAACAAAAACCCACCCCGTGGTTCCGGTCTACAGGAGCTGGACATGATCTGGTGTAGCACAAGGTTTAAATCTGTCTCAGATGTGACATTATGTATGTTTTCTTGTTACAGCAGTTCATTCAGTGCACATGTATGCTGATACTGTGGTGACGGAGTGTTGGGCAGCATTCATGGCGCAATGCAATGCTTCATTTTTTTTAATTGTTAGCATCTTTATAAGCGTTTTTACTTTCTGGGAGTTTGGGGGAGTGAGTGTGCCTGTCAGATTCTTCTGGTGCTGTTGGCACAATCTCCTTTATTGCAGGCCTGCCTTTCCGGCCCAGTAGGCCTGTGCACAGGATATTATCCGTACTGAATACAGGTTAGAGGCTCTCAAGAGGTGTCTTGATTATCCCCTAAATTAAAAACCACGCCGGTTTGTTTATGGTTGCAGTTTTACGGTTTATTTTCTTCCGCTGAGTTTCGGGAAGACAAGATGCCGCAGCTTCAGGCTCGAGGTTCTGCAGCCTGTTACAGCATCACGATGCACGCGAGATCACAGCAGGTGTTACCAGATCCACTGGAAATTCAGCGCTCCTCAAGCTCAGATGGCCTTTGAATGGGCCGGTACACCTGTGTATAAAGCACACCGCGTGTACCCAGCAAATAAAAATACAATCATGTACGAGGTAACGTGACAGGGTGGCGGACAGGCTTATTGGACACGGAGGTGATGCGGATTTATTGCGCTGAATCCTTGATTTTCATATATCAGGACTAGTCGTCGTATGCCTGTTAAAACAGGGTGGGCTGTGTTCAAATCATGGACCATTTACTAGTTTATCGTCAGTTTAATTTAACGCACCAGGAGTGGATGCTGTTGCTATGGTTACCCCCAGTTTGTACACCCCGCGCACTGGTTGGCAGAGGTGATGAACTGATGGCTGCATCCTCTCCTGGTACACGATTTTAACGTGACCTTAGCATAGCTGAATATCCCCGTGACGGCGTGATTCCCTGTTAAAATCCGCAACACGTCCAAAAACTGATTTTGTGATGCGCCTGGATACTGAGTGCTTGCTTGCCCTACAGCCATCGCAACCCTTTAAGTATTTTACAATATAAAGCTCAACCAGTCATGACACAACAATGTTTTTTACTGGACTGGAAACAAACAGGCCACTGATGAGCTTCATGTATTCAGACAGAGTGGCCCAGCGTGAGAGCGCTGTTCCACACCGTACAGCAGAAAGTGCTGCTCCTCTTGACCGCAAACAGCCTCATGAGAACTTCCCTGTTGCTGAGCCTGGGGGTGCTGGTCTCAAGGAAGCCTACCGTCCCTGGTAGCAGGAAAAAGCGTCAGAGTGAGAGCTCCTGCTCTCCCCGCTCTCTGCGGTGTAACCGGATCAGGGCAGAGCAGAGGGACGTACAGGAGGATTGTTTGCGTCCAAATGAGCCAATGAGACCGGCTTTACATTAGACTGACAGTCTGTCTCAGCGAGCCCGGAGACGCCATCCCGGTTTGACAACCGTCCGGCAGCCAATACGGAGCCACGAGGGACAGGAGCGGAGGGAAAAACCAAAATACGAATTTGGCTTCCTGTAGGTCAAAAGTTACCTGTCACCTGTGGTACGGTAGAGTCCGTTGGAGGGAAAGCGGGAATCAGCGATGGCACTGTCGCAGCTACTGGACGAGTCACCTCTGAGGTTGGGTTCAAAACACACCGGGGCCAACGACCCGAACCTGCAAGAGTTGTACAACGAGAGACACCGGCTGGCTCTGGAGGAGCTGCTGTCGGGGGGGCTCGACAACTTTCTGGACTTCCTCAAGAAAGAGAGGATCCCTAACTTTCTGTCGGACGATGAGATCCAGCGGATCCGGAGCGCCGCCGTGCCCCTGCGGTGTGTGTCCCTGCACGGCGAGGACCAGGCGCTGGAGCAGTCGCTAAGCAGCTCCGTGGACTGCTCCTCCGTCACCTATTTCCCCGAGGTGTCTGACGTGGAGCCGCCGCTGTTGGAGATGGGCTGGCCCGCCTTCACCGCCGGCTCATACCGGGGAGTCACACGGGCCGTGGCGCACTTCCAGCCCAGCTACGGGGAGTGCATATATAGCTGCAAGGAGGCTGCGAGGCGTATGATTAAAAGTGCCAGAGAGGTATGCACGACCTATTAAAAACACAGCTGCATACTGGTTTAACTAATAAGTACCCTTTATGATTATGTATAATTTGGAAACTGATCATTATTTCATGAAAAAAACAAAACCCTATCTTGCAGGCACTGGTTCCATATTGTCAGTATTTATTTCTTATTTTGATATAGCTGAAGGGGCAGACATTACAATACCCAGCTGTCGCCTGTTTTTGTATTTCTATTCTATTGTAATATACTATACTTCATATATTTAGTATTTTCTAGGCCTAATTGTTAGTGTGTGGTATCATCCTAAAACAGGAGTAATATTTTTGCAAAATGAATAAAATAACCCCCCCATGCCCGCCACATAGCAAAGTGTGTGTGTGTGTGTGTGTGTGTGTGTGTGTGTGTGTGTGTGTGTGTGTGTGTGTGTGTTTGTGTATACACAAGTACACTTAATAAACCGTTTTTGGAGGGAAAATTTTCTTTGTATCATCCTTAAAATACATGCCAGACTGTCCCTGTGGAATTTCCTTGATCAGCCTGAAATTCACAAGTTCAGGCTTTTGAAATCTTCATCAGAAAGACAGTAGTGGCCAAAAGGATAGAGCAAACAAAAACCCAGCATGAATATTCATGGAGACGTTCCTGATGGGAGCTGTCACTCCAGCCTCTCTCTTTTTGAAAGAAAACACGGCAGCATGAAGGGAGTGTGCGGCTTCAGCGGCACCTCGGGCCTGTGTGGGGCCTGTGTGCCAGATGTGCCTCGACTTGCTTTGCTCCCCTCCATGAAAGTTTGCATTCCCTCTTTCATTAGAGATTTAAACACTGGATTTCCTCTCTGCTTCACAGCTAAAATGTGGTGGTGTATACACAGTGTCCTGGCAACCTGAGAGAAATCTTCTCATCCGAGTTTAACCGTCAGATCGTCTGTCCCTTTGTGATGTCGAACTGCTCCCCTGCTCACCGTATTTATTGTCCGACAACGCCGCAGACTGTAACAACACACTGTGTCTATAGCGTCACTGGTCAGCTCACAGGAACAGCCTGGTCCTGTATTTCTGTGAAATTTAATTTTCACACATTTTCCTAAAAATAAGCACCCACACAGTATCATTCTAATAAGGTGACGAACTCCTGACAAAGCTGCCTGTAGATAATGCACAGTGTGAGGCAACAAATCTGAGATATGTAAACATCCGTGTCTAATCCTCCACACACAGCCTTTACCGCCGCATGTGAAATTCCATTCTTCCCTGCAGAAAGAGAAATCTCAGCGCAGTCCCAAGCTCGGGAAGATGGATGCCAGCCCAACAGTGCACCTACTTGTCTCCTGTATAAAAGTAACATGTTTGCTGACCAAGCGTTACTGCCGATTGCCATGGTAACAGACCACAGTCAATAGAAAGCTCATCAGCACACACATTACTGGGAGTGTGTCTGACAGGGATTCGCAGCTCTGTTTGAATAAGGCCTTGCATTTGATAATAATAAAAACACAGTCATGTGCTTCATCTGGGAGAGCATGGCTGCGGTCCTAAAAGGAATTCTATTATATTACCTCTGTAATTTTCCACTGCAGGTGATTGCCATAGTTACAGACTCCCTGACAGACCTGGATATCTTTAAGGATCTTCAGGAGGCATGTTCCCACCGCAGAGTCCCTGTCTACATCCTGCTGGACCAATCATGTGCTCCTGCTTTCCTTAAGATGTGCAGAAATGTCAGCGTTCCCCTGGATGACCTTCGGGTATGTGGTTGGTTCAGTACAGCTGGGTGTGGCTCTGTGTGCACAATGCCAACTTCAGATGGCATCAAATAAAAAATATGTGCTTTTAAGATTTGATTATGGCTGGGCGGGTCTGTGCTTATCTCTCACTCATGTTCTGTCTCTCTCTCTTTTTTAAAAATCCATACAGCAAATGAGAGTGCGAACCATAACAGGTACAACTTATTACATGAGATCAGGAGCCAGGATTACTGGGAAAGTTCATGAGAGGTTCATGTTGATTGATGGAAACAAGGTGGCTACGGGTTCCTACAGGTAACAGCCTGCTAACCATTTTCCCTATAGTCAAATGTTGTAGCTGGATATTATGCAGTGTAGAAATTGATTGGAAAGTAATACATTTTCTTTTTGGGTTTTGGTAGCATTAGCAGCTGTGTCAGTCATGCATGTTGTTCAATCTCATTCCTGTGCAGGTTCAACTGGACTGATGGCAAACTGAACAGCAGCAACCTGATCGAGCTCTCTGGTCAGATAACAGAGAAATTTGATGAGGAGTTCCGCATCCTCTACGCCCAGTCTCAACCTATAAACACTCGCGGACCTCCAAGTGTCCGAAACAGCGGCATCTATGAACCTCTCCTCCTCAACCACATGGTCACCTCCTCCCCTCACCTGGCCAGAGAGAGGCCGGTGTCTCTGACCAGCACCCCCGCCCGCAAGCCCCAAAACGTAGCTGTTGAGCCCCCATGTGAACCCTCAGCTCCAGATTGCTGTGAAACTGACCCAGTGTCTGAGTCCACCATAGAGGAGGAGGACATCCTGGCTGGTAGCACCACTCACTGTTTCCCTGCAGACCAGCTAGCAGAGAAAGAGCCGGTGACCCCCAGCACTGTCTTCTGCCACGCCTTCACTCAGACCGGCAGGTCCATGAAGGACAGTGATGCCCAGACTGACCTCCAGCCCTCACATGACCCCGACCCCACCACACCAACAAGCAGAGGGCCAACCGGGGCCACCTGTCCCTCATTTATGTCTCCCAGGCAGATCTTGCCCACCCAGGGAGCTCCTGATGGCACCTTAAAGAACTGCTTCCATAAGCTGACCAAAGAGCGCCAGCACCACTACTCCACCATCCGCTCTAAGCTGGAGCACATGGTAACTTCCCTGTCCCAGAGGCGAGAGCTAGCGGACGTCACCAACATGACTCAGGGGCCTGGCGCTCACAGCAGGCAGAGGGAACCAAACCCCAGACTGCTTGTTGAAAATGTGGGCATGGGCACATGGCCAAGAGCCAGATGTGTACGCTAGTTTGTCTTCAGGCTTTTGGGTGATGAGGGTAGTGGGGGATAAGCTGTGGCAAGGTTTCATGTGGATCCTCTGTTCCAAATAAACAGTTTTGGCTTATGCAGAAGAATTTCAGCTTTCTTCTATTTGTCTTCTTTTCTGCAGTGCCCACTTCTGTACTGCTTTTCATGCTGTGTCGTGTCCCTGTCAGAGCTTTTTTTTGTGTAATGCAGATTCATAAATGACAATAAAATCTTGCAGGAATTTTTATGTTAACCAAAGACATAGTGCAATAATCATTTATTGACCATGTAAATTTAATGACTGTGATCTGCTGAGGTGGTTAAGACTGGATCCTATCTGCTGTAGAATGAGTGAAAATGCATTGAAGTGCTGTTCTGGTTATTTAATCACATTTGGCTGCTGTAACTGTCTGAACAACATTCCAGAGAGCAGCTGGCTCTCACTGCGCTTTGCTAATAAACAAAATAGTATTTTGCTAGATGAGTGCTCTTTTTTTTATTGTCTCTAACACTTCCTACTTGTCCACCCTATGTGTTCACTTCTAGCTCCATTGTACTTGAAATTGCAATCAAATCCAAGGGAAGAATATCTCCGAAAACATTTGTTCAGAAGTTCCAGGACACACGAGGAAGCAAACCACACCAAAGTGACTTCACAAAGAGAATGAGCACCTGCTCCTTCACTGCAGTGCCTTCATGCAATTAGTTGAGAGACAGCATCTGTGATACTGGCACCTCTGCTGATTATGTAGCCAGTCACAGTTGCCGTCAAGGGTGGATTTGGACAAGAAACGCACAGATTACAAGCATAGATTAGCCTGAATGCTCCTTTACACAGATTGGACTTTACAACTGCTGATTCCTTGCTGTTATGTTTCATAGTAGTTTTCCACATAGATACTTGTCAATATCTCTCCTGGAAAAGGGGATTTCAGAAGGCTAAACAGCCACAAAAAGAAAACAAACAAACAAACAGCTCATTTTTATGCAGCAGTGAAGCAGAGGGCATTTGTGCTCCATATTAGCAACAGTCCACTTAAAGTTTCTCTGAGTGTCCACATAAATTGAGGCATGGTTTCACATGTGCCGCAGTCTTCATATTGTACTTAAGCACAAAGGTCCCCGTGAATGATAAAACACGTCACATCAGTGTCTTGAATCTGGTAAATAACTATCTGATATCGAGCCGTATGGACAGCTTCTTCAGGCTGTGCTTCACTGAGGTTGAGAACGTTCCTGTCCTGCAGTCCAGTATGTTCAAATGTACGAATCAAACTTTTTTCATGTTTTAAAGCAAAGTTTCTGTTGCAAGATGATTTTTAACAAAAGACCTGATGACGTAAAAAGAGTTGCATTATAAACATACTTTTGCAACAGCCCATATTTCACAGTACAGTTGATGAACTAATTCATTACAGAATACTTCCTCAGACATCATAACGTGTACAGTATCTTTAATGTTGATACTACACTGAATATGATTCATATTTTGTAAATGTTTAACAAAGCTTTATTGCTATGTTGTATAATAGCACTAGTACTTAGTGTAAGTGCACTTCTCAAAGTGAAGTCAGTCATTATTTTTATGATGGTTTATTAGTAACTTATTGCAGTGGTGAAGAGAAACTATATTATTGTGGTATGTTCACTTCATGATCATTTTTACTTCTTATTGTCCTCTTTACTCAACTACATTTATTTTACAGCTCTAGTTATAAAATATATATCTGAACAGATTATCTCATAAATAAGGGCAGCAACTTGAGTTGCTATTACCCATTAATGTGGCAATCATTTTTTAAATGCATTGATTATAGTAAGGAAAAAAGGACTATAACAATTTCCCAGTGCCATAAAATGATATTTTCAAATGTCTTGTCAGATCAACTGTCCAAAACCCAGAGGTGTGATACAGAGATACAGTGAAAAAACAATCAATTATTATAATAGTTGCTATTGATTTTTTTCAGTCAAGTAATCATTTCATTTCACTTTTAATATGAATATCATGTATCAATCACAAAAACCAGCCAACTGCAAATAGTTACATTTAAAATAAAAATAGAATATTGATAGGACCCATTCTCGCTCCACACACACACACACACACACACACACACACACACACACACACACACACACACACACACACACACACACACACACACACACCACATTCAGCTATGTATTTTTCCTAGAGAAGCATACTGGGTACTTCTTCCACCACTGAATTATGTATTAAATAACTGACCTGCTTGTTCCTCTTAACGCCCACAAATATGGCTTATCCAATATGAATGAATTAAATGATTGGTTTATGGCTTTAGTCATACTGATATCGTCTGATACTGTGTTGATAAAGTTGATCTTACCTTTGGTCTGTTTTACAGGGAAATCTACTGAAAGGCCATAATGAAGCTTGATTATAAACACTAAATATTGTATGACTTTAAAAACAAACATGAGAGTAATAAATGTTTATCATCTAAAAGATGCCACATTATGACCATCCACAACTAAAACAGCCCACATTTCAATTTATTACATGGCAGTAAGGTAAGGAGAGCAGGCTCCTCCTGTGGTGTGTGCATCTCCTACCAGGCAAACACATCAAAAGCCATTGCATTCATTATGTAAAATGGTGCAGCTGAAGGGAATTGATCTACAAGTAAATACAATGGTGATAATATGTGAGAGAATGGCATTTGATTTTAATTGGCTGCTGCAAAGCAACCACTGGCTGTAATCAAGGGAGCAGTGGGGGATCCACAACACAACAGTCTGTACCTATTAGCCTCGGCTCACTGGTAGACAGAGAAGCTGGCATATTCCACTTCACACGTGACAATTAAAGAACTTTATCCATGATTTACTTCTTATTTGATTTCTTATCTGGGTAGAAAGTGCCCATTTCTGTTCATTTACTGGGATCCTGCTTGCAATGAGCATCAGCTGTAACACTAGCAGGGCTCAGCCAGCAGAGAGAGCTCTGTCCTCAGCTAAAACATGCTCACATTTCTCAGCGTGTCCTGCTTCACTCTGGAAATATGCTGGAACTCAGGAAATACCACCGGTCTGTCTCTTGGAATAAAACAGCATCTTGACAGTGTTTTTCACCATAAAGACTTTGCAGAAATTCCATAATTTAAACCAAATTTTAGACGTGTTTGTTACTTATTAATTGTGATGGTGGTACTCTGTAAATTGTGAAATGTTCATTCCCAAGTTTTGGGTGGACATACCCTACTGTCTGATGTCCTCTTCAGGTCGCTTACGATCCCTGGAGAATTGTTATGGTGGAACATCTCCCGCTGCATGCTGGGTAAAATCCTTGTGGATGTCAGCATGTTTGATAGAAGGTGTATTATTATATCCAGCAAAGTATTGTGTTAAAGCCTAATCCAGTTAGTCAGCGTGTGTATGTTATTATGCATAATGACAAATCACACCCATCCAGATGTGAGATAACCAGGGAAAACAAGAGCGGTCATTTGTTTTTGGAGGTTATAATACATTATACATCATGTATACATTACACATGCAGGTTTGGATGTGTATTATGTGTTTATTTCTCTGTAGAATCCTGTTGTTTTTAGTGTATGGATTGTGGATTTGAAGGCCAGGCTTTGTGTGTCGTATGACTGCAGTATTTTGCACTAACAGCCCCTTTGTCCCCACCTCACAGCCCCTCACAGTCCCACAGGACGGAATAGATCAGGATGATGCAGACAGACAGCACTCGTCATATAATTGATTATTGGATTTATATTCATCACCGTGTACGTTTATGTAGGCTCGCTCTGTGCCTGGGTGTGAAAGAGCCCGACTTCTGCCTGTGACACAGCGTATTTGTTATGGCATCAGATTATCATACAAACTGAACAAACAGTCAGAGCGGTGGGTTTTGTGTCAAATGTTCCGACTTTGGCTCTGGCTCCTGGAAATAACAAACATCAGGTTTGGCTTATGACACTGACTGACAGTCAAACGGCTCTCCTGGTGCTGAGCATAAACCTTTTAATTACTGCAAACATGGTTGATGAGTTTGAAGCTTGATTACTTGGCCTTCATTAGTCAGATTGTGAGCTATAGTGACTCCCAGAGGTGCAATTTGGCATCTCTAAACATTGCCAGCCTCTGTGTTTAGCAATTACATTTACGCTACAGTACACCCAAACAGGTGTGTGCAGCCCCATCCACACACACAAACAGGCTCAAGTACACTTTTTATTATCAGCTCGAACAAGCAGAGCTGGACGTAGGAATGTCAGTCTGTTCTTTAATTCAGAGAAAGAATCTGACGAGAAAGAAAACACTGATAAAATGTGCTGGGTGTGCTCAGTCCTGCTTTGTTGAACTCTGCCTGTCACAATGGTTTCATGTTTGCTGTGCCATCTTGGCTGTGTTTTCCATGAGGGTGGCCGGCGGTTGTCACTCCGCCGAGGAGGGAGCGTTCTGCCTCAGGCCACGACACACTGATAATGAATGTTCAGCTCATTGGAAAAATAAAGTGTGTCTGTATTATGTGGTCAGGATCTGGCCGTTGTTTGGGTGTGTGAGTCAGACACAGTGACATGCGCGGATGCTCAGTTTGCACAACAGTCACTCACTTCCTGCTTTGTAATGCTGATGCCAGGCCGCAGTTAGGCTAATGCAGGTGGGAGGTATTGTTGATAGGCTCTTTGTGCTAAACTGCATGTTGAGCTTTAACACGCTGTCCGGCAGCAGCCTTGCCGCTATTTTTAGACGGGTACAGCTGCTCCTTAGCACCCACCCTTAAACCAGCCATTCACCAGAGATTTATGGCGCGAGCACATGAGAAACAGCTGTAGTGTCTTGCCACTTGCTGGTCCAAGGACAGCAAGCCGAGGTCTATTCGGACTTCTCTCTTTTTTTCTCACTTATTTTGTTTTTCTTTATTTTGTTTAGTATTAAATGCAGTTATCAGTGGGTGGGATGCCTCACGCTGTTGAATGTTGAAACCACAAGTCTGGAGCGTCCGGTACTGCAGCGATGAGTCAGGCTCTGGTCACAACGCCACCTGGGTCCAACACAAGTTCAACACTTGTGGTGAGCTGCTCCCCCACAACACCATGTGTCCCAACATGTTAGCTCAGCATACTGTCTTACATCTGAAGAATAACAATATAGTTTGTTCCTGATGACTCTGCTCACAACAGACTCCCAGGACTTTGTGTTTTGTGCAAAAAACACAGATTTGTCCTTTTGTTCAGCTTCTGCTTCTCTGTTCCCCTGATACAGTATCTACAGTCCAGCTCACCACAGCCTCAGTCTGACCAGGACTGTCACATGATTATAGTCGTGTAAACTGGCAGGAAACTGCCGTGGAGCTCCAGTAGACACAGACATTGGCCTGCTGGTGGCTGCCTTTATGTGAGAGTGAGTTGTGTGTGTGTGTTGTTGGGGATGGGCACTAAATACACAGCCCCCTCAGCTACACTATAGCAGCTAAGCTTAAGTTTAGCTTATCACTGTCAGCTTGTTGTCTCCATTATTCAAAAGGACACCTTATCAGCCGAGGCGACTCGTATTAGCCTTCTCCACTGTGTGCTCCACACAATGATGTTCTCCGCTGTTCCACGTTAACTCTGGTGTCTATTTCAGCAGCTCTCTATCCATTTATTGATGCATGTCTTCCATTGATACCGGCATTGATTTGCCATGCAATCCATTACCCATCTGTCTGTTTCAGCGGGCTTTTAAATGATTCGTCAGATTGAGCTATTAAGGGGAGTAGTGGTGTAGTCCAAGGGTTGGAGATACATTCAGAGAGAGGGGGGCCTGTGTGTGTGTGTGTGTGTGTGTGTGTGTGTGTGTGTGTGTGTGTGTGTGTGTGTGTGTGTTTGGGGGTTGGGTGCAGGTAATGTCAAGCATTTAGAGGTATTCTACATAGTGGTATGATATGTAAACAATTGTAGTGTCATCAGCGTCGTAAACATGATTATAGAGTAAGATCATGAAAATTTTAGGCGGAACCCAAAATATCTGTAGGGTTGGCTCTGAAACTCAACACTTTTTAAGCACTGACCAAACTGTCTGTAGCACAGAGTGTCAAAAACTGTCAAGTACCAATTGTTTAAGATAATTTAATTGACTGAAATTGGCCAATTCATGCTCTTGTTTTCTTTACTTATCTATGTTCTGTTAACTAACAAAACTATAATAAACTAACCATAATAAATAAAGAAACTGATATGTACTGAAAGCCAGCATCAAATATCGAGTTAGATTCATAAATAGTCATAGAAAATTCATCAAGTCATTTTTTCTCTGGTTGTGCTTGTACAACATTCAGTATTTGTGACCTTTGGCGTCTTTTGTTGAATACAAAAAGGGTTCTTTGAAAATCACGTTTACATTTGTCAAAGTAAGATATTAAAAAAGATTAAAGAAATAAAAAGTTCTGCCATCATATCAGCACACTTGCAAACCTTATCTAGCCTCAGTTATGTCAGTACATCTGTAAAGATGATTTCTTTGTTTCAGTTTAAACATGAAATATTATTTTTCACTTTGTTGCTGCGAGTGTCATGAGAAGATTAAGAAGACTGCTCTCTTGTCAGTCTGTTGAGTGTGAAGCTACAGCCAGGGGACGTTTAGTTTAGATTAGCATAAAGACGCTAAGGGGAACAAACAGCTGGCCTCAGAGGGCTGCCAGCACTTCTAAAGCTCATGAATTAACATGTTACATGTTGTTTGTTTAATCCACACAATCAAATATGAAAACAAAGAGTTGGAGTTGTACAGGGAGTTACATGCTGAAACTATTTCATTATTTATTATTCCAGAGTCCTTCTGATTGGCTAGTGTTTGCATCTGGGTTAGGGTTCTGGTTAGATGGTTAGTTTGAGGTTAGGGTTGGAAAAATATGTCAGAATCAGAGCCAATCAGAGGCAGAGCAGGGGCGGGTCTTGATGGAATACGGGTGGGAAAAAAATAAGAGGGAATCAGAATAATGAGCCATGGAACAATAGCAGGGCAGCACATTTCTTGGCTGAGTCAAGGAATAGGCTCGTTGTCTCCAGACTCCAGCTTCACAGTGAATGGACAGATGTGACATCTTCTCATCGAATTCTCGGCAAGAAAGCGAGCTAGTGTATGTCCATAATGTCTGACTTCTGTTTCTTAGTTCCTGTAAAGATGACATTTTGGAGGTTTTAACCTGACAATGATATTTAGGAAAAACACATCCTTCACACATGAACTCTCCCTTAAAGTTCTGGAACTGTATTTTACAGAGATTTTTTTACACAGAGACAAGTGTACTGATTTTTTTTTTTTTTGATGTTTTATACTTTTAGAATTATGGTCTGGGTTTTTCAGGGTAACACTTTAATCTTCCTGTAAGAGCACACTTTGAGGAAACAAAGGAAATGCCACCAGCCAAACATGGATGTGGGGGTTTCCAGATTGAGATGCAAGATGGATTCATATATATTCATGAATTCAGTCAGAAAAGTCAAACGGAAGCAGTATGATAATCTTGCAGTAATTGCATTTTTCCCTCCAACTGTTTTTGGCAGAGCTGAGAGTCACATCCTGAGACATGTGACAGGGAATGCAGTCTGGAGGAGTGGCAGTGGTGAACAGTGGATACACTCTGACCCTGTAGCTAAGGCCAGTCAATCCACTGCGGGGTCAAGTGGTGGTTATGCCAAATCCCCTGGATTCATGGGTAATGGGATGACTATCATTAGTCCTCGGATGGTCAATTATATGTTTAATTAAGCAAGACAGACATCAGATAATTGAGCTATTGAGTGGTTTCTCCGAGTCACATCTGTCTTCTGGTTCCGGACAGCACGGCTGAAGTCATATCAGATTTGTTTGCAGGCATGAGATCCTGATGAGAGTGGAAATAAAATCTAGCCCTTTCATTTGATGTCCTGACCTCTGGCTGAAGAACTTTTCAGTCTAATTTTCAGACTGTGCACTCTTTCTCTTCCAGGCCTTAGGAAATTCCATTATAAGTGCAGAAAAAAAGGAATATCCAAAGGACCATATTTCAAACTATCAAGCTTTTTTCAGACTTGTCAGTCTGCTGGATACATGTCAGCAGCCGTCTGAAAAGTGCTGACATTGCTGCCCTCCTGTCCGGCAGCCCGCTCCCTCTGTGTGAACTTGGATTTAGCTCAAGGGTATAGCCACCCTGCTAATGTGATGTAGCTCCAAGAAGGAAACAAATTGGCCTGACGTCTCATACACTGCCTTGTCTTGATTGTGTGATGGCTTCTACTGCTAATGTGTTACGATGGGTAGACCAGCACATGGAGAGAGATGTGTGTGTGTGTGTGTGTGTGAGTGTGTGTGTGTGAGACAGAGAGAGAGAGAGAGAGGGAGGGAGAGGGAGAGGGAGGGAGAGGGAGGATGGGGGAAGGGCCTCAGTCTGCAAGATCAGCACAAGTGGAATTGCATTGATTCAGTTAACTGCAGAGTTGGAGCGTGATGTGGAATTCTGTTTATCAAGGGTGGAGTTTACACGATAGGCTCCATTTTGATCTTATTTTCTACATTGCATTTATAATCAGTCCCTGCTCTCTGACTTTCAGCAATAAAACATTAGATCATCTTTATACATACAGCTCAGTCCCACCTGGAGTTTCACATGTGCAATAAAATGAGCAGTTTTTCCTACTGATTAAATGTATTCATTTACATGGCCTCATATTGTATTGTCTTTTGCACCAAAAACATAACTAGAAATGCTCAGATGTGATGATACTGGCAGATACACGCTGTAAACATCATCATAATCTCTATTAATCTACCCGATCAGATGTAAACAATTGACATCTTGTTCTGTAAATCATCAGGAAATGTGTGGCATACTCCAAGTAAATACTGACTTGTGTTTTCCATTCAAACTGAAGCCCCTGGCCCAGAAACAGCATCTGCTGAATCTTAACAAACTGCTAAATAAATCTCAAACATTGTATTAATTATAGGGAATAAAGCATAGAACTGTAGCTTCGTCATTGGCTTGTCTTTATGAATGAGGAATGTTTGGTGGTTGGAAATAAACAGACAACACTGAAGATGTGATGTATTTATTATCCTGAAAGTACAATACAGAAAGCACATTATCAAACTGACTGATGTTCCCATATAATAAATCTGTTTCACATCAGATAAGATAATATAAAAAAGCCTACCCTACAGCTGGTGTTCACGTGCAGTAGGTCTGTGTTTCTGGCATTCTGGGAGGATACATGTATTGTAAATTAATGAGGCCCTCTCAAAAACATACATTTTAAATGTGCATGTTGCAAATATATATTCATTTCTCCTTTACCTCTCTTCCCCTCTTGCCTCTCCTCATTTCTCCGTCTAGCTGCAGGGAATTTGTCTCTAAGGGTTTATCATGACTGCCTCATACCCCCCCCCCCCAGTTTGTCATTTTGCTGATCCAGACGGTTTTTCATATTTCAGTATTCTTATCATCCACTGGCAGTAAGATGATCCATTTCACTTATTTCTTAGAAGTGTGACTGCCTAAGTCAATATCTACAGAATGAATTCAGTGAATGGAGGTCCAGCCGAGGAGGGGCAGCTGGTTAGCGGCAGTGGTGGTGTTGGTGGTGGTGGTGGTTTTACTGGTGGTGTAGGACACTTTTTTTTAAGAGTCAGCAAGGGTAAAATGTCAAGCATTTCTTAGGGAAGCGGCTCCATAGGACTCCATTCGAAGCTTTAATCTTAATTGAGAGCATTGCACATTGATATTCCATAGGCCTCTTTGCCCTTCGCCTCTCAGCTACTTTCATTTAGAGGACAGCCGTACTGCACTAGAGCATGGGGATTGCTTTGTCAGACAGCCAAGAGGCCAAAGGCAAGGTCAACATCTCTTTGTAATGGTGGCTCACTGTGGAGTGAAGGCATCACCTCTTTGATGCCGTCAGTACTTCAATGAAACATTTCCGAATCTTCCTAAAGTGAGACTGAATGAAATGCGTCACATTCTGACCTTAAATCGGTTTGGAATATTGTGGTGGACTCACATTTACTTTATTATATCACAGGAGTAAAGTTAGTTCCTCAGCTTCCTGACTTGTGGATCTAAAAAAGCCCCTTCTTTCCCCCGACAGCTCGGGGCCAAACAGAATGACGATTTCATGCAGTGTGGACGAAAGGAAGATATTTGCATATTTAGCAGTGAGAGTCCATAGCAGCCCCAGAGATTATTCAATTATGCTTAAGATTATCTGAAATAATCGTTGCACTCCAAATACAGACTCTTCACAGAGGAAGAGATCTGTGCGTCCTCCGTGTCGGAAAGCTCCCAATTTAGTGTTCCGTAGCTCACAATGGGTGCAGTAGCATCGCCTAATCCTCAAACAAGGGGGAAGGACTAACTGGGCCGGCAGATGCAGCGATAAGGCCCATGTCATTGAGTAAGGTGAGGAGAAGAGGAAGGTGTGGGACGGCAACGCTCTCGCCACTCCTGTGGGAAGACTCGTCATGCCACCTTTCCAGAAGTGATGAAAACAGATGGAAATACAGACTCCCGACACACACACACACACACACACACACACACACACACACACACACACACAGAAACCGTTTACAGATGAGTGCACAGCCCCTATCCGTGGGACTGAGGACCAAGCTCGCCTCCATTTCTCATGCTCCTGCCTCAGCCTACTGCTGACACAGATATACTGTAAAGAGATGGCAGCACAGATAGGTGTGCACGTGCATGTCAAAGAAGCCTCAGGGGTAAGCAGTTCTGAAAACACAGAGTGGAGGGATAACATACGATCCATCTGCCACACTTTCCTCATTAATCTCAAATATTTATGTGACACTTAAAAGTGATTTGGGAAGCATCGCCCAAGATAACAAGTTTAAGTCTGTGCAGCAAACACAAGTGTTTCTTCTGCTGATGAAACACTGAATCAGGCTTAAAGGATTAGTCCTTCAAAGATTTGTTTTACTAGCACATACTATGAATAACAGGTTCTTATGGAGGGACTGCAGCTTCTGACAGATTTATCAGGTGATCAGGGCTTGATAAAGCTTCAGAGAAGCTGCTCTTATTTCAAAGTCTTGTGCTCTGGCTCTGTGGGAAAGCCCAGAGCTCCTGTTTTCCACCAATCAACCACAGCAGCCTTTGCTAAACACCCAGTAGCCACTGACAAATCAGCACGGTTAGCCTCCAGATCTATCCAGACAACAAAGCAACTGAACTCCTCAGCAGGACATTGGGAAAGAGTCTTTAAAGAAAGGGTTCATTTTGTCATATGGGTCAATAAAATCTATTGTAACCATGCAGTGATACACCATTCTTTCCAATAATATTTAACCTACTTTCTAACTTCTCAGGAGACATGACAAGATTGTCCAAAATAGATCTGTTCTTTTTCATTTCTCATATCTAATTTCCTTTATTTCAGGGTGCTCTTTGGCAATATTTGTCTCAGCAATCCTGCAATACATTACAAAATCAGCGTTTTAAAATAATTATGTCATTAAATGATTGTGATGCTGGCAGTTTTATTTTCAAACTGTTTGAAGAAGAGCAATTTTATGTGTGGAAAGAGAACAAGGGCCTGAGTCTTGACTCAGGGTCCACACATGAGTCAAGGCTGTTCCTCTCTTCGGGATTTAAATATAGCCCCACTCACCATTACTGCTGTCACTCTCAGACTTATAGTGACCCTTTGACCCTGCCTGTACAAAAGAGACTTGAAGCTGACATACTCACTCCAAATGTTTTTCACCAGAGCAGAAAAACAAAGACACAGTTTAAGACAGTTTTGCTGTTGTTTTCTGGGCTCTGATGTTATCAGTCTGCGGTCTGACAGGTATCGTTTTCTAAGGTTTCACCTGTGCTGCACAAGACTGCGTAAATGCACGGGAGGCAGGCAGATTGGGGTTCCCACAACAAGTGGACAGTTGAACATTTCTCAACACCTGATGTGCAGGCTGAGGTCAGAGTTTGTTGGGTTACAGCTCAGAGGCCACCTACGTGTGTTGTTGTTCAGCTGGGACATGTTAGTGCTGCAGGCCATTGCTTGGCCACGTGTGGGCGGTGTGTTCCTTCACACAGCTCACTTTCTCTTCTCGGACACTGGACTGCTGCCTTCTTTGAAATCACTTGCAGTTTTACATCAGTGAGTTTCAGTTAGTGTATTTCCTTGTAAAGGCAATAAGGACTCATAAAGTCAGTTAACAATCAGTCATATCTTGTGATAAATAATAAACAGACACAATATTATGCAATCCAACATAACGCCACCACAAACAGCAGCCTCAGAACTAACGTTTGAGTTGGATAAGCACATTAAAAATAAGCTGCTACAACCACTTTAGTCCAAGAACGAAATATTTCCACAGTAATTACGGAAGTAAATTTTGTTCAGATATTGATGTTCCCCAGAGGATGAATCCTACTGACTTCATTCATCCCTCGACTTCTCCTCCAGCGCCACCACCAGGATGAAAACATTCATGTCCCCCTCAGGAACTGCAATATATTTGGTGACATTGCAGTGCATCATCATATCAAAAATTTTAACCTGTCACTTAACTAAGAGGGTGAACATGCTAACATTATACTTGCTTAACATCAATATGTTAACATTGTCACCACGTGCATGTTAGCATGCTAATGTTATTAGCTCAAAGCACTGCTGTGCCTTAGTCGCTTATGGAATTATCATCTAACTCTGCTTTTCCCCTCAGCTCTACAGCATGAAGTGTTTTAGTGTCTTTCAGCTCACCTTTTTGGTGCTGTCTTACTGCTCTCATTAAAATTTTGAGGCAGATATTTTCAGTTTGCCATATCAACTTAAAGGAATAGTTCTGACATTTTGGGAAATACTGTTATTCACTCTGTTCAATGAGAAGACTGATACCATTAGTGAGTGTGAGGTTCATGAAGTTACTGCTTCCAGCCAAGAAAAAGTACATAACCCCTGTAAAAACACATCTTTCCATTTTTATACTTCAGTTTTTTTTTTTTTTAACCAATTAAACATCTAATTTTTTTGAAGGCCTGGTAGGTGGATTTTGTTACCTTTGAACAGAGCCAGGCTAGCTGTTTGCTCCTGTTTCCAGTCTGTATCCTACATTAAGCTAACTGGTTGCTGACTATAGCTTCCCAAAACTAATCCTTTAAAAGGTGATAAAATGTAAGCTGTGCATTTTGGCCAAACATTTTGTCAAAATCAGGTTTGACTTAATAAATGATCAATTATATGGAAATAACATAAACATGATTCGTATTTATTGCATTTGTCAAAGTTCACCATTTGCAAATAAGCATGAGAATTCTACTTCTGTTTGCAACAATCAAGACACAAGAAGCAGATTTATGAGACTGCTGGCAGTTTCTAACATTTGTCTTACAAGTGAACTCTATCTTAAATTCAGTGGGCAATCTTATTACACCCTCCATAAACTTTGTTGTTCACTTGTAACCTTTCATTTAATTTTTTTGAGAAGTCAGGGTTTCTTTTTTTTTCTGCCGTTAAATCCCAGAACAAAGTACTTCCTGTATCTTGACCACAAAAAGAGCAAACAAGTACATGGGTTCACTGTAGTATAAAGCCTGCATCCCCTTAAATAGATCCCATATAAGTTCTGTGTTGGCCAATCCCAGGCTTCTCTCCCTGACAGTCCAACCGCAGCGCACAGTTGGTTGTTCCTCAGTTGTACTGGAGGCTTAACATCGAGCATGATGACAAAGATGGCCACAGAATCAAAGAATGGGCGTGTGAACACTGTTCTGCCAAGTTCTCCAGCTGCGTTGAAGCCGAAGATGGATACCGCTGTGCTAAAATCAGCTGAAAGGGAAAATAATATGGCTTTAAGTTCAGCGCACTGCTTCTGAGAAACATGACAGAAGAGTTATGACACAAGGGAGATGTTAACATGACACATTAGTGGGAAAGTGACACACCCAATTCCAAAGAGGCTTGTTAGACTTCACCAGAACGTATGACACTGCTGCCGTATTCTCATGTGAGCGACACCTGCAGAAACTTATGAAGAAGGGTGTTGAATGGTCTATGTGTAGTGACAACTGTAGCTTCAATTTCCAACCCCACCATCTGTTCAAATCTCATTTTCTCACTCTTTTTGAGGGAATCTACATTCAATCTACAGCATATCAGGAAAATTCATGCAAAAATGGCTTCTTTTTTTCAGGATTTCCTCCAAAACAAAACACTATCTACAGTATCTACTACACACAAACATAGAATCACCAGAAAAACATGTTTTCCTCATTTTCATTTCCTAACAGCAGCGAGCACTGTTGATTTTCTCATCTGCAGCACCATCAGTCCCACCGTTTCATTTCCTGGATGCAAGTTTGTTATATACCAGAGACATAATATGGTCCCAGAGGGCTGGACCAGCTTTCCAGGTTGAGTTCAACTTGCCAGGGTGCACATGCTGGTGTCTGAGCAGGAGCTGACCCTTAATCAGCCTCGCTTTGCCAACAGCAACTGAGAGCCACAATTATCTGCCCTATAGATAGGTAGGTTGTATACTGGGGGCTGGGGAAAGGGAAGAGGCTGTCGGGGGGAGGGGGGGAGAGCCTGAGTTAACCTCTGTGGCTCGTGTTTCTACTGTGCACTAATGGACGCCTGTCATCATTATGGACAGAAACAGGAGGGCGCCTGCCAGCTGCATGACCCCCATAAAACAGAGCAGGAAATCCTAGCAGGGAATGAAAGGGAAAAAGATCTCTTCTCTTCTTTTTTCTACTCTTCTCTTTAATGATCCTTCCACAACTCTCTGGCTTCTTATTTATGCTGCAAAACTGCAGCGTCCATCACATAACAGAAGAATATGCTGAGAATCCATCATAGGAGAGAAAGTCAAGGCGTCGAGGGTGCGCTTTTTGGAATGTATATTAAATGATTAGTCACTTTCACATTAATTGCATGGTTAATTTACCCATCTTGTGTATGCTCATAAAACTCCTGTTTTTCATGTCTGTTAAAAAACTCAGGGTGTTTTATAATGTCTGTCACACTGAGAGGAACGTGTATAATCATTACAAACAGTAGTTCACCCTGTGATCTGTAACCAAAGTCCAGGGTCTGTAATGTGACAGGACTTTGTCACACTTGTCTCAGTAGTGTCCACTTAAACGTGACAAGCACTTTATCAGACAGCCTTCCTATCAGATCCCCAGGAGTTCATGCACAAACACGCTGAACACGTCCCCAGGAAGCGAGATTGCTTATTGCAGCCAGTAAGATAGCAAGACAAGCTTTATTGTAGTTCTAAAGCTACACATTAATCCACTCAGTTTCAGTCTGCAGAGCCCATCATGTGATAACTTCAGTCATTACCAGTAGTACAATCATAATTGCTGTGGAATCTTACAGACGTGGCAACAAGACATAAGTCTTTGGAATCCAAGCAGCAGCTGAGGCAATAAAAAAGAGAGAGGTGCATTTCTGACCGAAAAAAAATGCCACAATCACATGATTTTATTAAAAATACGTGCCTCTGTGTGACAGAGCAAGAGAGTGCACATACACATGAATGTCTGCATTTGCATATGCATGTCTGCGTGTGTGTATGTGTGCTATGTCCGTGGAGATGTCTGTGTGCGTGTGTGATCACTGCATGATTCACAGTGTCACAACCGTGCACAGAAACGACTGGACATCCTGACCGGAAACCACAGCCGCCGAAGCTGCGTTTTCCTGCGACATACAACCTAACACTCTCACAAAGAGTCACTTGACTGGACCCTCATATAGGAAGTGAAAGAGGAAGCCCATCGTCCATCCTGTCCTCCATCCCAATCTCTGCACTGCGCTTCACGTGAAGCCACTCTTATAGACGATCACCAGTATGAGTCTTCACTGTTGCAAAACAACAGTGAAAGAACTGGCTGAGGCTGGAAATGGCTTGTTGTTGGGGGTCAAATGTCTGGTTAGTTGACATTTAGCCACTGAAGATTAGTGACAATCATTACAGCGAATGAGGAATCCACCAATTGATCAACAGGTTTTGTTTGAAACAAAAGACTATTTACTCAGCTGATCAACAAATTCTTATTTGACAGTCAGTTAGGAGCTCTACAACAAGATACACAGTGTTTAGACAGTCAAGCTGGACCAAGTCAACACTGTCCAGAAGAGGTGGATATGATATCACAGATGGAAATGGTGAGTGGGGTTTGACCGTGGGGTCTGTTGGCCCTGGCCTTCCCTCATGGCTGGAGGCCTCTGGCTGTGTTCATTGGTGTCAGTGTACGTAGCCTGGCAGCCTGCATTCCTCTGCCTCTCCCCACACAATGGTGAGTATCTGCAGCATTCCTCTGTCTGTGTCCGCTGTCTGAGATGCAGCCAGGCCTTGGCAAACTCCAGCACTCAGCCAAGAGGTTGGTATCACGTTTAACTGATTCTGACAGACACGTTTTGAGCATTTTCACAGAACACCGGCCATCTACAGAAGTTGTTCATAGTGTAAAGGTGTGTCACAGTCAAATCTAGAATGAACACCTTGTCAAATTAGTCACCATGGAATAAAAAAGGCCTCTGCTGAAGAGATTTTGAAATATATTCAGGAGATGATGATGATTCCGGTTTAAGCTGCTTCATCATCTCCTTCTGATTTTTTTTCCCGAGCGATCATTCTTTCTCTCCATCTGTTTTTTAAAAATGCAAGCATGTCTATTCTAAACCGTTTTCACTGCTTTTTATCCTTCTCCAGCTATTTTGCTTTCTCTCTTGCACTGATGCCACAGCCGTGCAGACACCTTTCCCTCCTGCTGACTCAGTAGCCAGCCTCAGGCGCTGTGGGCTCGGGGTGTTGGTGGCGGGGAGGAGGAGGAGGAGGGGGAGGGGAGG
>JBBMOE010000019.1:8631830-8878246 GCA_037975065.1 Chaetodon trifasciatus | reverse complement strand
GACAGCCCCCTCCTCCTCCTCCTCCCCGCCACCAACACCCCGAGCCCACAGCGCCTGAGGCTGAGGAGGGGGAGGGGAGGGGGGGAGTGTGAGGCTCCCACATCAGGCCCACCAGCCTATCACATGCGAGGGAAAAGAGCTGGCTAATCGTTTCTACAATGGCACCCTGCACACTGTCACACAGTACCACAAACCGCTCTCCTCGCCAAACACTTCCACTTCCACTGTACTATCCCACTGTTGCTTAGAAATGCACATGTGATGTACGCAAGTGCGCAAAAACATACGACACTGAACAAAGAAACGTATTGTTTGAAAAGCCACACCTACAGAAAAACATCAGCGTATGTAAAATATATGCAAGTATACACATACATGCATACCTTGCACACAATTTTCTTCAGTAGCGCGTGTGCATATGTACACTTACACTTATGGAAGTCCAATCAAAAACACTGTATCATTTAGGGAATTTAAGCTGATGCTAAGCACCCAGCATTTGACTATTTCACCTGATTATGTAATTTACAAATGACATTAAGACATGCAAAATTATATTCAATGGAAGACAGAAAGCTTATATGAGCAAAAATGTAACTCAACTAATTTAACAATAATAATCTTTTAGTGTCTGCGCAGCAGTCATCTGAGAAGGTTTACTGCGAATGAGTACATTTACGAGAACACTTCTAAAATAGAAGAAACCTCATTTTAAAATTAAACTGAGCCTGGAAACAACGTCTTATGCCATATATAAGAGCCACTGATTAATGAGCCCCTCCCAGTAACATTAAAATATAGAGGAGCATTATTCATTGCCATAACCAGCTGGTTATTTTCTGCTACATCCTTGAAACTCACAAACACACTCATCTACGTCATGCACTCCCAGTACAGCAGACCGACCTTCGGGGATTAGGCCTGTTTTCAGAGGGAAAGTGCTTTTGCACCTGTGGTGTGGCTGCTTTCCCTCAACAGAGGGGTGAGGTCAAAACTGTCAGGGGTCACACATGAAAAGAGAACCTGGTTTCCAGGTTAAAGGGTGGCACCATGAACAGAGCCACCTGCCCAGCTGAACTTTCACAAAGGGTGAAAAGATTTCGGAGCACATAGGCTGTCACAGAGGTTATAAACTCAATTTACAATGTGACCACTTATCTCGCATTATCACAATGGCCTTGGGACTATTATGGTCATCCAAATATTATTGTAGTCTTGAACTGAGAATGATCTGTGTTCAGGAATTTTGCTTGAGGATTTCAAACTGTAACAGGGCAGGAAAAAAAAAACAAAAACAAGAAACATATCAAGTGAAAAAATTCCTCTGCAGCCAGCCAGAGGAACACTGAGCAGCGTGCCATGATTGTTGTTTCTCTCTTCCTCTGTTAATGAATGCAGAGGTGATCTGTTTGTCTGAGGAAGAGAGCAGAGGGGAAGCCTGATTTCCACTCCATTTTATCTGTGCCCCACAGCCCCTGCCAGTCAGCCCCCTGTGCTTTCACATGCCGGGGTCCCACAGGAAGCAACACTCCATCAAGGGCAAAGGTCAGGGAAGGAGAGAAAGCCACTCATCCTTTCATTCACCACCAAACCAACAAATACACAGCTCTGTGGCTGTTACTGTGCTCCTTCCTGTGGCTGACTAACAAAACGCTTATAACATGATGATGACGGGACGTGACTTTTTGAAACTCATAATGTTAATTTATGAGCATTTTAAATTTTTATAGGGTCAATGCATAATTTTAGGGTAGAACTTTATAGTGAAGACATGTGCTTGCTGTCTTGGCATCTACGCTGCACAGAAATTGCACTTGCATTTTCATATTTTTCTGTACTAAATCATAATTTTATGTCATGTGCACAGATGTTGGATTACCTTCTTTTATGTGTTCAGGAATTTAAACTATATACTTTGCATATTACAAATATGATTATAAAAAAATGTGGAATAGCTGAATAACAACTCCCAGTACCATGATGAAATAGACAATTGCTGCATGTGAGGTAAGTGTTTTTTGTCGGATAGCAATTCCATCAGCAGATGAGACACAATTTTAAAAAGTCACAATAGGTTTATTGATCCATAGTAAATGAAAAACAGTTGAGGAAAAACAATTTGCATAATTATATATTATCTTAAAAAGAAAAGCAAAGAAGGAACAGGTCTGTCCAGCAGAATCAGCTTCATAAAAATAACAGAAATGTTTAGCATCATTCTTTTCAGCATGTTTTCTATTTCAAAGAAGCATGAACACAAAATATACTTTGAGCTATAAAAACTAAGCAAAGCAAAAAAATCACCAAAATGAAGATTGAACAGTAACTGAGGCAGAAGGATTAACGTTGTAGATCAATAAAAAGGGAATATTCTCTGATTTCAAGTATCTCCTTTCAGACAAAATACAGATATGCCTGCTTAAAATAAAAACATCTCACACATGTCCTGCATGCATGCTTCATTGTAATTTTCCATTCATAACTTGTTGCCTATAGTTGAATCTATTAAAATTATTTGAGTGATATCCTTATGTCCAACATTAATTAGAACTTGTGAATCCATGGGATTGTCTGTTAAGGAGCAGGGCGAGCTGTCAACATAATGCCTCCCGACGGAAAACAATCAGTTCTGCAGGAGATGGACAAACTCACATTAAATACTCGGGTGAGGAAGGGTTGTCACTGGTGGACCCAGTTTCGTGATAACAGTTTGCACCGGACAGTTTCTCGCATTTAAGTTTGTATGCGTCCCTCTCCCGCATCAGTCTGTTGAGTTCATGTTTCAGCTGCTCGACCTGTGACACCAGGCTGGTCTTTTCGTGCTCCAAAATGTGTTTCTGCTGGACTCGCTTGAAGCGGCAGGACTGTGCGTAACCTCTGTTTTTCAGGGTCCGGCGCTTCTGCTTCAGACGCATCACTTCGTCTTTACTGAGGCCTCTGAGGAGCCGATTGAGCTCCCTGACGGACATGGACACCAGCTGGTCGTCTGAGAAGTGGCTCTCGGCGTTGTTTCGCCTGTCCTGGCGGCTGTGCTGCTGGAGACTGTGGTGCGCGCCGAGGATTTGCTGGGCCTCCGGCGACTGAGGGGACTCGCACCCGATGTCATCTTTGAGATAAGGGTCTTGGCAGTGACTGCTGGGGATGCCTTGCATGTCGGGGTGACCCGGGAGTCCCGAGTAGTGCTGGACAGGTTCGTTCAGGTGACCGTACCCTTCGTATTCTGCTTGGAACGGTGGCGGATGGTGGCCGTGGGGCGCAGATGGGTGTCCCTGCTGTGCCGTGGCGCCGATTAGGGCCTCCATCGCGTCCTCGGGCGTCAGACCAAAAGCTTGAGGGTATATTTGTTGAGGGTAACCCCCGTTGTTCGGTATCCAGAACTGGTCGCCCCCGGGGTTATTTCTCTGCTCATTTGGATTGAGGTTTGGCGATGAGGGCACTGAGTTGCAAGGTGTACTGCCAGGGGTGGAGGAAACAGAGTCTGGTCTCTGGAGCTGGCTGCATGGCCCCATGAAGGAGCGGTCTATCCCCTGCATCGCCTCCTTCTTGACGCCGAACTTCATCAAGTCGAAATCGCTGACGAAATCCATGGTAGTTTTCTGCAGTCCTAAATGTGAATGCGCCTCAGCGGTCATATTAAATAACAAGCTGGTCTCTTCAAAGAGCTCCAAATGTCCACCGCTATTTCATGCAGTCAGTGAAAGCGCGCTTACTTTAAAGCAGTAATTCCAAACTTTAAATTCAGCTGAGGCGGAAAAAGTAAAGACTCCCACCTGATCAAACTCAGTGCGGACTGGTTATTCTGCAGCGCGCAGCTTGTTTGGCTTGAGCAGCCACACTAAAGTCCACTGATGCCTGCGTGCCGGACGCACCTCTGCCTATTCAGAGGAAGCGCACTTTCTTCATAAAGCTGCATTGGCATGATGTCACGCCTTCCAGACTACACCTCCGCGCTGCTCTCCAATGAAAACACGCTGAAGAGGGAGATTTGCATAAAAGCTGCTACGAGCTGTTGGTGATGATCATTTGACCGGAACCTCTAAACGCACGATCTCTTCTGCATTGTGTTTTTTTCTTATTTGAATTGTCCTCCATTTTACATGTAGGCATATTTATCCCACAGGACTTTATTCCAGTATGTTTACAGCCCAGTCAAACACATACACACTTGCTTCAGCCTGAATTCAGTTTATACGTTTAAGTCTGAATTTGTGGTGTTTTATCTGACTGCTTAACTTCATTTAAAGAATGAAAAGGAGGCTGCAGGGCAGTCCATTCGACTATTGTTGATGTGTCCCTTGGTTAGTCAGCAGGAGAATACTGGCATCTTGTGTCCATCAGTCTGCACTGCACAACTGCTATGACCAATATCCACTGTCAGCTCCTTAGGCTGAAGCAGCACAGGCATGCATGAGTGCAAGAGGAAGCAATTGTTTTCACGTGGCCACTGAACTGAGGCTCATAATTTACATGTAAATTTAAAAAATGTGTTTTTTCACTCCTTGGTTGGAGGCAAAACATTCATGTTGTTTGATCAGGTCAGATGAAAACATTTTAGAAATCATCGTCATATCACAGGGCCGTCTAGCTCCTGCTGTGCTGTCTTAATTCTACTTTATGTTGTTGTGTTGATTTGTTTTGTTTTTGGGGAAGTTGCAATGCTAGAAACTCTGGGTAATTCCCACAGTCTGCAGGATTGTGCACATAAGAAACATCACATCACAAACATCACAGCAGGTCAGCTCCAAGTGGCTGAGCGTCTTAATGAAGCGTCTACAGAAAGGTCAACCATTTTTAAATAAATGAATGCAGAGGTGATAAGTGTGTGCGGGAGCTGATTTCTTTTCTTTGGAACTGCATCTGATTCCCTGCACCACAAGAGAGACAAAGCAAGTGGCGTGTGTGTTGCCTTCTACTCATCACGCATCCCACCAGAAATCACGAGCCCCCTGACAACAGCTCAGCCACATCTCTGCCACAATGACAACCTTTGGCATGTTCCAGGATCTGCTGTCTGATTCAGGGATGTCACCCCTAGTGGCGTCCAGAGGTGACACAACTGCACAGGATATTAAAGGGTTAAACAAAGTTCCTGCCCTTACATGACCTCCTCAAAGACAGTGAAAGCTTCGCTGACAAGATAGAGGAGTGGTGCCAAAACCAATAGAGAATGCTGTCCGAGAACGCCGAGGCATTGTTTCAGTCAGTTGTAGTTGCTGGGAATAAAGGAAAAGAGGAGACAGTGTGACTGAGAGAGGATGGCTTGGGGACACATGTTAGGATTTATGCCAGCAGGGCAGGGTCACAGTATGTGGCGTAACTTATGCTAACAGCCTAAGTGCACACCAGCAGCAGACACTCAGATCATATTTCACCACAAAAGCACATGCAGTAAAACAGTCACGCCTCCTAAAAAAGTCATTTCTATGCACCCGTGTAATCAATAATGATCATCATTGCCTCAACAGCTCTTGGAAACAAGGCTTCACTTTATTTGCATCTGAGAAGCGAGACCATTAGGCAGACATGGATATCAATTTGAAATCAATTCTGTGTGCCAACCCACCTACAAACTCCACCAATCATGTAGCTCTTTCAGAGGAGGCTGAGGTTAGGGCTAAACATAGCTGGAGTTTAGGTCTACCAATTCTATTAAAGTAGGCAGGATTTACATGTTGCTTGAGAGGCTGGAAGCACGGATGCTTTCACATCCCCAGGCCCATTTGACGTGACCCGTGTTGCCATCGATTACAAAACGATGCAGAAGGCACACATAAGAAACCACATATAGTAGAGGACAAGCACTGTCGCTAGCACATTCTTCTGGCTTTCTGTTGCCAGATGACCTTTTGACAACCTTTAAAATGTGATCTAACTCAAGTTCATCCAATGCATGTGTCTTCTAGGAAGCCAGACACACCAAATAAACCTGAGTTTCATTTGTTTTGTGTTGCAGATTTTGAGATTTTTGGAAATGACTGAAAAATGCATACGAAGTTCACTCAAATGAATAAACCCTTCAAAAACACAGCCTGCATCACAACATCCATTAACTGCCTAGAACTGGCTGATTAGCACCATGAAGGCCATTAACAAAGCATTATCATGTGGATACAGCAGTCTTCATTTGTTTCTCTCTAAATGTGACTGCTGGTAAACAGGGAACAAGTCAAACATGTCCTATTTACTGTGAGAACAGCCAACAAGAAAACTAGAGCCAGCCTCAGCCTTAAGAAGGGAAAAGAGAAAACAGAAAAACATGAATTTCAACACAGGCCGGTTTCTTTTGATGGATTTCTTCTGTCTGTGGCACCCTGACACAAACGTACGGTACCGTGTCTTTGTCTGTCTTTCTGTATACACAACATCCTTCTCACATGGCAGTGGGGTTCTGTGTGTTTCAGTGGCTATTTTGTAAACACAAAGGGCAATAACTAAGAGTGAGTTTCACTTACTTCCTGGTCCACAGATCACAAACATGGAGCGAACAAGTAGCATTAAGAGAAAAGCCATCAGCAGACAACATAAAGGCGAAGTCATGATTGCTGGAGAACAGCTCAGGTATGAGGGCATAGAGGGGGGCTATGATATGTTTAAGGACAGGTCAGAATCAAGATCTAAGGTTAAGACTTAGCTGATTTGAGGATTATGGCTGATTTGAATGTAATTTCAAGGTTGAGGCTTCACGATGGAAAACTGATCAAGGACCGACGCTACCACCTGCGCACATATCCGAACTGCTTTGTGGCACAGGAACTTATAGACTGGCTCATGAGCCATAAGGAGGCTCCAGATCGAGCGACTGCTGTGTGCCTCATGCAGCACCTCATGGATCATGACATCGTTCACCACGGTAAGAAGGAAGCAGCAACACAGATGTCAGCGAGGGGACACTGAAAGACCTTCTGTACAAATGAAAAAAACTAAATTCAAAAGGTATTTTAAAACAGAATGTTTCCTTTTCTTAGTCTGTGATAAGAGGCCAGTGTTCAAGGATGCCAAGCTGCTGTACCGTTTCCGCAAAGATGATGGCACATTTCCCTTCAACACGGAAGTGAAAATCTTCATGCGAGGACAACGTCTGTATGAACAGTAAGAGCTTCTGTTTGCTGGGATTGTCTTGTTTGAGCAGGAACAGCTGACCTTGAAATCCAATGTTAGTCATATTCATGATCTCTCTCACACACACACATACTATGATTGGGGTTATAATTTCACACACAGCAACACAGTAACCTCCTGTTAGATATATATTGGTAATTTTGTCTGTTGACATGCTGCTTCAAGCACTTTAAAGTCTGATTTTTGTGTCTTCAGTCTCATTGGGGACAAGAACTCCATTCTGCAGCTAAGAGAGGAGCACGGCGTTGCATATCAGCGCTCTTTTCCTGGCTGCCAACTGATTGACTGGCTCCTTCAGAATGGAGAGGCAGAGAGCCGGCGTCGGGGACTGGAGCTGTGCCGTGCATTGCAGGAGCATGGCATCATCCAGCACGGTGAGGGGCGTCCTCATTTGCCCTTTGATGTATGGCGCCAGGAAGGAGCTGGCTGTCGGTGGCAGCTGGCAGCGGGTGGCCAGCTGGGATTTTTGCACTCTAAAGCAAATACACTCATCAACTCTTTGTGAAACATCTCATTAATTCTAGTTCTCCTGTTGTTCTGTACTTTCTCTCTCTCTCTGTTCGCCACTCCCACCACTAGTGTCAAAGAAGCATGATTTCTTTGACAGTGGACTGCTCTATCAGTTCTGCATCAATTTTCGCCGCCGCCGCCGTCTATCTGAGCTTTTAAATGAAAGTGAGCAAGAGGATGAAGAAGGTGTGGCGGTGTCAGCACAAGAGGACAACCATCCTGATAGTCCATTTGTTCTGCGCAAAAGCCGACCTCAGGAGGGCAACATTGCTTTCCAGTCTGGTAAAAAGAAATGGAATAAATAAAGATGTCTCCTCACACTTTGTTATGAATGCTAATTATGGCATAATAATGCTGCTAACTGAATTACAGTGGAGTCGAACAAAGACCTGAAACAGGTTATCAGTGGGCGTCGAGGCAGCTTGAATTCCCTTCAGCTTCACTCAGATGGATTTCCAGCTCTTGTCCAGCTGTCTTCAACTTCAGTGGTGAGGTGCAATCCAAAATCAGGCAAGTGTGTCATTAATATTCATCTGACAAATGTTACAACATGTCTTTGAAGACAATTTGAAGGCATTTGGTGCACTGAGGTTTGCTTGTGTCTGAAAAATGGTGCTGAAATCTTTTAATAATTTCACAGTACTTACAAGAAATTTTACATGTGAAGAGTTACTGGCACCTGGTGCACCCTTCATCAAGAAAGTGTTGACGGTGAGTTTAAGCGCTGACACACTGACAGTATGTCATCTGTAACCTGAACACCAGTCCTCCAAAGTCTAAAGTGGGTAATTAAAGCATTTATCTGAGACGCCAGTAAGGTACTAAAATAAAACACTCCTTTAAAATGGAAACTTAGCTGAGGTGAGCTTTTGCCTATTATCCACTTACACCAGTCAGGCTCCTTCAGGTTCACATCAGAACAAGGACTAAACACTTTCTTAGAAAGCTTGTGTCTCCATGTGGACTATGAAGTTGTATCTCACCAAATAAAGTAAACTATATAGATATCATTTCATTTCTTCAGAATGTGTCCTTTATCTCACCCTGCGACCGTCACAGGTGATTGGAGATGCCCTGGGCTGGGGCTTTGTGGTCAGAGGCATGGCTCCCTGTTATGTGCAGGCTGTGGACCCTGGAAGCCCCGCAGCAGCTGCTGGAGTGAAGGTTAGATATGTTACACACACAGCACTGAAAGAGAAAACGCTTAAAAAAACATATATATTTGACTCAGAAGAAAATAAGATGTGACTGGCTTTCATACTTGCATCACTTTCCTCAGGTGCGACAGTTCATGTACCAGGTGAACGGACAGTGTGTTCTCTACCTGGACTACAGGACAGTCTCCAGGCTGGTGATGACAGGAACTCGCACTGTTGTACTGGAAGTTATGGAACCACTTGAATAACAACAGCTGTCTTTAAGTCTTGCTCTTGTTTTGAATGCAACTGGAATGCAATAAATATTTTTTTCAATTGTACACTATTATGGGGAGAGTGGAGTGCTCATTTGTGGGGAAATCAGTCAATGAAAATGAAAATCTTGGCTGCAACAAGAGAAAGGAAATAACAACGGGTCGTATGTGTGGTGTTTTCATGAAGCAGAATTCCTGAGCAATAATTGTTAGTTTTTTTTATGACTGAAAATAACATACTGTATTCTTACAATCACAATTAATACTAACTTTTGACCATGCAGCCACTGCCCAACTCGATTGTACGACTTCCGTCGTCTCGCCGCCGCCATTTTGGATTGAGAGTTGTAAAAGGTAACGTTAGCTAGCAGACCGGCCTGACCACCGGTACAAGTACTGCTCAGAGGACACGGCTGGTGGTTCTGGCAGTCACCATCTTGGAGTGTACTGGTTTCATGAGATGTGCACCCCTCTGACCTGCTCTCCATTCCTCCAGCTAGGAAACCGCTGCAGCAAAGCAGATGCGACAGCTAACTAGCTAGCTTAGGTAGCTAGCTGTAGAGCTGAGCATCAGCACCGGCTTTAAGGAGAGCGAACGTCTCCGTCAATCTGCACACCCGACCAGCCAGTTCACTTATTGTTAGCCATTTATGTAGTGAGGCAGCCAGTGTGAATCTATTCCTGAGACCTATCATAAGGTGAGTAAAACGCATCGATTGATATGGTCAGTGAAAATGAAGAAATGCAAAACCGGCTATGCAACGCTAGCTTTGGTGCTAAATCAGCCTGCAAGAGCGGGTAACATAGCTAATGTTGGCTAACACATCAATGCTAGCGCACAATGCTAATAACATGTACTGCAAATCTCTGATTCCCCAATCACTGGAGACATTACAGACACGGTACAGATCTGCTCTCTGTTGCAGTATTTCCTGTCAAATCAGCACTCAATCAGAAATGAAAGCTAAGTTGAAGTATGTCTGTTAAAGTAGTAACGTTACTGTCTCCCAAGAAAGTCTTTGTAACGATAACGTAATCTACTGTGATTTTTTTAATCACTGCTCTAGTTTGTAAGCGTGACATCCATGGACAGAGAGAGTCGTATGCTGTGCAATTGTAAATCCATTTGAGGGAAGCTGTGAGTTGATCTTCTGGGCAGAATCAGTAAAATTTACTTGCCTTTAAGTTGTTAACACAGACAGCCTGTCATCATAAGTAAACATGCTGACAGTGAGGTATTGAATGGAGACACGTGTTGCAATGGCCTATCAAGTGTTTATGAACTCAGTCTTTTATGATGTTGATGGTTATTGATTTGAACTCTGCTATTTGATTATAGGACATTATACTGAAGAATTTGCTTTGAGTGATTTGTCTTAAAATGAAGCCTGCTTCAAACTAAGGAGCACTTTATTTTCTGTTTGTCAGGAGAGATGTATCAACTCCCAGTGAATAACCTTGCAAGAATCAGGAGAGCAAGGAAACAAGTGAAGAAAACACTGGGAGACATTGGACTGGACTACTGCAAGGAGGCAGCCGAGGTGAGAGAAATCTAAAGTTTATAGATGATTGTCATTTGCATACTTGTATGTGTGAGTAGGTCTGTATTTTCCATCACCTTGACAGTCTTGTATAGCATTGTGTACTGCCAAACATTGAATATAAAGAACATTGTACATAAACAAATATTTGTTGCATATTAAGCAATATTATATGTTCCTTTAATCTTTCCAATTGCTTCCACAGGAGTTCAAAGAGTTTTGCCCCGATGAGCAGTTTGTAAAGGGCACTCTTTGCCTTGATATCTGTGCATGGGATCCATCATACTCTAAAACACAGGTAAACCTCACTTCTGTGTCCAGGGCCTTTTCAAATACTTCTGCACAAATCACCGGATTTGTCTTAATGCCATTGCTTTTTGTGCCCCATGTCTTTTTAGGAATACAGATCGAAGCCATTTTGCTGCACAGAGTGCCCATTTTCTTCCAAATACTACTCAGGCTACAAGAATCACTTCCGCAATGTACACAGGAAAATCTTTGAGAGTAAAATTCTGCTCAACTGTCCATACTGCACATTCACTGCAAGCAAGAGAACTTTGGAGACGCATGTTAAAATATTCCACAAACCCAGTTCAGCACGGCAGAACTATGGGAACTCACAGGGAAGTGCACTGGGAAAGGACAAAGCGTATTTTGACAGGGCTAGACAGGGAGATGGTGTGGAGAAAGCAATGTACTTTTGCAAAAAATGCACGTTCCGGGACACACTTTACAATGTTGTGAGGAGACACATCTACAGGGAACATTTTCAGCATATAGTCTCACCGTATCTTGGTATGGTTTCTGAATCATCAGTCAAAAATGGTGCTAACTCTGTCAACGGCAACAACATCCTCTGTAAACGCTGCCAGTTTTCCACTCGCAGCTACGAGGCTCTAGTACAACATGTTATAGAGTACCATGAGCGCATTGGTGCTCAAGTAACCACCATGATTGGCCATGCTAATATTATTGTCTCTAGGTCTCAGTCTCTACCAAATGCATCTCAGAAGGCCCCTGTGATCATTAGCAGGGGCCACACACACAGAGCCGACCCAATAACACAACCAGTCATTGGCTACTTAAAACCAGCCGTCCCTATTGTTAAAAGTCAGTCTTCCATCGCAGCCAGTCAGGTGCGTGTCACGGTTCCTGGCAGTAGCGCTGTGGCTGAAAATAATTCTGCAGGTGTAAACACAGCCCAGACACAGAAGTGGAAGATCTGTACAGTTTGCAATGAACTTTTTCCTGAAAACCTCTATAATGCTCATTTTGAGAACGCGCACAAGGCAAAGAAAGTGTGGGCACTAGCCAAATACATCATGAAAATCCACAACTTCACCAGCAAGTGCTTGCTTTGCAACCGCTATCTACCCAGCGATACGCTGCTCAATCACATGCTGATCCATGGGCTGACCTGTCCACAGTGCCACTCTGCTTTCCACAGTGTTGAGAACATCATGGAGCATGTGGCACAGGCTCACCCCAATGACTTTGTTGGCCCCCCTGGAGCTTCACCTTTAACCTTTGATCTCACCATTAAACAAGAGAAGTCCAGTAATGTACAGCTGGTTGTTCTCACTTTTAACATGAAGGAATCTATTAATGGTCAGAATCAGTCTGTGCCGGCTCAGAATAGTGTTCCACCTCTGGTCAAAGTCACCGCTCCCAGAATGATTGAGAAGAAGACTGAACCACTTGCTAGTAGAAGTTTCCCCTCAGGGACTCACAAGAGTGAGGTTGGGAAGACTTTGTGTCCGCTGTGCTTCACCATCCTCAAAGGTCCCATCTCTGATGCTTTGGCCATACATCTGAGGGAGCGACACCAAGTGCTCCAGACCATGCATCCCGTTGAGAAGAAGATGACGTACAAGTGCATTCATTGCTTGGGGGTGTACACCAGTAACATGGTGGCCTCCACAATCACATTGCATCTTGTGCAGTGCAGGGCTGTTGGTAGGACCCAGACAAGCCAAAGCTTCAAGTCGGCCTTGACTCTCAACTCATCGGGTGCCGGCTTCCTGAAGAGGCAGCCACCAACGCAGGCCATGTCCAACCCCAAGAAGATAAAACTAAGCAAGGAGTCAAAGCTTTCCTCCACAACTGTCGGACATCAGTCTGAAACTGATGGCCTCGCTCTGGATCCCAGAAGCTATGAACACAAGACGTACGAGGCCAGGAAAGATTTCCTGACGGCTTACTTCAACCGGCGACCGTACCTTTCTCCTCAAGAAGAGGAGAAGCTGTCTGCAAGTCTCTGGTTGTGGAAATCCGACATTTCAAGCCACTTTGCAACCAAGCGAAGGATATGTGAGAGACAATGTGAAACCAAGAAGTTGTCTGTGCTGCTCGGCTTCGACATGCACGCTGTCAAGAAAGTGAAGCATGACATGATATTTGAGGAGAGCAAGCTCGATGGCATCTCAGTGGGGAGGTCTGGAGGCCTCAAGTCTGGTACTCCAAGCACGGACCAAAACAGGCAGTGTGAGACGCTGAACTGTACCTTAAAACTCAGCACATGCACAGAGACCATTTCCATCGACTCAGACAGCGAACCGGAAGCAGAGGATAGACCAACCGAGAACGGAAATGTTGACATGAACCAACATGAGCATGTAAAATCCCAGGAGCCAGCAAACCTGACAGGAGGGACGGAACCTGTGAACACTGTCGAGCCTTCTGAAGACAAGGAGAGCTCTTTGCAAGATGGGAAAGCAAATGCTTGGATGACCTTCTGTTAGTGTCCCTGCTTAGCAGCGTGCCTTGGGTTGAGTAACAGTTCAGTTAGAGTATATAAGATGAAGAAAATCTACAACAGTTACAAATCGCAAATATTTGGTCAAATGGCATGGGTCGATAAAAAACTTCAATTACAGATGTTATCAGTGTTGGAAAGGAGGGAAAAAGTTACATTAAAATGCTTAAGTATATGGCATATGTAAGTGACATTGTATATATTTTAGCCATTGTCCTTTGTTAGGTTCCGCATACAATCTGTGTTATTCACTTTTTAACTGTCACAGGATTTCTCAAACAATTATGCCACCTTCCCAACTTCCATATTTTTGCTTTCTCAACTGTGACAAGCTGTATTATATTGTCATTTCACATTTAGAAAGTGTAGGGTATTGGTAATTGCTTATGTAGACGTTTTAATAAATGTTTTAATAAAAACATATTAAGTTCTTTCCTACACCAACCACTGTGACAGTTAGCGAATGGAAACGCCATTTTGAACATTAAGCACAGAACACAAAGGGGCTTTAAATGTCAGAGCAGCAAAACCGGTTGATATGAAGGTGTCTCATTTCATACATCATTGAAATCACCACATGTTCACACTATGCCACTGTGTTCATTTATACTTCAATTAGACGTGCTTGTATTCAGTTTTTATGTAAGCAGCACATCAACAGTAAAAAATACTGTAAACTTTTTACAAGCTTCAGGGCTTTTTGCAGTTCATTTTAAACCTCGTACGTCACCTCTTTAATTGTGGTGCGTTCTGTTACAGTACGAAACTGAAACGCTGACAGCGGGTTTGGATGTGAAATTCACCAGAACAAACGGACGAGCCTTTCCAATGAATTTGCTTTCATTTCACGGGCCCCTTGTTTTCCGGTGTGTCTTCGACGTTGATTGGTGCAGCGGCCGCAGGAGGCGGGACTTCTTGCTGGTACAGTAGCGGAATTGGCCAACCGCCAGCGTGCATCACTGTTCAGGCCACAGGGTCTGCAGCTGTAAAAATGTCCATATTGTGTCTGAATTCACAGCTCCAGCTTTTAGTAACTTCATAGTTTGGCTCACTGAGGGAAAACAACCACCGGCTGTGAGTAGAACTCCTGATTACCTCGTTTAGTCCCGCGGCTGGAGTTTGTAGCTGTGTTTGACGCGTCTCCCATGACTGTTTATAAACAGCTAGTTAGCACATGAAGCTAAAACCGCCTGTATGTACGCTGTAGGCAGAGCTGTCAGCGGTGGCAGGCTGGCAGCTCGACGCATGTATTTGGATTTCTGTACATCGCGATGACTTCTCCTTTTACTGCCTTTCACAATGCTGAGCTTGCAAGGCTGCTGTTTAGCTAACGTTGGTTAGCACACGTTTATTTCCAAATGTTTGCCACAGTTTAAGATTTTTGATTCTTACCTTCCCAGTTAGCCATTATTTTCCAAATATTTCTGTACAAAAAATATAAACCTATCAGCAGATTGCTGAAACATACAGTGAACATTTTACACTCAATCACTGTGTGCTAATGCATTTCCATCAGTCTCCAATTAAACTACTATCCATGATAATAATGACTGCAGCCTTGATTTATACTGTGTGGATCACACAATTAGGCAAGTTTCAAGAGTCTCCTGATAGATTTTCATCTTGTATAGAAGTGAATAGAAAACACTGGATACTAAACCAGTGTTTGCTGACAGGAATGAATGTCCCTTTTCCTCATCACTGTGTGCTCTTCTCATCTCTTGCTAGCTGCAGCCGAAGGAGAAGAAGCTCTGCGGTGACGGCTGACACACTGAGAGAAATGGCAGGAGAAATCAGGGGGGTTGTGTAGGCTGGCTGTGTGTTGGAGGTTCACAGAGCAGAAACAATGGCGTACAGTAACAGAGAGCTCGTGGAGTTCTTTATAAGCTACAAGTTATCTCAGAGGAACTATCCGACCTCCCTGCTGAGGCCTCAGGACGCTGGTGGAAGGACTGAGGGAGACAAGGCCACCTCTGCTGCCAGAAACGGCTCGCTGGTCACCGGCAGGAATGGAGGCGGTCAGCAAGGGACGTCTCCGTGCTCGGGTGCTGACATAGAGGCTGTTAAAGCAGCTCTTCGGGACTCAGCAGATGAGTTTGAGCTGCTCTTCAAGCAAGCGTTTAGTGACCTCTCCTCGCAGCTTGATATCACCCCTGACACAGCCTACCACAGCTTCAAGAGCGTGATGGACGAGGTGTTCAAGGATGGAGTCAACTGGGGGCGTATAGTGGGCCTGTTTGCCTTTGGCGGCGTGCTGTGTGTGGAATGCGTCGAGAAGGATACAAGCGAGCTGGTTTCCCGCATCGCAGACTGGATGACCATGTACCTGGACGAGCACATCAGTCCTTGGATCCAGAGCCAGGGAGGATGGGTGAGTGGGCAGGGGTGAACTCAACATGCGTCTTTATTGATAGTGCCGTGACAACGGACGGTGTTGATCTGATGCTGAAAAATAACATTCTTTAGTTTTTCTTGTACAGCTGTTTGCTGCTAACCCTGTCAGGATGTGATATGACTGCTCTCACTGCTGTATGGCTTGACTCAGGTTAAACCCTTTGTAAAACATGAATACATTTAGGAAAACATAATATTTCTTTTAAAAACTGCAACCACAGTTTAGTAAAATGAAAGACATTATAAAAATTCAAATAGCACATGTACTTAAAGTTAAACAAGTCACTTGCCATTTATGGATGTTGGCTGTTGATACAGGTGTGTAGGACTCTGCTGGGTCCTGTTTCAGGGCTAATAAATGACATGATGTCTGATCGATGCATAGACTGGTGTAACATTATGTGCCGATAGCTGATCCAGTATTTTAGGCTGACTCAGAGGCGTGTCTGATACTGTTATTGGTATCAGAACAAACCTACTTTTCTGAGTATCAAATACTCACTGCGTTGGCTCTGAACAGTTTGTAGCTTGATTTTCTCAGAGGCGGCTCTAAGAAAACTGCCGGCGACTCAGTGATGACACGAAACAGGTCAAAATATATATGTACACATACACACACACGGTATATACAAGCGTATACATAGATACCGTTGTACTGTATACACACACATATTTAAATTAAGTAAACTAACCTGTGCATGACACTGAAGGCACATGCAAAACATAAAGAAACACAAAGAAACCTTGTAACAAAATTCCTCTCCTTATTTTTTCTTTTTGTCTGAATGCGTTTGTGGTTCCAGGACTGCTTCGCTGAGGTTTTTGGGCGAGACGCCGCTGCAGAGGCGAGGAGATCTCGGGAGACTCTGAGTAGATGGCTGCTAGTTGGAGTGGCGCTGCTAATGGGAGTTGTGGTCGGTGTTCTCATCGCTAAGAAACAGTGAAAGTGGTGCATCTCTTTCACCGTGGCACGCCCCGTGTAATGCCAACAAAATGAAAATAAATAGTTGATGTTTACAAAAAGCCCAGTCTGCTTGTGCACTGACAGAATGTGGATTGGCTAAAGCAGTTTGTGGAAGCATCCATAATATGTAGCTTGGTGAGCTGTTATACTTCTCACCCCGCTTCGTCCTGCGTCTTTTATTTTTTTAACACACAGCAGAGTTTTTCAGTTGTCAAAGGGTGTTCTTCTCCAGACTGGAAGTGCTTTCAATGAACCCGATAAGCTAAGAGACAGTGACACAGATTCAGCTGGTTTGATGAGACTGCCTATTTTTATTTTTGCCTTTGTATATTATCCAAGGACCAATTTTTACTACTTACAAACTGACAGCTGACAGAGAATTTAAGTTATATTTCCTTTCACTGTGTGATGCTCAGCTCATTCTGTTGGCTGTACTGGAGTTTTAGGCATGCTTCAAAAAATAAATCTATTTATGTTTTTCTTGTGTCTATTTTCTTGCTCCTGTAGATGGTCGTAAACAGCCAGCGAAAAGTGCACATCTGCAGTACACTGAGTCATTTGGCAACGTATCTCCCATCGGACTTACAGCACTGTCATACGTTCCTGTTATAATGAGTTATTTATAACATAAAGAAAAGTACTTATCTGGTTCAAGACATCAGAATTCAAAGTCGCAGAATAAAGTAAAACTAAATGACAATTCAGGTTGATTTTCAGGCTAGAAACGACATTGTGAGACTGAATTGTCTCTCTTTTAGGTACAGAAGAAACAGATTCACGTGCTTGAATTGAAGCAGATGCAGTGCTGTGAATCGTTTGTGAGCTTCAGCATAGATTAAATGAGCCGCCCTTGCACATTGACTCCAAACCACAGCAGAGATGATGTTTTGATCAGTTGGATCTACATCAGGTCAAAATGCAGAAAAAAATGGTTACTAAGCCCATACACAGTACATACCCACAAGATGATATCAATAAATACATTGAATATACGGAAAAGATCTTAATTATATGAAAAATATTTCAAATAGTTATAAGGCACATGAATGCAGGGAGACAATATTGCACATGATAGGAACATAGCATGGTATCATTTGTCCGTCTGATGTTACTGGAAACGGAGAAGTGCACCGACACCTTCGAATCTAAGGAAGGATGTAATGAAACACCTGCAACTAGAGAAAATTAAATTGTCAACCATGGCAACCTTTTGTAAACACCTTCGATTATTTCAAAGTTTGTGACAAGAGTTAAGATCTCTTACACCAAGTAAATAAAGAGAACAGAGTTGTAAAGCATCCCTCACCCTGAAGTCATCTCCATCAGTAAACAGTAAATGTCATGATCACTACTGACTGAGCTCAAACATCATGAATTGGAGAAGAATGCTTTTACACACAATTCTACAGCCTGTAATCTAACTTGCCTTCTGCAGTAGATTTTCTAATGTATCGTTCCCATATGTGAAATCAGTATTGACTGTCCTCTTGGCAGAATATATGACTCATTAAAAATAACAGACGACTTCGAACAACAGAAGAGAGGTCTGGAAATAATTGTGTCATATTTTATTTGATCCAGTTTGTATTTCATATAAATGTGCTTTTTATTTTCATTTTTTTTAATTTTACATTTTTTTCTTCTTTTTTCTTTATTTTATGGTATTTTACGTTATTACTGTCCTTATACTTTGTCTGTACTCAGTGCATTTGTGTGTGTGTGTGTATTTGTGTGTAGAGGTTTCCATGTACTGTATGAAATTACTATATTTGTACAAAAGGACAATAAATACAATTAAAAAATATTGCACATGATGGAATGCATTAAAAATGTATTTATCCAGATGAGCTCCACTTATAGGCATCATGTTCTTTCTGTTTACATACATCCATGTTATTATTGAGGCTGTACAAGAAGTTACACCCAAAATATTTCTAAACATACAGAATCTCAGTTTACAAGAAGTATTTTATTTCATGGTGTCGTAGTCTAAAGTGTAAAGCACTCTCCAGTTCACATTCAGTTCAGCTCCATCATAATTTGGATCAGCAATGCACATGACAATATGAACTACACACATACACATAAATATGCGTTATCTCTAAGCTGCAGTGTTCAGGCCTTTACATCCTGTGGCAGTTGGGGGGGGAACTTAAGCTGCAGTGTTTTATTTCCGCCTTTTGGGGGCGCTCGCATACCACATTTTTCAAAAAGTAAATATGTAGTACATCAAGATGTGGTTGCTGCATTTAGTTTGTTATTTCTTGCTGCGGATGTGACATTGTAGTGTTGATGTGTTCTGTTGAAAGGCATCTGTTTCGTCCTTCAGGAAGGATTACACTGAATCAAAAGCATTTAAAGAGTCTCCCCGACTGTCAATGATGTGTCACTTAACTTCCCTGTTTTATTAGTATATACCACAACTAATGACATTGTGCAACTCTGCAGGATAAAGCAGGCTGAATGGGAAAAGAGACAAACAGCAAACGAGCAAGAGAGAGAAGGCTAACGGATGGCTTTGTGAGCAGGCCTGTGGTTGCTAATCTATCCCCGACATTTGCTGCCATTTCCCCAGAGCAGAGCTGGCGGCTGTGGCAGATAAACAGCAGATAGAGACAGTTAAGGAAAAGAGTATAAATTACGGATGTGCTTGACAAATCATCTCACTTTTTAATGTTTTTTTTCCCCCCACTTGATTATTTGTCTCGTGTTTGTTTTACTACCACTGATCATTCTCGAGGAGGGAAGCTGTGGATTTTGAAGGTTTATCTGCTTTAGAGTGATTCTGGATAAACTTTGGGTAAATGGATTCAAATAATAAACCCCTTGTCTCACTCTGTTATCTTCACAGGCCACCATCACTGCATGCGTGTACTCTAATTATCAAGGTCCTGGGCCAATCAGGCAAGTTTGGCAAAACAATTGTTGACTGTCAGTGAAATTAAGTTAAGAATCAACTGTTTTAATAGTTTTGTGTGACGCGGTTTGATAAGTAACTTGGGCAACATGGTTATACTCAACATTTCTGCCTCAGAGTTGGTTTATCCCCAAACACTCAGGGGGGTTAGTGTGTGTATTATGCAGTGTCATGAGTGGGTGGCATGCCTGCCCAGATGTTTACAGGGCTGTGCTCACTAAGCTGAACCCAAATGCATAAATGTAGGTCTTATTTCTCCCTCAAGTCTGCACTGAAGCGAGCACAAATGTGCTGTGAAAACCCACAGAGCATTGTGTGTGATCATTTATAGATTTGTCTCAAGTGAAGCGTGTAGTGTGTGTCCTCAGATTATGAAACCTGACTGGATTCATTTGACCTGAAAGGGCATTCACTTTGAAACTGTGAGTGAACTCTTTTGAGCAACAGTCGCAGCTCATCTACCGACAGTAGCGCCTTCAGATGACACCAGTGGATGACACCAATGATATATTTGTTTGTCATAACTCTTTCTGGTGTCATGTCTTAAAGTGCACATGGTGCCCCTCACTGAGTAACTGACAGGGAGTGTGAGAGTGGCGGTGCCAGCAGCAGGTGGATGGTTTGGGGTCTGTGGCCTCAGTGATAACGTATCAGTCATCTGGCAGTCCTGAGTGAGCAACCCCAACCCTGCAGCTCAGCATAGAGAGACTGCATTTCACTTTCATGCATACCCCTGCACAACTACATGTCATTATTGAGGACAATTTAATGTTTTTTTTTTTTGCATTTAAGGATTTTCGCTTGTCATTTGACAGTAATTTCCATATACGGTCTAATCTCATCAGATACTGAGACATGGCGGCAAGTTTAACCATCATGAAACAGTTATCTCTGGTTCATTGAGTGGGATATAAACAATCAGAGCAGCCCAGCGTGTATGAAAATGAAATATCAGCTTGACACAACAAAAGTAACACTGTCATCTATACAGGAATTGTGTGATAAAGTAAAACATACATGCATAGATGTTGTACTTCTTGCTCCAAAATACACACACACACACACACACACACACACACACACACACACATCGTATGTATGTATGTATGCATACTTAGTTACTTTTCAGATTAAGATTCTTCCAATGCAACATATGATTGGCTGAAAAGAATAGCTGACCAGCCACAACATTAAAATGTTTCCCACATTCAAGCGCCATTAAGAATGAACCCTTGATGTAATATGCTGTATAATATAAACTCAGAGAGGGGCTGTTCTGCGTTATAACAGACACTTGGTGTTAAAAATGGTGGCGGTATTGCTACTTCTACTTTAGCCCAGAATGTGCATACACCTTCCAGCACTGCGCATTGTCTGTAGCAGTCAGAACAATGACATAAACACAGTTCACCTCAAGGCTTCCAGTGTTCTGACTCAATCTACATATTTCTTATCATTACTAAGCAAGTTCTTTGTATCCTCTGACCTTTGCATTCATGCATGAGTGGAAATTCTATACATGAAAAAAATCCCCCCTTATGAGCATACAGTGATGAGTAATAACAAATACAAACATGACCTTGTGTGTGTGTGTGTGTGTGTGTGTGTGTTTGAACATGAAGCCCAGTTGCTCATCAACTGGCAGCGCTGGTCTAAATGTATAACTGTGGCATAAGTGTTGCACTTCAGTTGAATGTTTGTCACTTCTGCAGAATGGAGAATTTGCATACATGCACAATTACACTGTCATAGTGGAGCTGTGCCTGCACAAAGAGGCCAGTATACCTGAGCAGGGGAGTACAATAACACCACTCAGGAGGCTTCACTGTGGTCAGTTCACTGAGCCGAACGGATGAAGTGAGAATTCAAATGACATCAGAAAACAGACGCCCTCATGACTCCAGCAGAATCAGTCGCACACAGTTTTATTATTTTCTCTGCACAGTTTCAATATGATAAAATCAAGTTTGCAAATCCAAAACAGAACCAAAATAGAATTTCACATTATGAATAACAGAGGGATTAAGACTTAGGTACGGCAGTCACATTAGATATTGTTGTTTGTATTTACAGCTGACAAAGTCCTTTACATGACTTCAAACAAGCACTAGAATTGGTGCTTCCCCCTAAAATACAGTGGAAATAAACAGAAAACCTCATTCACAAGACACCCAGTGTAGAAACACATATGTACAAATTCACACACACTAGCGAGCGAGCGAGTGAGCTGATTCCTAATGTACACAGCTTTCAGGTGCCTGTTTTGTCTTTTCACACCAGTGTGGGCACCATGCCAGTGTTGAGGTGGTGTGTGTAGGGTAAGGAGGTGGAGGGATGCAGGGCCGATGGTGTTGGGATGAGGTGCGGTGTGTGACTGTAGGTGAGGAGGGTCCCGGGGCCGAGGGAAAAGGGCCCACCGTTGCTGTCCAGGGAGGAAGGCTGAGTCACCTCCGAATATGGCTCAAACATGGCGGCCTTCTTGCTCTTCTTGTTCTTGTTGGACACTTTTCTGTTGCGTGTTTGAATGCCGTCCTTCTTCATGGTAAGGGGCCGGTTGACCTGGGAAAACAAAGAAATCAACTTCTAAGAATTTTGCTTTGCAAGCAGATTTTAGATGCAGTGCTGTGCAGAAGCTCATGGATTTTTTTTAAAGAATGTAGTTCTGAGTTTTGACTCACATTGTGCAGTTTAAAGTAGAGTCCACATGCGTTACACACAGGCTCTCCATTGGCATTGCGTCTCCACAGTGTTGTTGTGCTTGTGTGACAGTTGGCACACAGCGTGCCGGCCCGCTTGCTGACAATCTGAAACACAAAAAGAAGTCATCGGGGTTTCTAAAGTGCTTTGGCAATGATTCATTACTTGTTGAATATTTCACAAAGCCACCTAGAAAGACGTGTCAGTGTGTGTCTCACTGGGTCATACCAGTCTCTTCTTGGGCCGGATTAGCGGTCTGTTTTGGCCGTTCATCTTGTGGTACAGTCCACAGGCGTTACACAGGTAGTGGCCTGTACCATCCCGACGCCACAGAGGGGTGGCTGTGGCTCCGCAGTTAACACACTCCCTGGCCTCTGTTTAAAAAGTACACAGCTGTTACTGTACACAGAGCATTTTGTTATTAATATAAAATGCTGCCTGAACATTGAAGAGACAAATTCTCCCTGAATTTAAAAGAAAATGCAAACATCTTACTATGACTCATAATACAGCGAGATGAGATGATGTCTCACTATTGAATAAAATTCTTTATTTGACAAAAGTATCTCACCACATTGTGTCTATTTGTTGGCCCAGTTGTCATTATATTGTAGACGGTCAAATTCCCATTTTTCTGAGCACTGAAAGAACTAAAGAACTCGTCCATGGTGTCTTAAAAGTTGAGAATGAAAGCTCATCTTGATCTTTTTTGGGAATGTGACCATCCACCACAGCAGGTCATGTGATGTGATGGGGCATTGAGCAGCCACTAAATGGACCTTGTGGTGAGACTGTTTTGTCACCTGCTGATTCCAAGGTTAAAGAAAGAGAAAATGATACATCTTAGTGGATTCTCACCTGGAGTGGATATTCGCATCTTGCTGTGGAGTTTGGGCGAGTATGAGGGGCTGATCCAGGATCCAGGGCTGGAGTAGAGGGCAGCAGAGTTGTACTCCTGTGGACCTGTCATGTACGAGTTATAGGGGCTCAGCATGTGTGGGTGGGAGTGGGACGATGGCGTGTATACACTCCCAGCAGCAGGGGTCAGATTCAGGAAACTGCTGCTGGCCCCTGAGCCCCCCAGCGGGCTCAGGCGCTCGGCCTTCAGGGCCTCCTGAAGCCGGGGGCTCTCCCTGCCCGGAGACGAGTATCCGTCTCTGGAGGTGGTGAGGGAGGAGGTGATGCCAGGGGTGTAGAGGGAGGTCGGGGTGTGTGAGTGCAGCGGGGTCTTGCCGAGGGGGCTGCTGCTCCAGGTGGAGCCTGAGGGGTTGTAGGGTGAGCTCAGGGAGTGGCTGCTCGGCCCGTCCAGCAGCTGGAGGTTGCTGAGGAGGCTCTGCGAGGTGAACACCTGGCGGACTTTAGAAAGTTGGACAGAAGAAAGTCAGATCATGATTTGGAGGGTGGATGAGAAGATAGATTTGACGGGTGACGGTGGGATGGGAGCACTGACCTGAGCTGTGTCTGTAGGTAGATGGCACTCGGCCATGGCTTGGGTTGGAAAAGAAGGAGGGCGGACTGGTGTAGTCCGTGTCCTGGCTGGAGAAGAAGGCCTCTCCCTCCTCACCTGGAGGCAGCAGGCCGGGCTCAGAGGAGAAGCCAGCCAGAGGATCTGAGCTGAGCAGAGCTGGAGACACCCAGTGGGACTGCTCTGACGGATCCTCCATGCTGATACAACAAACCTCAACCTAAAGCATTACCACAGCAGGCATGTGAGAAAACTACAGTGTCTTTCAGATTTGTGTAAAAAAAGAAAAAAAAAAAAAAGTGCATACTCAGAGGATGATTTCTCAAAAACTGAAAGCTGGTATTTTGCCCGCCACGAAAATGCATTCCACAATCAACAGTTTCTGATTTTTGCTAACTCTGATTGAAGCAGGTAAATTATCACCACACTCTTCACATCGTAACAACAATCTAAGTTGAACCTGTCAGTGACAAGATCTCATTTGACAGCAGGCTTCTTCTGTCAAACTTCCTTTTCCTAGAAAAGGAAGTTTGACACTGGCTGAAAGTAAAAACTAAAAATAAATGGGTCTATAATTATCGTGATGCAGATAGTGACCAAACGGTTACTCGGTGGCCTTTCCACTATAGGTGTGCCACTTAGAAGAATGCAAAAGATATGTCCTCAGGGACACCCTGCAGGACAAACAGCACAACGCTGAGATAAAAACAGCTGAGCTATATTTCTAAGTGAAAGTATTCTGTCACACTTCATAGATTGTGTGTGCAGCGCTCTTATTGTGTAATTGTTGATGTTGCCTTTTGACAGTTTTCATATTTTTATTCTTGTGACGTGTGAGGGACTTTGTAGAGATGAAAAACTTTTTTGTTGCCATTTGAAAAAAAAAAATAAATAAATACAGCTTTAAAAAAATTGGAGAAAATTGTTAGAGAATTGAGAATTGCAATAACTAGCAAGGCCACTCTCACTCCATATCGTTAGAGGAAAAAGAAGAGGCTGATAGTGTCTGATAAAATCTGATAGACAGCATTATTATAATGCTAAATATATCCAGCTCCACAGATACAACATGACCCTCACCTCATCATCTGATTAATAGAAATCTGTTAGGCTAGAAATGTGCAAACTCTGTAAATGTTGTGCAGAGCTGATCAAGTGAGAAATGATCAGGCAGCCATAATCCCATTTTGATAGATTCCATCATTTTAAACTAAACAGCTTTTCAGATATAAGATTCACACCAAAACATGCTTAATTAACTTGAGGTTTAATAATTATCCCAGATGAGAGATCGATGAATAGGCATTTAGTGCAGCTACTTATATTAATACATATACAGAACACACATGTAATAGTAATTAGATGAGATATTAAACTGGATTTGAATTAATCTAACTTCAACTCAAATAAAAGCCTGATGATGATCATGAATTTGATCACTCAGTAGCATAGACTCGTGGAAATATGTTCTGGAGAGAAATGTAATAATGAATTACAAAAAAAATAAAATAAAAATGGGAGAAAAAAAAGGAAATAAAAACTGTTCATTTCACGGAGAAGGAGTCCTCACCTCTCATATCTATACAAGTCACAGTCAGGCAATAAATGGCCTGAGGTGATATTAAACCACACCAGATACATAAATATGCTTCCATAAACTGGATATTCTTCACTAAGTCGACTGGATGTGGATGATACTGGTGTCTACTGAACAATAAGACCAATAACGAGAGAGAAAGAACCGAGGGATCGCCTACCTGAGTGGAAGCCACAGACAAGCGAGGTGAGCTGGACTCAGGGTTCAAGTTGTGTAGCTGGGAGGAGGGTGGCGCAGTATTGGCTGAAGGCTACAAGAACTACTGTACTTCTCCAACCACCAGTGAAGTTTAGGGCTAAGAGACAGTCCGTGGGAGGGGTTGGGGACAACTTTTTGAAAGACACACCTCTTTGGTCCAGAGAGGAAAAACTTGTATGAGAGCAGATGTGACATATTTACAACTCTAAATGCAAAATTGTGTCAAATTGTATTATTCATATACAAATGATATAAATAATGGTTGTCATGTGAGAGGCTTTTGGCATCTGAAGGCAGTAGGAAAGGTGAAGGTGTCAGCTTTAAATCTTGGTTCCTCTTCCTTTATGGCTGTGTGTGCTGACAGTGTAGTATTGATAACATGTTTGTATCTCTGATGATTCCCACAGAGAAGTCACCGTTTATAAAGAGCATATCAGCACCAAACCACCGTCAAACAATTAGCCATCGCTTGTTGATAGAAATAGCAGACTAAGTCTATCACAGATACACATATACATGAGTTGTTAAGGAGGTTTGAGCTGTCGCAGGCAGGGCAGTGAACATGCAGGACGAGTGCTTTTTGTCTGTTGATGAAATGTGCATACAGGCCCTGATAAGACACACATGGAAAAGAGTCGACAGACATTTGAACAAAGCAAATATAAAATGCAAAGACTCAATTTCTTTGTGGTCCAGCAAAGCTTAGAGTGGAACACAGTAATGCAAATCGGGAAAGGAGCTGCAATCATGGGGGAGAGATATGGTCTGGACATGGACTGACTGCGCACAAGACCGACACTGTGTCAGTCATTTGATAGTCAAAGCAGCTCCCTAACTTTCCTCTCTCTTTGTTCATTTACAGTTTTCAGGGAAATCAGGGGAGGAAAACAGTTGGGGAGAATTGAGGCTTTTTTTTAATTTGCAACACTGGACCTTTTTCTTCTACTTAAGTCGTTAAATTAAAATGATATCCTCATTAAGTGTTGAGGGACAGTTGAACTGCATCAGTTAGGCCAAATGCAAATAAGTATATACATAGGTCAGCGGTAACTGTGGCACAAAAAACTGTTCATTGAGTGACTTATTTTCCTAAACTTTTCTTTATTTCTGCGGTTTATTGTCATGAAATTTTCATTAACACCAACAGAAACAAACTGCAGAATACAGTGAAGGTCAACAAGGTCACAGGTTTTGACTGGGGGGGTGTCAGGAAATGAGTCACGTGTCATACTGAAATCTCCTCTTCATCTGGGCCGTAGCTGCCATCGAGGACACTGAGGTTATGTCCTTTTGATTCAGAAACTTGTTACATGGATAAAGTTACATTTGTAGTGAAAATCAAGTGTGGAAGTACTCTGGTACCATAACAATCACCTGACTACATCAGCTTATGTTTATAGATCTCCTACGTCAAATCCCTTGGAGTATATGGTCTCATATAATCACATAGATTATAATTAGATAGTCATTTTTGAGGGGGTTGGTTATCCATAGCTGCATTTTGTGCAACATTTACATCAAAATAAGACTTAGTTTTAGTCACTTTGAAGACACGTCAAGTGGTATAATTAGAAAAACTACTTGTTAATCATTTTTCACACCAAATCAGGCAAAAAAAATGAAAAAACAAACAACAACAAAAACAAAACACTCCCTTATCTATAAAAGCTTCACCCAGGATTCTTGACTATAGTATTTCTAAAATTGTGACTACAATTCTATTCTTCATTGCCTTTATGTGAAGTTTTTTACTGCATAATTGCATGGAGACTGTTGCAAGTTCATTTTTACATTAATTTGATAGAAAGACTTGAAAAGTGGAAAAAAAATAACAGGACAGAGATACAGATAGATACCCTTCATGCCACTGCCACAATATTAATTACTTAATCTATATTACTACCAATAATAATAATAATAATGGTTTCATGCTGGTGTATGGCCTTATTGTTGGCACTGTTGCCTCAGTATGAAGTGGAATCTCTAAATTGTCTGTATGTATGAATGTGTCTGACAGACCTGTGTCGCCTGCCTCTCACCCAGTGCATGCTGGGTAGGTTCCAGTTTGCCTAAACCCTGAACAGGACGAGTGTAATATATATTGTATTATCAGTGTCTTTGTTTTCTTAGTCTATTTGCTTTCACTTGCTTTTGTGTGCTTGTCTGTGCGCAGAGTCTCCTTTCGGGGATTGAATGGGAATGAGCTGAGCTGCTCATGGAGCACATCGCTCTGTGTGAATGAGAGGGATATTATGAGAGTAAGAGTGAAACGAGGTCTCAGTGGTGGCAGTGTGGACAGCTGGGCAGGGATGTGGCTGCTGCCGCTGTGTGAGCCGGCTGCTCTGCTCTGATAAGAGGTTATCAAGATGAAAAGAGGAGGCCAGGAATTACAGGCCCGCTACTCACTGTCATACAGCAGCACAGACATACACACAGATTTTGACTGTGGTCATGCCATGTAACTCATAAGGCTGCAAACACACATGCACAGACATACGCTCTGTTGACAGGATCTCGACAGAAGCAGTTGGAGCAGACACTGGAACGTCTTGTCGGACAGTTGGGAGGTTGTGTGAGCCCGCTGTAGCTGGGTGACGGATGGTGTTGTGTGTCACCAGTGGACATTGGGGACAGCTTTCTAATTCCCAAGAAACAGGCTTCTGTGTAGGCGGTGGTCTTATCTCTGCCATGCAGGGCTGCAGCAACATACCCAAGAGAGCTCTCTCTCTCTCTCTCTCTCTCTCTCACACACACACACACACACACACACACACACACACACACACACACACACACACACACACACACACACACACACACACACACACACATACAGAGACTAACCTCTCCATCTTTAGTTTTATCCCCTTTTCACTCACATATTTAGTCAACAAAGAATGACTTGTATCCATCCAGCTTTCTTGGCACACATCTCTGATCTCTATATGATGTTCTGTGTATCAGGCAGTGTTTGAGTGTGTTGACACTGCAGTGACCAATAAAGTTACATGGTTGAGTGGCTGAAGTTTGCCACTCAAGTGGCACTCGCTGAGATATCATAGCTTTTGATATTGCTGATTTAGAGTAATCTCAGTACTCTGCTGCACCTCTGAAAGTCTCAACAGGACACAGATATGCAAAAGCACGTGAGCATCACCTCGATGTGTGTAACTGTAACAGCTTTTCTCTCTTTTTTTGACAGTCATTTGTTTTAGTGCAGCAGTACGTGTTTTGTTCAACTATTTTTTGTTGATCATTTAGAATATTTTGCTTGTTACTTTTCACCCACCTGGAGTCATTATTTGTACATGTTTGTACAAATACTTGTATGTATGTATGTATGTATGTATGTATGTATGTATGTATGTATGTATGTATGTATGTATGTATGTATGTATGTATGTATGTATTTCTTTATGTCAGTGTCTGCATTTATCAATCTTGTGCTTTATGGTATTATTCTAAACTTTTCTAACTAGTCTTCATCCAGTTTTTCCCCTTTATTTCCCCTTAAGTACCTTTAAGGTTGTTAAAATGATCTTCTTCCACTAAACCTGACATCAGTGTCATATATTGTCTATAGATATTGGCTTGTTCCAGCTCTTCACTGAGGCTATATGATGTTTAGACTGAGCGAAGCATCCAAACAAATGTGTCAGCATCATTACATCAGATGTAACATATTTTAGATAACATGCGTCATTTTCTAAACATTTCTCCATTCATGCTGACAGATTTGGCATCTTTGAAAATGTTGACATCTTTGTGAATTTAAAATACACTTCTGTGGGTTTTAACACTGTTTGGCTGCACAGGGTGTCTCTGTAATGACTGAATGAGTATTGCCATAGAATTTCCTGTTGTAAACTTTAATTATTAAACCTAGAATTTTCATGAATATTTAAAGGTTTTATTGTGATATTTGTCTAGTGTGATAGTAACAATTTTAAAGAAAGTTAAATGTATTTCATGAAGGCAGATTAATTTAAACTTGTCACATATTATTCTGATTGAGAGGAGAAGCCAAAACAACACAATGCCAAATGTGAGTAAATACAAGCAACTAAAAGTTTTGGTTTTTCTTTCCCTGTGAACACAGCCTCACATTCAGTTAATCTGGTAGAAAACACCTCCTGACCACTCCACACCAGAAAGGAAACCTTGAAGACATGTGAATCACCTACTACATACACCTACCTACATACACTGCCCCCTAGTGGTAATTAAAAAATCTATCTATCTATCTGGTTTTGCATTAAAGAAGTATTCATTTCTATATCCTCTGCTTCATTTCTTCATTTAACTGTTTCTGGCCCTCAGCTGTGTGTATAGGTTGTGACAGACAGGACAAAGAAAAACAAAAAAAAAAAAAAAAAAAAAAAAACATCACCAAAGGAGACTAAAGGAGACCAAAAGTCACACATTTATCACACATCCGCCACCAAACTAACCTATTTTTTTTACAATGAAAAACATTGAGGACCCTGACATTTCTGGGACTTTAAACATTTTTTGAAAGAATTTTTGAGGTGTAGGAATCAAAAGGGGGTGTAGTTTAGTTGCCATTAAATTGACTCATTTTATTACTTTTAAACTCAACATATTTAAATGTAACAACTTTTATTTATTTATTTATTTTTTTCCCCCAGTCGCAGATCTTCAATGCATGAACAGGCAGCACGTTGATGTAGTGGTACCAAAGATGAAAAGGTCTTAATGCAAAACACAATCAATTGAACTTGTGTGGCATCAAGGGAACTGTAGTCCTGGGTATAGTGGACTACAGGTTAAAGACATCATGTCTGTAGAGAGTCAAGAAACACTATGCACATCAGATAGACACAAGGATAGAACACGAACAACAGGGACAAACGCTTAGTAAGACTCAGTGGTTGCAGTGCTACTGAGCAGTGGGTCCAAAAAACTCTCTCTGCCATAAACACCTGCCAGCATCACGCCCTTTGTGAGGAGTCATCAGTATTTCTAACATCTGACTATGGTCGTGATTAAAAACACGTCGCCTTACTGCTACCGCGATACACGTCAAATTAAAGCAAGTCAAAATTACGTGGCGCACTTAAAGGCACATTTAATGTGAGCAAGACGAGACATGATGGACGGGAAAAGTCCGGGCAGCCTTAACCAGCCTCTTGTTACCTCTTGTTTCACCTGTTGCAATTAAAAAACAATAAATTAAAAAAAAAATGCTGCTCTGTCAAAATGTGTTTCATTTACATTTAATGTTTTATTTCTAATCTTTGAAGTAAATCCTGATGGATATTCACCAAGTTAGTTTTTAATGGAGGAGAGGGAAATTAGAGTGTGTTAGGTTTACCTGTATGGTGTGTGTGTGTGTGTGTGTGTGTGTGTGTGTGTGTGTGTGTGTGTGTGTGTGTGTGTGTGTTTACACAGGGTGAGCAATCCTCCTTCATGGACAGAAACGTGTGTTGGACCACTGTGGGAGCTGACATCCAAACTTTCAAATCAAACACCGCCTTGGTCACTACGCTCCCCTTAAATCCAATTAATTTGCTGGTTTTAAAGGTTTAAAGGTGCAATGTTTAAGAAATGGCCAGGATTTTAGTTTAAAATATTCCAAAAATTAACTGACACCATCAACAGAATATGAAAAAGTAGCAGTTGTGATGGTTTGTTAAAGACGAATGAGATCTCTACTTAAGTTAGCATGCTATCCAGCTCAAATCACTTTTTAACCTGAACTTTAGAGATTTTCACGTTTGTTCTATGATGTAAACTATGTCAGTAAATACCCCACTCGTGAGTTTTAAGGCTTTCATACGTCTTAAGAAAAGTGGATGCAAACAAGTGGCTAAACTGGACTGCTGAGGACATTAAATGTCATCATGGCGAACACGAAACTCGTCTGCTCTCCACGATCACATCCTGGTTTACACTCATTTCTTTGCAAGAGTTTATTTTCAGCAAAAATACAAAATCCAAGGCAATTTGGGCAATGCTAAAATACAAACCCTACAAACATGGCAGCTAACTGAGCGAACCAGCTAACAGCAGCTAGCAGCTATTGGCAAAGATAGTAGCACTTAGCAGTTGCTCTAGTGATATGCTGCCCCCTATATGTTTGGAGTACCATTGACAGGTGGCCATGTCCTACACATTGAGTTGAAAGTTACGTTAATAACTGGTCATTTGACAACTAATCAGCAACTACTCTCATAAATAAATTTCATTTTCAGAAAAAATATGAATCATTCTTTGCTTCCAGCTTCTCCAGTGTGAGGATTTGATGCTTCCCCCTGTCTCCTGCCATTTTAAATTGAATGTCCTTGGGTTTTGGACTGACAAAACAACACATTTGAATACATTACTTTAAACACTTTAACAGGCATTTTACACCATTTTGTAATGGACTGTTCACTGTTCGAAAAGCAGATGAACAGAATACTTAACTGTTAGAATGGATCTGAAAATGTTCATTTGTGGTTTTATCCCACACAATGTGCTCTCTGCCGGTGGGTCAGCAGTGTTTGATGTCTGCGGTAGAATCATTCTTTCCTTGCAGGTGTCTGGCAGACATAAGAGCTGAATACTTTGAAGGAGGCACGAAAGTGGATCAAGATGTGGAGGAGCTATTCGTAAGAGCGGCTCAGAGCAGCTTACAACAGGTGATTCACTTTTTTCCCCCTTTGTAGTGAAAAGAACAAAGACACAGCGTATCTCTATGTTTAACATGTTTATTTTTTTTTTGATGATAAAAGATACATTACTCCCTACAGTACAAAAAACACACATTGGAAAATACAGGACATTTCCAGATAACCTGCAAACAGCCGAGAGAAACTCGCAACACCTCTGAGTGCTGAGAGCAGCACTCGTCCCAGTGTGGGAGGGAAAGTTCAGAGAGACCTCGGCACTGCTGATGATGACCTATCTAACATGGGTGCAAAAATAGTGACCCAGCAAAAGTACTGTGGAAGGAAAGGACACAATTGTATACCACATGGAGAGAGGAACAAACTCATTAAATGTTTTTTCTTTTTTCTTTTTGAGAACCTTCAGCTTATGGTCTAACTTAAGGCATCACTACTAAAATACACTGCTTTTGCATGCATGTCTAGTTTTGTTCAACAGACACACTGACACGCACAAAAATTATGAATGCATATGAGGAGAAAGTTCATTTCTAGAAAGAAATCGGGAGAAACCACAAACGGGAACCAAGGTGCCAGCCGGAGAAAAGGCGGCAAGCAAAAGCCTCGGCTCTGATCTTCCTGGCAGTTACCATCACAACTGAATCCGCCCTTGCAAAGTAGATACACACTCATGTCCAATCAGAAACCTTCTCCCTGTACAAGTCTGTATTGTAATGAACCTAGCAGTGATTCGGACTCCTACAGTGAATCAGCTTGACAGAAGCAAATTAGAACAATCAGGGAGACTATATATATTTATATATATATATATTGTTTCTTTTATAAGTAAAGACACAAAAGGCAATCAAGATGACCAACATGTAAAAACTGTTTGTTACAGGTAATTATATAAAAGGCCAAGATGTTTTTTTTTTAAATGTTTTTTTTTTTTTTTTTTTTTTTTTAATTCTTGCTCTATGAACGAACTAATTTACATGTGAGTACACTCCGGCTATGTAACCTTTCTTCCCAAGACATCCCCATTCAAAGACATACGGGTTTACACGTCACAGTTAGCTTGCACACCATCTGTAGTCTGAAATACAGAGTCATGGAAGGAAAAAATTAAAATTTATTAAATGGATTCACATACATCAATAGGATAGGGAAAATATGTCTACTAATATAATTTGCCATTCTAAAAATTAAAGAAGAGGTGAGACACCACATTCATGAGCATAAAACGTGTAGGACAACTGATCGGGATATTAGGGGGAAGGTAAGAAAAGACCAGATGTTATTTTTCCTCATACCCCGTGAAATTCCATGTTTGGCAAACAAAGCAACACAAGCATTGAGTAGTAAACAAAGTAAAAACTCTGCTCTCCCTGGGTCCACTTCAAAGTTCCCTTCAGTCCTATAACCTCTGCAGTTCTACTAGGAACAAATACAAAAGTCTTTCTCTCGTTCATTTCCATCCGTTAACATCAAGAACATACAACCGACTGAATGAAGACTTTTAAAAATATAGTGGCAACCTCAACACAGCCACCCAACTTCCCACCAACACAAACTATGGGGATGAACAACAGTTAAAAAAAGTGATGTTTTTAAAAATGCACACAACATACACATACACACAGGAGAAAAAAAGCTTAAAAAATACAAAAATAAACTACACAAAAGATCTTCAGCATCATTGCTTGCTAATTTTTTGGGAAGATTTTTTTTTTTGTGTGTGTGCTGCAAGTCTCAGTCCTAGCAAAGTCTGTCGTTCATTCTCTACAAATCTCTTCCTTGGTCACTCTTTTCTTGTCCACTTTGACGTGTTGGGCACCAGTCCTCATCTTGGGGTAAAAAGCGCACAGTGATGACATTACCAGGAGACTGGAGTCCAGTATGATGACTATAGACTTGGTTCTCGATGAAGCAAATTTGTTTTGAGCAAAAAAGAAAGGAAAAAAATGATGTCCTCTTTCGTTGAGGACAAGTGCTTTATTTGTTTCCATACCGATTTTTCCTCTCACCTAAACTAATGCCTCCACAGCCTTTTTTTTAACACTGTACATCATTTCATGTAGTCTCTCTCTACATCCCCCCGGGATTCACAATAAAAAGGAAAAAAAGAAAAGAAAAAGAAAGAAACATTGCGCTCAGGCTGGCTCCCAGTTTGTGAAAGATGTAAATGCTTCTCTATGCTGCTCAACTACTGAAACAAGCCAAAAATAGATGTTAAACGATGGAAGGGGATGTGACTGAAAAAGATAATGTGCTTCTAAGTTTGTGTTGCTCTAAAAATAGTACGACCAACAGAACGGGGAGGAAAGAGGGTTTTTATCTACAGAAAACATCTCTCAGATTGACTTTCATCTCGGCTTCATACGGCTGTTCTGCCTCCGTTGCTGTCTTGATCTGAGACTTGAGGGTGGAGGATGAGATTAGGATGAGGATGAGGAGGTGGAGGAGGGATGAAGGTCAGTCTTCCTGATAAAGGACAGCGAGTGGAAAAACAAAAAAAAAAAAACAAAAAAAAACAAAAAAGACTGGGAGGGGTCTCTGGGCAAACTCACTGGTCCGTCCTTGCTTTCTTTGGACCAGTAGCCTTACTGCAAGAGTACACATAAGACCAACATAAGTAAAGCACGTTTTATTCATCAGTGTCACGTTAATTTCTATTCCTGTGTGCAATCTGAAACATGAACAGTGTACTTACGTATCAGGAGAGGTGCCTGGTCTTTTGGGGGCCGGTTTCGCAGAGGCAGCATCTTTGCCAGATTCTACAAAGCAGACAAATGGTTAAGATAAATCTCTTCATGCATGAATGCATGGCTCACTTACTGACATTTGAGCAGTAGTTTGCGAACCTATGTTCTCACCTTGAAGCCATCGAACTTGGGTGGCAGGACCGTAGCCCTTCTCATTGCGGGCGGCAATGCGGAAGATGATGGCTGGCTTGGTGGTGTAGTCGATGTGGGCGTTGGAGAGGCTGGACGACTGCACCAAGCAAGAGGGGTTGGGTCCACAGTACACGCGCATGAAGGCAAGCTGTGCCGGGGTGGAGGCCTTGGCTTCAGCTGTCTGGTTGCTCTGGATGGCCAGGTACACGGAGTACTCGATAATCTTGCCCGACGTCACTGAGGGTGGTTCCCAGGTCAGGTGGGCACCATCTGGGCTCTACAGAGGCACAGTCAACAAACACTACTCAGTGCCTGAAAGCATGGCTCATGAGAACAGCTGCTGTTATCATCATGTTTTCCACACCTACACCTATTTGTCAAATCCACAACTAAATGAGAAGAAAAGGAAGCAAAGGGCTTTACTGGTCGTGTTTACCTTGCTGATTTTGATGGCGCAAGGTGCCCCTGGGAAGCCTGGTAGGCAAGTCTTGAAAGCAGAGATCTCTGAGAAAGCTCCACGGCCGCAGGCATTGATTCCAGCGACACGGAACTTGTAAGCTGTTCCAGGCTGCAGCTCCATTTTCTTCATCTGGCTGTAGTCTGGCATGATACCAGAGTCATCCTACCAGGCAAAAAACAGATTAGAGATGCACTGACCACAACAACCATACAGTCACCTAAACATGAAAAAGCCTGCTGAGACACTCACATCTCCTTGAGATTCATCCGCTGGCACATAGAAGTGGGTGACGACCATATTTGTCACTTTAACAATTCCAACATCAAACCACTGATTCTCCTTCTTTACAACAGGCTTCACTGGAGTTGGCTGAGGGCCTTGCTTCTGTAAGACAAACAAACAATACACAGTCACATTTCTTCTCTCTTTGACCTAACTCAAGCAGCCACATGCTCAGTTATACTACAATGACTCACCTCTCCCTCGATGCCATTGGCGACCTCTGCTAGAGCGGCTGCTGCTTGCAGCTTGGCTGGACTTGCCACCGATACAGAGGGTGCAAATGTGCTTGATGGAGCAAGTGCTGAGTGAAATGAACAATAAGAAAAGGTTACTCTACTGTACATGAAGACATTCAAACTAACAATCAAAGACAACAAGAAGTCTTACTCTCAGCAGTGGTACGTGGCAGCAGCGATGCCACAGCACTGGTGACTGCGGCAGCCATCTCATTGTGTCCATTGCTCTCGACAGAGGGGTCGTTGAGGCTGTCAGCAGGGGCGAGGCCTTCAGTGGGTAGGCTTGTGTCTACGGTGGCCTGCTGTGCAGCAGCCTGAGCTTCCTGCAGCTGCTGCTGCTGTTGGACCAATGCAGCAAGCTCCTGCTGGGTCAGCATGATGGGGATGTTGGTGGGTTGCTGGGTCTCTCCAGTGGAATCACCCTCATCTGTAATCCAAAAATATGTCAGAATTCAGACTAACTACAACCATTGTGTAAAATCACTCTGGAGACTGCAGTAGCTATGACAGCCAGACCTTGAACTTACTGTTCAAAATCAAAGCAAAGCCAGGTGAGAAATTGGACTGTGCGAGACTATGGTTGAACTCACTCATTACGGCTTGCTGAGCTGCCTGGAGGACAGCCTGGATAGCGAGGGCTTGAGCTTCTTCAGTGGCTGCTGCCTGAGCGGCGGCCTCTGCTGCTGCAGTTACAGCTAGCTCCTCGTCCGACAGCCCCGTCACCATGAGTGTGGTTCCCTGGCCCTCAGACATAAGCTCTGAGGGTAGGTTCAAGGCTGTTGCTGTTTCTCCCTGAAAGAACAAATTACAGGTCATACAGATGCTGTTTGACTGAGTGAACTTTAAAAATGTCATGCCAACAGTGGCATTGGGCAACATTTTACTGTATTTACTTCTGCTTGAGTCTCCATTGCAGTGGCGCCCTCCTCTGCAGGTGCAGCTTCTGCTGATGCGGTCTCATCGGTTTGCATGGGTTCCTCTGTGGAGCTGGCAGCAGTGCTCACACCCTCTGTGATAGATGAAATTGACTGGAGAAAACAAAATATAACATATGGATTAGTCACAATTAGGGATGCCCCACTCACATTTTTTGTGCCAGCAAAAGAGATTGTGGATCATCTGGGAACCATATCAGCCAATACCAATCATTTTTGTTTTGTTACAGCAGCTGGTATAGCAGTATATATAGGTCAGTTTGACTGCTTTGTAGTGTACTGGGCACTCCACCAGGTGGCAACATAACCTCAGCTATCACTGTGCGACTGTTCAGTATAAAGTAAAGATCCTTAACTCAATCTACTTGGTTTCTGATTGTGACAACAACAATGCACATGACATGCAGCCTTAGACAGACATCTGCTGAACAGTTAGTTACTACAGCTCCTCAGCAGTGGTGGTTAGATCATTTGCTAATTCTTCCCATAAATTAGTGCATTTCTTACAGGTACGGAGGGTCCGGGTGGCGGTGTAGACTGGGTGACAGTAGTGATGGCCCTGCCCTGGGTGGTGGTAACTGTGCCAGTTGCTGCAGTGGTGGAGGCTACTTCTGTGCTGCTGGTATCTTCTGCTCCTTCCTCCGTCTGTTGGGTTGCTGATGATAGATACAAAAACAGAATTTAAGTTTGATTTCAAAGCAGTAACTCAATTACTGATTGCAAGAACAAGCTATGAGATGATAGACACTGAAATTACTACAGGAATGATGTACCCTCATGAGCCGACACAGTTCCAGTATATGCGGGCATACCTGAGCCTTCACCTGTCTCCATGCTGCAGGTGGCAGTGGTGGCTGTGTTGGTGGTCCCAGTCTCGTGTGTTTCACAAGGGGGGTTGGAGCAAACCCTCTGGACCAGGCCTGGCGCTGTGCTGGTCTGATCGCCTCCCATGCTGGAGGTGGCCGTGGACGGGGTGTTGGTGGTCCCTGTCTCGTGTGTTTCGCAGGGTGGGTTGGAGCACACCCTCTGCGCTGTGCCTGTCTGGCCTGCATTCATGTTAGACGATGCCTGGGTGGCTGTGTTGGTGGTGCCTGTTACGTGGGTCTCACAGGGTGGGTTGGAGCACAGCTGTTGGACTCCTCCCATGTTAGCCGATGCTGTGGTAGCTGTGTTAGTTGTCCCTGTTTCATGGGTCTCACATGGTGGGTTGGAGCACACACGCAGTGCAGACATGTTTGACGATGCAGTTGTGGCTGTGTTGGTGGTGCCCGTTTCATGGGTTTCACAGGGCGGGTTAGAGCACACCTGTCCTGATCCGATTGTAGCAGAGGAGGTGGTTGCCGTGTTGGTGGTTCCGGTCTCATGGGTCTCACAGGGTGGGTTTGAACAGACCTGTCCTGCTCCGATGGTGGCAGAAGAGGTGGTTGCTGTGTTGGTGGTTCCTGTCTCGTGGGTTTCACAGGGCGGGTTTGAGCAGACAAGGGTGACAGTCCCAGAGCCCTCCCCAGCCGCTCCAGCCTCAGTGGAGCTGGGCTGCTCAGAGGTTGGGGAAGCCAGTATGGACACTGGTAGATCCTGCACTGGTTGAGCTTCTACACCACTTGGAGTTGTGATTAGTGTCACCTGGGTGGGCTGGTTCTGGCCAGAGGAGAGTAAAGTCATTCAGCATGTTTTTCATACTCAAAAATAAATCATTTTATTCTCTCCCCCTCATGTATCCTGTTGTTTTACGAGCAGCAGCTCCATCATTGTTCTGTATTTAAAAGAAATGGGCACCATCGCCCAAACAGTTTGCAGTATTTTTCTAGGTTATAATGTAGTATTTAAAAGCCTGAGGCCTTACTGCTGCCATGATTTAATGTCTGCATGACTAAAACGATAAATACTGAGAGAGAACAATCTGCAGGATCTTACCTGCACTGTGATTGTAGAGGAGGGCAGTGTGGAGGCAGAAGTTAGGCTGGTCTGAGCAGTTGACACAGTTATGGCAGATGGGCTGATGACCTGGCTGGACAGGGTAGCGATGGTTCCCAGTGTGGTGATGGGGGTAACCAGGGAGGCGTTGGAACTGTCCACCGTGCCTCCTGCCAGGCTAGTGGAGACTGTACCAGTGACTGTCCCAAGAGTGGTGACACCTGGAAGTAAGATAAGTGGCATTAAAAAATAAAAAGGTTCCAGAATACATCGTACAAAGTAAAAAAAGGAAAAACTTTGATAACATGAATGTCATCCAATAATGCATACTGAGCAAACATAGTTACTCCTACCAGTAGTCCCTTTGACAACCAGAGTCGTCACAGTGGGCTTCACAGCAGACACTGTCACTGGTGTAACAAGTCGAACGCCACCCACTGTGCTCATGGGCACGGTACGCAAAATAGTGCCAGGCTGCCCAGGAGCACCTTTCAAAACCACCTACAAACACACAATTCAGAATTAGTCTCTTAAGTTGCAACATATGTACATAGGCAGCACATGAAGGATGATATCTGCACAAGTCAGTTTTACCTGTGTCAGTCCCTGTTGGCCAGCTGCAGTGGCAAGTTTGGGCACTGCGGTGATGATTTTACCAGGGGTTCCAGTTGTCATCACCTTTGTGGTAAGGATTGTGATAGGCGTTTTCATGCCTGCACTGCTTGTCACACCTGCAAAGGCAAAAGTGTGTAAATAAAGACACACTACGCTTAAATCAGACCTTGATTAACTTTCACCTGCAACGTTTCTTTTATTCACACCAACTGCCAAAATGTTTAAGCCATTGCAGGAAACAATATCAACTACAATCAAACATGAGAATACATCACTACTCATCTTGAAATTCAACCAGGTAACAAATACAGAAAATCATTTTGATCTAGATGTTCATTTGCTTAGGGTTTCTCCAGAAACTTCATAAATAGTATGGACATATTAATCTGAGTCATAAATGTGAGTGCTGATATGCAGTTGTGACACAGTACACTTGAGAGAGTTTAGACCTGTGGCTCCAGGCTGGGTCATGATGGCCGACATGGGGATGGTCTTAATGATGGTGGTGCCCTGTTTAGTGGTGGTCGGAGAGACGCCGCTGATGTTGAGGATAGTGGGCTTGTTTCCTGTGCCCCCTGCCTGGGAGGTCGTGATGATGGTTGTGGGCTTGCCATCTGCAGATGTCACCAGTTTCAGGATGGTGCCGGCTGGGAGGGGACCCTTTGTCTGGGGACAGAGACACATGTTATGCCAAACCATTGGGAGAAAGACATCTGGTGCCTGTCTCAGGAGTTTTAAGCTATCTCCTGTTTTTTCCTGCACTCATGCAGATAGCTGACCTGTATGATCTGTGTGAGAGGGTTAGTGGAAGCCTGGCCTGTGACAGCTGATGTCTGCACTGGCTTGGTTTGTACCACAGACATCATCTTGCCAAGGTTGGAGATCTGCCGACATAGGAGAGAGACTCAAGTTCATGAGTCACCAGAAAACATCGGACAGCACAGGGGAGGTGGTCCACCGAACTGGTGGATCCATGAATCGTTCTAGCCCTAACTGACCGACAGTCATGCAGATCACTAAGAACATGCTCCCTGTTTTCTTAGTAGAGTTCTCCAATAGTCACTGTTGGCCAACTTTTACTCCCTCCCCCACTAGTTCAAGCTCAGTGCATGTTGTCATCATCTTGTGACAAGACAAAACAACAAACAAAACACACACACACCAAGTGTGACAAACCTACATCTACAGAACCCATGATTTACAGCATGCATGTAAAAGCACCTAAGGGTGCTCGGTGTCAGTTTTACATTGTGCCACACAATTTCCACAGAGTGCTGTTTTCTTACCAGAGTGCCACTGCTGCCCATGGTGAGGGGGCTCTTAACAAGGGTAATGGTCTTGGTGACTCCTCCCACCACAGTGGTTACCACCTGGGCCTGTTGGGCCACTGTGACAGCACCAGACTTGTGCACAGTGATGATGGGTCTGGTGGTGGTGGGAGAGGATGCAGTTGCTGTGCCCACCTGGGCTGCAGCAGTTTTCAGCATCCGGGTGGCCGGGTTACTGACCTACAACCACAACATTATCTTAAGAATTAACCTGTGACAGGCAGAAATGCACACAATGTTAGAAATGAGCACGATTAGTAGTACATCTACCATGACTGGAGAAGCCACTTTCACTGTGGTTGTGCCAGGAGAAACGGCTACTGTTTTGAGAATGGTGGCACCAGCAGGAACATTGAGGACTGTGCCTGCAGAGGAGGGCGGGATCTTCTGTGTTGCTGCAGCTGCTGCAGCTAAAGCTGCCATGCCACTCATCTGAGGGCTACTGCCAATTGGCTGAAAACAAAAGTAAACAACTGTAGTACACATTTGCTCATCTAGCAATGATGAATACCTCAAAATCGGTGCAAAATCGCTCATACCGATCCTTGGGTGGTCTGGGCAGGCACGACCATTCGGACACCTGGGGGTAGGGATGTTACAGTGACAGGGGACTTCCCGGGCTGGCTGGGGCGGACTGTGACAACAGAAGTGCCTGTGGCCGACTGTTGAGCTGCAACCTTCAAAACAGCTGTAAAATAATGGAACCAATGATTAGACTTATGTGGTTGTGGAGCTTGCTGGTGTGTTGACAACAATGGACATGAACGAGTTGGAAAAGGGGAATCATGGGTCACTGGTGTAACTACCTGTCTGTGGTAGGCTTTGAGCAGAGGGCGCTGCAGCAGCCGGTGCAGGGCTCTTTGGAGAGTTCACAGGCTGCGAGGGGGTTGCACTCATGGCTGGTGAGGCTGCAGCTGGAGTTGCAGGGATGTCATATTTCTGCAGCTGCAATAAGTAGGTGTCAGCAGTTGAGACGGCACCCCAGCTCACTTCCAGAGAGTTTGTGTTGGCACGGACTAACTGCACCCTGGCAGGGGCATGAGGTCGCTCTGGAGAGGAAGAAGACAAGAAATTAAAAAAAGACAATTATGACAACCACAGCCACTTAAATCAGTCTAAATTACCAGACCAATCATGTTACAGCAAGCCTACCTGTCTCTAGGTACCAGAGGTCTTTACAACAGACTTGGTTGTTCCAAGCTTTACGATAACCATCACGGCCACTCCAAACATAAAGTCTGGAATTGATGGCCACAGCACAGTGGCCAGCACGGGCCCTGGGGATGTTGTCCTCAAGAGTATCCATCAACACTGTCTCCCAACACATGGTGTCTACAGAAAGAAATGTGGTACAAAAATGACCATGAAGCACATTTTACTGAAACCTTTTCAAAGTGATAGCTACCACTGTATGATACAGAATTACACAAACCAAGATTTAGGCAGGCAAGAGTGTTTGTGCACTTCCACTCCTTCTCATGTGTGGCCACTTTTACATCGTCCATTACCAAAGGAACCCATCCTCCAAAAACATACATCCTGTTCATTGAGAAAATGAAATCACAGTGAGATACAGCTACTGAACACAGCACGTTCTTCTGGGAATTCAAATATGAGTTGGTTGAATTATGAAGTTATTAATTAGGAGCAGCAATCCTCTTACTTGTTTGTGATGGTGGTGGCAGAGTGAAGACTTCTGGGGAGCGGTGCTGTCCCGCTTACTGATGGTTTGTTCCATGTCAGGGTATCTAGAGACAATGACCAGCAGCAGGATGTTATACAATGTACTCTGACATGAAACACGATACACTGCAGCATAAGGCAACTTCACACACACTCTCCCACTCTCTGAAAGTGTGGGATTCTTAAGGTGACGATATTTGATCTACTTTGATCCGACTGGGTGGAAATAACAGCCCTGTCTCTGAGTGGCATTAGCAGGGCAAATTATAATTGTTGTGCTGCCATTTTTCCCATTCACACTCCTAGAAACCCACCAATATCAAGTGTCCACAGATCTCCAAGACGACAACCGCTCATCCCTCCATAAATGATCAGGCGAGACTTCCTGCTCGTCTTTTCTGTGTATACCACAGCAGTGTGGCTCTCGCGGGGAGGAGGCAGGACTCCATATGTGATTGGAATATCCCATCCAACCACGCTGGAACCCGCACGAAGCTCAAGTGTGTACAGATCATTCAGGTATCTGAGAATGAAAAACACAGACATCTTGAGTCTCACTCACGTCGCTGGTTGAAACACAATCTCCAGTTGTCGTGAAGGACCCTACTGGCTCCTGCTTGAAGAAACATCTGTACCTGGGAATGTTGTTTTTTGGGTCCTCACTGTCATTGGCTAATCCACCAAACAGGTAACATTTGTTGCCAACCAAGGAAAAACTGTGGCCAAGACGAGGACATGGGGGGGGACCATTCTTTGGGTTTTTTGCTTTCAACTTTTTCCACTCCCATCTGCTGGCCTGTAACAGAAACCGTGGTCAAAACAACATATAGAAATTTTTCAGGTCATAACTAATCATAACAAACTAGTCACAAGTCTACCTGATTGCATATTCTGACAAGTTGATTGTAAGGATTTAATTTTCTTTACCACTAATTTCCCAGTGACTGAAAATTCACCTGTGTCGAAATGTACTTAAAACCAGAAACAGAGCATGTTAGTAATTTTAATTTCCTTCACTGTAGAACAAGTGAGGCATTTACAAGTAGGAGAATAAAGACATGCTTTTATACTTGTGACTTAAATTGTGTTAAACTAAACATAATTGAGGAGTAGAATAACTCATGGTAATTAGCATCACACTAGGTTACTAACTTTATTACCTCTTTAGACTTGCCCTAAAAATGTGTCTTCACTGGAGTTCTTAAATGCAGCAGCTGAGAAGTTAACCATTTAGCGAGCTGCTGGAACTTCGTGAACCATCTGATTTCTGAATAAGGAGTTTTATAAAGCAATTCTGAGGACAGACTGAAACCTTTGCGCTGCATTAACCACTTAATTTAATTCTCTGATGTGCAGTCAGAATGAACAGACTCAAAGGCACCGTCACAATGGTGCAACATCTCTGCCTGCATGTAGCCATTAATATCAACACGCACAGTAGTGAAATGTACAACGCAAAAAGATGAACTTAATTTGTTTTATCAGCCTGTTACTGTGCTTCTGTAAACAGCTTTTACATAAAATGAAAATTATACCGGCTTGACTTTGATTTTCCAGTATCTACAAGACAACCTACATGTAAAATGTTTTGTGTTGTATACATGTTCATCTTCACAAGAAGAAAAGAGAGAGAAAGTTATTTCAAATAAAACCAGCGAATCTGGAAAATTCAGGTTTGGGGTGAACTACATGTAACCCTGCACTGCATACTGTTGTCCTCAGGCAACAGAAAACATTTTTGTCCCTCACTCATCCCTCAATTTTTTTTTTTTTTTAATTCCTACTCATGACAATGTGTAATGATATGTTTGTAAATGACCCAATAAGGTGCGGTGGGTGTGATGTATCCAGGTGGGAGGGAGATCTTTTTGAGAAAGGTGAAGTGGGATCATGGTCTGAATGGACAACAAGACGAATTTCATTCTTGACAATAAAAATATTTGTACATGTATATGCAGTTAGGCTTCTTTTTAGAGTTGGATTGTGCTCAACGTAGGACTTGTAATGTGATGTAAAATGAAACTTTTGGTCAATGTTTTTATGAACACATACACTGAAATTGACAGGCAACAGACACAGGGGCACTCTATAGGTGAAAAAAGCCAAACTGAACAGTTACGATCAATGACTAAGACTGCTTGCTGCACAAAATGAATGTTCTGCAGAAATACTATAGAAAACTATTGAAAAGAGTGCTTATTTCTGACATACTTCACTGTTATATTCCAAAAAAAAAGTTTTTTTTTGGCCTTAAAAGTGTAAATTGCAAATATTTCAATATCCTCCTGTAGACAGATTACCTGTAGCTCATAGAGATCGTTGCTGTACTTTCCATACTCCACCATTCCACCAAACACCAGTAATCTTGTGCCATCACAGACAAAACCATACGCAGCACAACCAGGGGGAATGTCACCACGGACTGCTGGGATAAACCACTGGTTTGTTGCTAGAAATTTAAACACAAAAATGGCAGTGAAGTTATCAGTTGAGGTTTACCCATATCAAGTTATTTCAATTATGAAAGAAGTTTATGTTATGACCTAAACAAGGCTAGAAATTCGTGACTAATATATCCTCTAACCAACTATCTTGTTAACACTGGAACATAAACCAAAATCTGCATTCAAGTATGGGAAGACATAAACTACATTTGTCTGAATTTGTCTGTCCTTACTGGTTTATGTGCAGGAAATTGGGGCAGGGGATATGCTTAAACCAACCAGCATCATCCATTTTATTTTAGCCCGCCTTTTTTAACGTGCATTAACCCCCGATCTCCAGCAGAGGGGGCCGCATTTGATCAGACACTGATCTGCCGGGCCTGCTGAGGCCTATACACTACTTAATTCTGCACATTACGAACCGATCCTCAGGAATAAAAAAAAAACAAACAAACAAACAAAAAAACTAATTTTAGACGAAAACTGAAAATGTGTCGCATGTGTTTATATATTTGCAAATTTGTTACTGTATGCTTTCTGCAAAAAATTAAAATAAACAAACAATCGATAAAGTTGTACATTCAAAGTTATTCTTACCAGTGTTGTATACATGTAATTCATCCACAATTCCTTCGTTTCCACCGCCAAAGACAACCATAAGCTCCTTTATAGCCACAGCTCGGTGTCCATGTCTGGGCCGGGGAACAGGACCGGACCATCCGAGTACCCGCTTCCATCGCGGCTGCAGAACCGACGCCGTGGTCCCAGACACCGCGGAGCCAGGGGCAGACATGACTTCTGCCAGAAGAAATAGTGAAAGAGCACTGGTCTTAATTACTGAACTAATCGTGATATTTCACGTTAACTACCGCAAACTCAACCGCATCATCTGACCGTGCAATGTAGCTAACTTCTAAAACAGTTTGTGCGACCACAGACGCTGAAAAACCTAATAGTTAGCAGTTAACGTTAGCTTTAGCTAATGAATACATGCAAACCAGAAAACATATCGGAGTAAGATTAACGTTAATGGCTCCCAAGCAAGTACTGGTTTACAATCTTTTGTGCTAATGAAATCTTTCCAACATATAAGTTGTGTCTTAGCTATCTTAACGGTAGTTGTTTCTAACCATTGAATTCAATCCATGGAAGCAGCCATCTTGCAACCAAACAAACCCCCGCTAACGCCACTGCCAGTCTGAAAAATGGCGGAAGCGAATGAGAAAGAAAAATACATGATAGCTAGCCAACTACACCAGCAATGAAATAAACTACAATAAAAATCAAATTGAATAAGCTCGTAGCGGAGCAACAAAGCGGATTAATACATTGTTTTAACACAGCATTAACCCACAGTAAAAACTCCTTATCAAGAGTCGGCTATTTTCATGCCTCTCTGGGAGTCGCCATATTGTAGCTAGCAAGCTTATCATTCTCTGCAATCCTTTTAACACAATTATTACCATTAGAAAAAAGCTTAAAGTTTCCTTTAACAGTTGCAGCAGCGTGGAAACCACATGTCTTAAGCCCCTTCGAATGATTTACTGAAGTATATTAAAAATCTAAGCGTACTCGTAGTATTCAAATGGTTAACGTTAGCTATACTCCGTTAGCACTAGCGGCTAGTGGCTCAACCTAATTTGCACAAGCTAACAGCGTTAGCTAAAAGGCAGGCATCTGTCAAAGCGTCGTCAAATTTTAGAATTAAATGCAATGTAATTTCGTCTTATTTTGATATGCATATTTTACCTGATACAAACGTAGTTGCAACACCAGTCTTAAAACGCAGCTAAACGGAATTAAACTGCATAAACAGAGTGTTATTATGTTTCATGCCGTCTCTGGAAGCAGCCATCTTTTCGACAATCGGCCTAGTTCTATAGCTCCCACAAGAAAAATGGCCGGACGGTATGCCACAACAAAACATAACAACCCGAAAAAGGCGCAAATATTTCAGATTTGTACTTACTTATTTCGATGCAGTAATTGCAAAAACAATGGTATGTGGTCTGATCTTGCGGCAATAATCCAAATTCATTCGATTTGTGAAGAAGTATTTCCTCTCATGCCTGCCTGGAAGCTGCCATCTTCTTGACAACCAGAGGCGGAGGAAAATGGAAGAGAGTTGGCGTCACCCAAAGTAAACATGGCGACGGAAACCCACTCGCTGATTATTTCAGACAAAAACGGATATACACTTTTTGTTATTTGCTATTCTGAATAGACGAGGGATGGTCTATATAGTGAGGTGCTTCAAAGAACACTTGAATTCTATATAAAATAAACATAGAGGGAGTTTCAACAAATTACAACAAGTTCTGTTATAGCACTAGGCTTATTGTCCCTTACTAAAGATGGCGACATCCGTGCTGGAACAACTTTTATTTTAACATTGTACGCGGTGCTGATTTTATTCCGCCATACAGCTACTTAGACACGTCAATACACGCACTATTATAGTGTAGAAGCACTAATTTACAGATTTAACGCTCACACAAATTCAAGTTGACACGCCCACATCCACCATCACTGCGCCCTCCACTGACACAAGTGCTGCGTTACTATAATACATCAGTAACTCCAGCGTCTCTGTGTTTTTTCTGAACACTGCATCTTTAGCCCCATCTCACAACTGGACTCCTACTGGAAATGCAAGAAAATGTTCCTACATATCACAGTTTTAGAGGATTATTAAACGTATTAATCTAATTTGGTTTGTGGACATAAATCCATGTGTGGTCCAAGATCTGGTTGAACAGGTGCATTCAGTTTTCCCCCAAAATGAAATGGCAGTCAAGATAATCGGCATTTGTTTTAAAACTGGCCTCTTGGATTGGATTACCAAAGGCACAATCTAATTTAATTACAGGGAAATGAGGAACATTATTGTATTATTGTATTGTATTGTATTGTATTATGTGTATTATTGTGGTTTTTTTTTTTTTTCCTATTCTGTATTCTGTATCTTGCATGCTTCTATATTTTTATTTTGACCTCTTTATGCCACTGTGCTTGCTGTTTGTAACTTGCTGGCTGTAAGGAATAAATTTCCCCGCTGTGGGATCAATAAAGTCCTATCTTATAGTATTGACTCATTAGCAGGATCAGCATCCATGCTGCATGTACTCAGGTACTCAGTGATATTACATCCAGAGGAGTCAAACAATATTGCACAAAATAACTGATGTTAATATAAAAAAATGTATTATTATTATTTTTATTTCTCTGTTTTGTGGTGATTTTTTTTTTTGCGCTTGAATTTCCCTCTGTTGCTGTATACTTGTAATTTCATAGAATTGTTCTATGCATGTCATGGGCTTTGATTTTAAAGTCTTGTATTAATTTCATTGTATTTATGTTGTTCAGCGTTGATGCCGTTTGATCATCTAGTAACTTGAAATATTGTTACGTGTAGCCTGTGCATACAGTACACTGAATGCCTGAGAAGTTCCTTTGTGCCAGACTCCAAAGACTTGTGCCAGACTCCAAAGACTTGTCAGTTTTAGAGTAGCTGAAGAGAAAAAGGAGGATGAGGCTTTTTATAAAGTGAATGTGCTCAGTGTGCAGTATCGTGTATCTCATTCAAAGGTTGTCATTTTTGCAGTACACTATATGTCCATTAGATGACAGACTTGCGTTGCTGTGCACCGTTTTGAATGTGGACCGTAGCTATGTGCAAATACAAGAGTTTAAATCAAAGGTGTTTTGGTTCTCATAACTTACATATTTTATTAATGTAAAGAGTTATAAATAGAAGTTAAAGTCCCTACACATCCACACAGGAGTAGTCACTTATTCTGTCTGATTCAACCCCTCCTCAGGTTGAAGATGGGCCGAGCTGTGCTGGGAAATACATGAGCTAACCGGACTCCATACAAATTACTCTATAATTTGTCCCGTTCTAATTGGTGCAATAAGGCTAACAGGAGAGTTGGGGGGATCATGTCAATCAAGCACAGACTGTAGACACCCACACAACCCTGAGAAGAGGTCTAGTAACTGGTCACTTGAAATCATGTGTGGGTGTGCGGGGCCTTTAAATGTGTTTGCTTTATTTTGGTTATGACACAATGGCAATGCAGGTTGCCGTTCATTATATAGCGACTGAAAATGATGACTGATGAAAAGGTCACAGAGGAAATTAAGACCAGACACCAATTACATTTCATCAGTTTATTATGTAAAGAGTGCAGTCACTCCTGGCACCTTCTAGTCCACATTTCATACAACCACAGAAGAAATCAATCACTCATTTGCTTTTCTTTTTGCACCTCTTATGTTATGCTCACAGAATGTAAACTAGTTTGTGTGGAGGTTTAATCTTTATGTGCAACATAACATGCTGTTTTATACATCCCTGTTTGCTAACATACAGTTACAGTTACTAATTTCTCCTGTGCCAAACGTCAGGGTGAGGTCAGAACCTCATTCCTTCTTAACGAGGACCACAGGATCAGACTGCACCCTCATAGCTCTGCAGTACCATCAGACAGGCAATGTGCTAAAACCATATAATCTGATGAATACTTGATCTACCTTTCAACAATCAGTAATTAAAAGCATTTCAAATGGTAGACCTTTTGTATATTGATTAATAAACTGAAAAAAAAAAAAAGTTTTCTAATTAATTCAAAGATCAAAAATGTTAATGTGTGAATAATAATGGTCCCTAAACTGTGTCCCTAGATCCACTGACTGAGTCATTATTGAAATACTCATTACTGGGTCACTGGGTGTGGCATTAGGTCTTGATTCAAAACCAGCTGAGAATCTTCTTCCTCTTTGGTGATTGGTGTCATTTGGCAAAAGTTTTGTTCTGTGACACAGTTTGCTCGAAGTTGTTTTAATTCAAGGTGAATTCAAGGAATGCAAAAGCAAAATTAAGTTGGTTAAGTCAGTCTGAATGATTGGATAAATGGATGAAAACTTCCAGGAAACATGGACAATTGAACCTGTACCAAAAGAAATAGTGGAGCTCTCTGAACTTCAAAGAATATTGAAAGAAAAATACAGTAATTTGTTTTCATTTTCAGCAATGCTTCTCATCCGTCTTAAACAGATCAGTAGAGCTCAGACAAACACCTTAACCTTCTATACTGATCTGAACCGCCTGTAATGGTTTTCGTATGGTAAGAGTCTTAACGGCTGGAGGACTGAACTTTGAAAGCCTAAAGAGATTGTGATGTAAAGCCTCACAAGTGACATGGTTCGAGGATTATGGCAGAAGGAGGTGGAGGTTTTTTGAGGAGGTGTATGTAGGTTTTCACCCACCATAACTATCCCAGCAGATCAGTGTGTCTGCCTTTTTAAAAGAGCATTTCCTTGTGCTGTAGTTCTATCACATCTATCCAGTTGTTTGGATTTAAGAACATATAGTTTGTCGTTGAATCATCAAATGATTAAAGGAATGTGTGACCAATATTGTACAATTAGAGGTCTAAACAGAAATCATCATGTTCAGAGTCTTGTGAACACACTACTTGAACATGAAGTCCACTTGTCCACTTCTGGATGCAGATCTGTATGGAGCACCTGTCTCAAAAAGTATAGATTATAATAATAATAAATACATTGTTCTTCTTGATTAACAGAGTTTGTTTTCCCCCCAATATATTTGCAGTGAAAGGATACACCACTTACCTTTCCAGTGGTGACTGATGTCATTGTGGAGGCTGTTTATCATGCTCCTAGCATTGTGACTATGGAAGAAGAATCACGGTGGCACATACCTCATAAACTAAATGACAGAGTGTTTATGATGAAAGAACAAACTCTCGTCCTAATGCTCTTGTAAGCCAACTGTTTTAGAGTCTCCTTTTCTAAATGCCAATTATCGTAATTGCTTGTGTCCTCAAGCTGTTTGAGATGTAAAGCCCCACTGACCTGCTGAAAGAGGTAAACAATGATGTTCAAAATATTTGTTCCCTCCCAAAAAACTTGGTTAAAGATATTGTTCAATGAACCACGGTTTTCATAACACTTAATAACACTTTTACTCTGATAGTTTCCTATATGATTAAAATTTACCCACATCGGTGTAAGATTTTTAAAAAATGTATTTTGCTGTATGAGATGGCCTGAGGGGTTTATTTGCTGCATCTATCTACCGTAGGACATCAGGGACCTTTAGATTTTCAGTCTAGTGCTATCCCAACCATGCTGTTTCATCTTGACCCCTTAATCCTGCTCACTGGCTGGAACATGAGCCCACACAACATTCTACAATAATACTTATAGTATTGATGATAAAGATCATGAATAAGAATAAGAATATGCACACATAAATCTATTTTTGATACATTCATTGTTTATTTATAGGTCTATTTTTCAAGTTTATTGCTATCTTTGATACAGCAGAACATTTGTGCATCTCCTCTGCAACTTCCTGTGCCAACCGTTGCAACGGTCTTTCAAAATAAAGTGGGCAATTTGGATAACTTTATAACCACTGATTTATATATTTGACAGACACTGGCCTTCAGATTAGCACTGGAAAAAACAATAATTGCTGTTCACGATATAAGAGATTGTTCCAGCTTAAACCATAGAAGGCCTTATGGTCTCTCACATAATGCAAAACAGATGCTCACAGAGCATTCCTCACTTCATTTGATACCCTTGTCACTACCTGTCTGTCTCAAAGACAAGAATTTCTAAATCGGATGTGTAAAAATGGAGATGCCCTGCTTTGTACTGAGATCCACGCTCAACAGAGGGTAATCCTTTCTTGATCCTGATACGATAATGAAGGTAGAGATCATCCATCCTAACGCTAACAGGAAGCAGGTTACCCAAGGACAGACTGAATGTCATTAGCAGTCTTAATAGCTCTGATGACTGGATTATCTGAATCCAAAATAATGTCTTTCCTTCCCAACTGAATCCAATTGAAATGGGCACTGAGAAACTAAACTCAGCTCATATGTATACCTATAGATGCATGTTCATGTCAGTACATCTAACATTTTTGTGCCGTAAGCCGTATGGGCCTTTCTGCGCGAAGTTTGCATGTTCTTCCCGTGCATGCCTGGGTTCTCTCCGAGCACTCCGGCTTCCTCCCACAGACCAAAAACATGCTCATTAGGTTAATTGGTTACTCTAAGATTGCCCTTAGGTGTGAGTTTGAGAGTGAATGTTTGTATGTGTGCATATGTTGCCCTGCGATCGACTGGCGACCGGTCCAGGGTGTACCCTGCCTCTCACCCGTTGACAGCTGGGATAGGCTCCAGCCCCCCTCAACCCTGAAAGGGATAGGCGGGTATAGAAAATGAATGAATGAATGACCTAAAATAGTGATAACATGAGAACAGGATACGATTGATACCATCCTGAAATCTTGTATTGTCTTTGTCATTGCAATTGCCTGCGTTTTATTCCTCCATCAGGTGTGTTTGAAGATATTGCATTGCTTTCAGTAAATCAAGCAATTAATTATCTAATCAAACAGTTAATTATCTAATCATTCAATTACTTAAATGCTCAGTCAATCAGTCCTATAAATTCCCCCTTTGTCCTATGATGGACTGCCATACAGGAGCACCCACAGGAAACACTGAACTGACCATCGCATGAAAAGCAAGTTTTGATTTTTCTCATTCATATTCAGGGCAAAATGAAGCACGGCCGTAATATGGAGCTTCCGGAGGATTTTTGGATCCCCATCCCTCTGGATACAGACAACATCACATCTCTCAGCCCCTTCCTGATCCCCCAGGACCATCTAGCAAGTTCAGGCACCTACTATGCAATGGCCATTTACATGTTTTTTATATTTACTGTGGGCTCTTCCATCAATGTGCTTACAATTGCCTGCACCATCCAATACAAGAAGCTGCGGTCCCATCTCAACTTCATCCTGGTGAACCTGGCTGTGGCAAACCTTCTTGTGTCGCTTGTGGGCTCCTTCACCGCCTGCTGCTCCTTTGCATCCAGATATTTCATCTTTGGACCTCTAGCATGCAAGATTGAAGGCTTCATGGCTACACTTGGTGGTAAGACAAATGTTGAGACACTGATATACAAGATTAAGACATTTGAGTGTTATTCGGTTAAACAAATTCATTCTATTTTATATCATTCCAGGTATGGTAAGCCTGTGGTCTCTAGCTGTGATAGCCTTTGAAAGATGGCTGGTCATCTGCAAGCCACTTGGTAACTTTGCATTCAAGCCAGACCATGCTCTAGCTTGCTGTGCATTCACCTGGGTGTTTGCACTGATTGCCTCTGTTCCTCCACTGGTTGGATGGAGTAGGTAAGCAACAGAAAGCAGCTGCCACACTGAACCTCATCTCAAAATTGGAAAACTAGGAAGCTGGGACACACACTGCTCAGTGCTCTTGTGATTATATCTCCAGGTACATCCCAGAAGGCCTGCAGTGCTCCTGTGGCCCAGACTGGTACACCACCAACAACAAATACAACAATGAATCCTACGTGATGTTTCTTTTCTGCTTCTGCTTTGCTGTTCCCTTTGCCACCATTGTCTTCTGCTACTCCCAGCTCCTCATTACATTGAAAATGGTGAGAAAAACACATAAAACAACCCCCACAATAAATCAAACAACAAAGCTACTGAAAATGGTTTTGATCAAAAGACACTGATCTGTCTTATGTCTTATAAACGGTTAAGTTTATCAGTACCAATCAACCATTTGTTTGATTTGACTAACAAAACTGATTTTAACTGATTTTAAGAGTCAGAGTACAATCCTTGTGATTCCTTACCCTCAGCAAAGATGACAGGTACGGTTCAGATTTCTAAGGTCAAAATACAAACTGAATTAATGTATCAGAAAATTCTTGAACACGCAGAGTGTGGATACTGGACCCATACCCGACAGGATCTGCCTGGACCAGGCTAAGTTCAGACAAAAATCTCAAAATGATGTTTGGTTTCGGCTCAGGTTTGGTCATGCTGGCAGGGTTAGCCTACCTGACATGGTACTTTCAAAGTCTTTTTGTGAAAACATAGGCAAGGAAAATATGCAGGAAAATCGATGATATAGAGGCATTTTCATTTTGTCATCAATGCAGATAATAATGAAGCAGCTTGGTTATGTAAAACATAAAACGTGTCGTGCTCTGATGAGATATGACAGCAAGAAGACTGGGAGGTCAGCTTTGCATCAACATGTGGACAGAGGATGCAGGATGCATTCACAACAGTTGTGTGACAGAGCATTGGGCTTGGACATAAAAAGAGAATGCCTGTTGAGTTCAGGTCGGGCTTGCTTACAACGTGATACCACTGGCTTAATAACTCTTTGACCCAACTCACCTCTCTTTCTCAATAGGCAGCGAAGGCCCAAGCTGAGTCTGCCTCCACCCAGAAGGCAGAGAGGGAGGTGACCAGGATGGTGGTTGTCATGGTGCTGGGCTTCCTGGTGTGCTGGTTGCCTTACGCCTCCTTTGCTCTTTGGGTTGTGAATAACCGTGGGCAACCATTTGATCTGAGAATGGCGACCATCCCTTCCTGTCTCTCTAAAGGTTCAGCAGTGTACAACCCTATCATCTATGTTGTCTTCAATAAACAGGTCAGTTAAATGTGTTGATGAACAACTAATTTGAAAAGGGATGCACTTTTTATTTTGTTGCAAAGATATATGTGGCACGTCTGTTGAGAGAAACTGATATTGGAATCCTCACCTTTTGGGGCCTTAACCCATTGAACTGAAAATGTGCTGATGTGATGTGATGTGCAGTCTCTGCACATGTGTAGGCCTACTATCTTATTATCTTCCATACTTGTCTCAGACAAGCATAGTGCAACATTTTATGTCACTCAATCTTAAAGAGGCACATCACATGACTCAATGCTATGTTATACTGACTTGAGAATACTCCACTACTGCAACATTTTTAACTCACATCAAAAATGTGAATGCCAATCCATTAATTTATTCATGCTGCTATCACTTTGATTTAAATCAAAGCTGGTACATGTAGATATACTTAGTACAAGTTTTTGCTTGCTGAAAACATTCCCACTGATGCCCTCCATGGGGCCTTTTTCGATACAACCACTGGGGGTCATCAAAGTAAATTTTAAAGTTCTGCACCTAATGACACATGATGATGATAAAGATAAAAGGAGATGAATAAGTAGCTCAATACCAGACGTTACAGAGACTTTTTTTGTTTTGTTTTGTTGTTGATATGATCTACAGCTCTGCAGAATCAATGTGAATTCTAACTAATTCAATAAACTGTTTCCTTCCCTTTCAGTTCCGTTCATGCATGCTGAAGATGATGGGGATGGGTGGAGGTGAGGATGAAGAGTCGTCAACACAGTCAGTGACTGAAGTCTCCAAAGTTGGGCCTGCTTAGACTGCACATCAAGACTGTTGACCTCTCTGCCACTTATGATATGTGAATTGTAAATAACAATAAATATATATGTGTTTTGTCATATGAAAAAATATGAAATGTTGCAACTCAAGTAAGAAATCATAAAGAATCTGCAAATTGAAAAAATAAAAAAAATTACAAACATGTCTGTGGTGTCTGCATTTTGTTGACACAGGAAAACAACAAATTCACATTTCTGGATTATATATGTGGTTTCCTTATATGGGTACTGTGGAAGAGACTGTTACTAGTGCGGAGGAATGGGGTGTTTTGAAGTAAATACTCAGCTTCAAGTTGCTCACATTTAGCTGCAACGATTCAGCAAAATCGGTCATGGTTTACAATCTAAATACGTGACACTATCTAGACTGACATTATAGGCATAGGGTAAAATTTAATGTTACTGTGCACATTGTCATGCCCACCAACACACACACACGCACATTACACACATTACATAGACTTACATTCATTTCATGGAGACTTACCCTAACCCTAACCATAACCACTATTTGCCTATTTCTAACCCTATACCTGTGATTTAAATTGTGGGGACCTGTATTTCGTCCCCACATGTGACTGTGTGTCCCCACAAATCTGTAAACAGATTTTTGCCCCCACAATGTGAGTACTACATGGGGGCACACACACACACACACACACACACACACACACACACACACACACACACACACACACACACACACACACTAACACACACTCAAAGTCCTTCCCATCCACCCCAACTACTGGAATCTTTTCTGGAAGGGCTCATACTACTTGGCAGTGCATCTGACTTTTAGGTTCAGGAGCAGCCTAAAAATTTTTGATTCTTTATTAAAAGCAGTCTGCTGGATCTTGACAAACAATCTGTCTCCTAGACTTTCTCACTGTCACACTGTCATCTTCACCCACCATCACACAGTCTCAACACTCTCACCTCTGCATTTCAGGCATTTTTCTCCAACAAAACAGAACGTTGCAGCACATTCATATTCACTTCAAACATGAAAAAATCCTCATTCAAATTTGAAAAATGAGAAAATGAGTGATCGCACGAAACGCGGTAAAATTTGGATGCATTTCAATTACATTGATGATACAAAGGCAGAGTGTGATTCTCTAATGACTACATTATTATGAATTTTTTGTCGCACTCGGTTCCATGTTGAGTATAATAAGCCATGTAAATAGTAGCCATTCAATATGTTTTGTACATTAGTAACTCATTTTACACATAATATTACATGTTTTTTGGTAATAAATTAGCTTAAGCAACAAAAAAGGAGCCTCTTTTAAGGGAGCCGAGCCATAAGAACTGGTTCTCTTAAAAGAGCCGGAATTCCCATCCCTATTCTAGTCACACCTTCCCTCTGCTGCCTCTGATTCATCTCTATACAACCACATCACGCTTGGCAAAGCATGCAAGCTCTTCTCTTCCTGGAATGGAATTTTCTTTTATAATGACCACACCACCAAACCAGTAGACGTTCACCTGTACACAGATGCAGGCTCTTGCATTGGCTTTAGTGGCTTTAATAACAGCAGGTGATTCTTAAGTAAATGGCCTTCTGAATTTGCAACTCTCACTCCTTCCTCCACCTTCTGCCAAATGTATCCAGCCATCAGAGATGCCATTCTTTGGGGGCATGAATGGTTCAAGAAAAACATTTGATTCTACTCTGATGTCAGCGCCATTGTAGAACTAATTAACAAAGATTGGTTGCATTGTCTCGACATCATGCAGTTCATGAAGAGGCGGCTGTGGTTCAGGAGAGCGGTCGCCCACCGATCAAGAGGTCCGTGGTTTGATCCTTGGCCTCGGCAGTCCACATCCCGAAGCATCCTTGGGCAAGATACTGAACCTCAAAACTGTGAGAATTCATATGTATGTCACTTTGGATAAAAGCGTCTGCAAAAGAATAACTGTAATGCAGAGGCTCACCCCACCACCACCAGTTCATTATCTGAGCCTCCCATATCCCAGGTCACAAAAACTTGTTCACTGACTCATTTTCCAGTCTCACTCGTTTTTCACTCCAGAAATTCAGACAATTAGCACCAGCCTTTAGTCATGCCTTCACATCGCCTGGTGTACTCTCTCGTCATCTTCCATTCTGTTCTCTTAATGTCATCACCTTCTCATTCTCGAGCTTCATTAAATCCACCCATTCTATACTCAAGTTTAAATCATCCACTGGTTGCCTCCATTGGTTGCTGTGACTGCTCCAGTGCTTTGCAACGTGGTACAGAGCAGGCAAGATAGACTGGTCCAATGCATACAGGAGATTAACGCTGAATCAGTACACCTTATATATGTTGCACTTTTCTGAACAGTGTTACAAAGCATATGGGTCTTTTTGGCATACTGCAGATTTGCTTTTTTTTACAGGCTGCATATATCATGCTACATTTTGGCCAAATCAGTATTTACTGCTAATATAGTAGGTAGTTTGGAATGCAGCAAAGGACACCTAAAGCAAACAGGGAAACTATTTAGACATAACAGTTATGCCAAGAGACATAACATAAACTTTGAGGTAAATTTGTACAAACTGGACTACAGACTACTTTTCCATGTGGATGTAATAAGATGAACATCGACAGCTCTGGTAATGAGATGCTTATTTCTGTATTAGCTCAAAGGTGACACATGTTATGGGAGTTTGTGATGTGTGCGCATGTGCACAAATACAAGTATGTGTGTTCTGTGTGTGTGATCTGTGAACCTTGAATCCTTTACTGTAAATCCCTTCCTTGAGCCAATTAAGTTGAGCCTAAAGTTCCTATAAATGCAGCTTTACTGCCCCATCAGTGAGAGGCAGACCTGTATCATCAGATGATAAAAAACATCAAGTGCATCAGTAGTACTTCAGATTAGATGTAAATTATTTGTAGACTTTGTTCAATACTACTATTTTAACATCTTTTTGAAAAGTGATTGATTTTTTTATTTGGCACTCAACCAGACAAAAATGAGGGGAAATCGAGCAACAGAGCTTCCAGAAGACTTCTGGATTCCCATCCCTTTGGACACCAACAACATCACGGCTCTCAGCCCATTCCTGGTTCCCCAGGATCATTTAGGGAGCTCGGGGATCTTTTATTCAATGTCAGCTTTTATGTTTTTCCTATTTGTGACCGGTACAAGCATTAATACCCTCACTATTGCATGTACTGTTCAATACAAGAAGCTCCGGTCTCATCTGAACTACATCCTGGTGAACTTGGCCGTGGCAAACCTCCTCGTCGCCACTGTGGGCTCCTTCACCTGCTTCTACTGCTTTGCCTTCAGATACATGATTCTTGGTCCATTGGCATGCAAGATTGAAGGATTTACAGCCACTCTTGGTGGTAAGGAGTTTGGCATAAATTCTATTGAAAGTGAAAAATATCATATATTATATATAATGTAAGATATTGCCAGACAGGCAATTAGTTTTACATGTGCAAGATTTCAACATATGCAGGTTGTGATGTATGCACATTTTTTTTGCCAATGGTTATAGTTTTTAAGGCACAGTTGTATTTAAACTGCAAGCTTAGTCTGAACTGGACCTTTCTTGCAGCACTACTGTGCTAATTTTATCGTCCAACAGAACAGCTTCAAATAACATGCTGTCACATCTTCTCATGGCAAAACAATCCATGATGGATAACTGTGTGATCTAGCCATCAGCATCATGGTTTTAAATTGCTAGTTTTCTTATATGAAAATATATATTTATGATAAACTGAACTGACATTTTATTTAATAATAATAGCAATGGTGTTGGAGAAACGTGAATTTGTTTTTTAGTCTTTACCAAAGAAACAGCTCTTTGTTACTTCAGTGTCTCATCTTGTTCACAAAAGCTACAGCTGCAGCCTTAAAAAAACACATATAATCTGATTACCATTGTTGCTGTTGATTTCCTGTTGGTTAAGAACTGAAATATACTTTTTTTCATCTCAAAGCAATGCTGGCTCTGCAAAACTGCTGAACTTTTCGTTGCTTATTAAGCTGAGTGCAACCTAAAACCCTTGGGCAGAAGACTGCAGACTCTTCCTTTGTCTAAACTTAAAACCAAACCTGATCAATGCTCCTCATGAAGTCCTACATTATGATTTCAATATCCTATCCATGTCAAAATGCTTTTTAAACTGTTTTAATGTAAGGCATTATGTCAATAAAGCATGAATAAAAACAAGTTAATGCAGCTGAAGTCTGGCACGTCTGCGGGCTACCAAGAAGTGTTCTAATTGTACCTGTACGCTGATATTTGGCAAAACAATTTACATTACCTGCTTTATAATGTTTCAGCCTCTTCAACAAATATAGACTACTGATTACAGTTTCTTTACTGATTGGCAGTTTCAGCGAATACATCTTTTATTATTTTTTGTCTGTTCCAGGGATGGTGAGCCTATGGTCTCTTGCTGTGGTAGCTTTTGAAAGATGGCTTGTTGTCTGCAAGCCTCTTGGGACCTTCATCTTCAAGCCTCACCATGCTATAGCTTGTTGCGCAGTGACTTGGGTCTTTGCTTTGATAGCTGCAGTTCCTCCTTTGTGCGGATGGAGTAGGTCAGTATATAAAGACTAAACACCCAGCAGTTTCATTAGTTTTTAACAATAAGTATAGTAATAATAACTGGATTTATTATCCAATTACAGCTTCTGAAATGAGCCCTTCTGCAATACTTGTTTTTTTTTTGTTGTTTTTTTTTTTTTTACTATATTCTTTAAATAAGAATCATTCTCACTCTTATAAGATCTCTTGTAAAGATAATGAGAGTCATTAATTCCTGGCTTAAATTCCAAATATACAAACACGCAACCACCACACAAGCACCTACATTAAATACATGCACAGTACTAATTCATTGTCTGCCTCTACAGGTACATCCCAGAGGGCATGCAGTGCTCCTGTGGCCCGGACTGGTACACAACGAACAACAAGTTTAACAATGAGTCCTATGTGATGTTCCTCTTCTGCTTCTGTTTCGCTGTTCCTTTCGCCACCATCGTTTTCTGCTACTCACAGCTGCTTTTCATACTGAAATCGGTATGTAATATGACTCTGAAAGGTTTGGATTGATTATATAAGAGTGTGTGTATGTGTCCATTATACAAACCGTTTTGATGTACTTCTGCAAAAACAGGCAGCGAAGGCCCAAGCTGAGTCTGCCTCCACCCAGAAGGCAGAGAGGGAGGTGACCAGGATGGTGGTTGTCATGGTGCTGGGCTTCCTGGTGTGCTGGATGCCTTACGCCTCCTTTGCTCTTTGGGTTGTGAATAACCGCGGGCAACCATTTGACCTGAGAATGGCGACCATCCCTTCCTGTCTGTCTAAAGCCTCCACAGTCTACAACCCTGTTATCTACATCCTTCTCAATAAACAGGTTGGTTCATTCACTCTGATTTGAAAGCTACTGACAGGCAGGAGGGTAACTTTGTTCTCACTCCACTGAAATGAAGTTGTACTGAGTTTAAACAGAATGACAAACAAGAAAGAACAGTCTGTTATCACTGACAAGGCCAGTAGTGCCCTCTAGTGGTGGCTTACAAAACAGAAAAAGCTTGCTCCATCCTCAGCGGGGAAAACTGATATGCAATTTAAAACTTAACATTTTATTTCTAATCTAATCCAAGAAATTACTGTCATAATTAAATCACCAGATATGTTGTTATGGTATGTAACTCCAAAGAATAGAGAATGACCTGTAAAGGTAAATACAATAACGGACCAATATTTCACTCAGCAACAAACGTGCTTATATTGTTTTTCATTTTCAGTTCCGCACATGTATAAAGAAGATGCTGGGGATGAGCGGAGGTGATGACGAGGAGTCATCAACAAGTCAATCAGTCACCGAAGTCTCTAAAGTTGGACCTTCTTAAGTTGTTCAAGCTTAATTTTGATGGCATGCATGTTGTAAATAGCATTGAATGGACAAATGATATGACAAAGTATATTATTCCTACAGATGAGGAGTTAAATGCAAAGAAAAATGCAAAAAAAAAAGAAGAAATAAATATATGAGAGTCATTATTCGTGTCTTTGCCAGGCTATTCATTTTAGATATACCTGACAAAAATGTATATTCTTTTCGTCTTCTTTTCTGTTCTAAAATCTTGTTTTTATTACAAGAAATGAAGATGTCTGAATCAGGTCACTGGAAACCCATAGTAGCTATTACGGTATTCAGTTTGCAAGCAAGTGCTCATAGTATTTTAGAAATAAGTTTGAAAAGTTGTACTGCATTTGTTGTACAGGTATTCATGCATGCGTACACAGTACGACCTGCAGTTTAACAGAGAATTAATAAAATGCTGACTGACAACTTTACACGTTATATCTGTGCTTGAGAAACAATTACTGACAATGTAGACAAACAGTTGGCAGACACTCTGGGATCAGCTCCTCAGATGGTTGTTCTTGTGAGATTAGTAAGATAAACTTGGGAAAAAGTAAAGCCACATATGCAATTCAGTATTGTCCCAGTAAAGAAAATGTATATTGTCTTACAGTGGTGTTATTCTCTGCAGACGTGCTCACCTGTTAAATTACAAAGTGGAGACAAACTGGAATATGAAAAAATGTTTTACACCACTTTGACAGACAAGACAAGCCAAACTCAGATTTCTGCTTTATTTAGACTCAATGAAGCCCTCAAATGCTGTTCAGGGGCTCTACTGCTCCTTCCTTCAAGCTCACTGTGGATATTTTGAAACTAGATAAGCTTCAGAACGTAAGCAGTGAGTTACAAAGAGAATATTATTATTTTGAGGACAAGTAACAGCATGACATCAAAACACCGTAATGTACAAAACATCCCATTTCAGAGTCTAAGTATATATACAAGAGCATTTATGTAAATGTCATACAGAACATTATTATAAAAAAAAACTTTCCACTTCCAACTTGGAAAACACTACTGAGAATTTTGAAAAAGCCATCCACCCATCACCCACTAGGTGATGAGATCATTCGCAAACTTGTACTGGGAAACTGTACCAGGTCTTTATCTAACCACCAATTTGTCTACATATAAGGTTAAAGAAACACTACATTAGGGAAATATGCTTCTACTCCACTCCTGCATTTGAACCCCATCTGTCCATCTGGCACAGTTGCCATTGTCCAGCAGGTCTTTCAAACCTGAAAAGAATGAACCATTTTCTTCTGCATTACCAATCAGTTAAAATCAAATATATACAAAATACACAGTGGCATAAAAGATGTAGACAGGTCCAACATTCAGCCTACAGATTCAAAATAATTGAGCCGTTACAATGTGTGCTGTACTTTAGCCGTACAACTGTGAGCAAATACATTTAAACCAGTCTGTCAGTCATTCTTGCCTGTTGCCCACAGTGTTGGAGGTCTGTAGTTCATTAGTTTACTGACCAAGCAGAGACTTAAAGGCTTTACCCTGCAGAGTTTAAAGGGTAACTTGGGAGACACACACACACACACACACACACACACACACACACACACACACACACACACACACACACACACACTTTGCATACAATGTAAACAAGCCACAAAAATAAAATGATACATCACAGTTTTAAGTACATACAGGCACTTGTTGTTTTGACATGTTTTAACAATAAGCTTAACAGGGTTAACTGAATAGGATTACCAATTTCCTTCTGTGTAGACACTCACACAAGTTCCTGTGCTGGCGAAAATCAAAATGTATGTGAGTCAAAGGGGAAAATGCATGATCTTTGCCTGATTAATACTGTTTACACTTCCATTCCCAGAAAGAAAAAAATGTGTTTTGCTCAGAAACACTTTCCTCATCAGTGTAACCAATTGCTACCTCAACAACATATGCACACACACATTTGAGAATAGGATTATTACCTGATGTGAAGTGAACATGAGACCATACGGGTAGCAAAGGTGGACTCTGTTCACTTCACACCAGTGTAATCATTTACAGTCAGTAAGCATCACCGCACATGAAGACCACCTGCTACTCAAACAGCAACAATGTAAACCACTGGTCCCTGGTCATGGTGGTCGTGGAGGTTCCCGTCGTTAGTCGGGAGCAAATCCGAGTTCTGCTAGTAGTGAACTTTTACCAAACACGAATAGTTCAGAACTAGCGGAATTCCAGACCTACCCTCGAAACATCACAGCATCACATGGAAGTCGGAGTCAAGAGGATTAAAAGACTAGTTTGAACTTCACCTCTTGGATGATATGCAAATTTACACTGAGGTACAACAAAACACTGTCCCCTAACACATTGATCAAAGCAGCCTTTTTTGTCTTCATCTTTCCAAAAGTTTGTTGAATTTTTGTCAAAAGGAGCATTTAAGCTGTTTGAAGCAAAATGACTTCATAAACTGTGACAACAGTAAAAAAAACAATGAAATAACTGAAAAAACGAGTGGAAAGTCAGTAAAGTTAACAAATAGGAACAGAGACATATTTGTAAATAAAGGAAAATAGAAGAAAAGTTTACAGATTTCTTTAGTTTCCATCCTCTTCTTGCTGTGCAGTCCTTGTCCCACATGGAGTTCTTATCAAATCTGCAAGCCAGCTACCTGTGCAAGAAGTGGCCTTGAGAAAACACACAATCAAAGGATTAAATAAACCAATTTAGCAGCTTTTGTCAACCTCTGCTTTCCCCTAAAGTGAACCGTCATTCCGGAGAGATTAAAGTGTTACGGAGTGAGCATGCCAGAAGTAATTACTCTGTGTTAATCTGTTTTGTGGAAGAACCTGAGTTGTCCATATAATCTACTTTGGTCTGTGGGGACATGAGAATCTTCACCTGCATTTCCCTGGATCAGACAAGATCGAGTTAGAGGTTCAACACTAAGAAGGCCATTTCTGTTTTGAACAACATCATAATGGATGATAAGGTGAACGGCACTAGATAATAAATCCCCAATCAAACATGCTTCAGTCTTTCTCTACACAGCATTATGCAGATGAAGAGATATTTAAAAATCTGACAGCTACTTTTACAAAATACGTTTTGCATGAGAGTAATGTTAACAATGGATGATTTCTGGTCATGTCACTGTAAGATGTGTGGCTGCAGCACTACAGTACAGAACTTGGACCAAATGCATAAGCCTGATTTTCAGTCCCACAGTTAAAAAGTCATAGACATACCCTCATCTAATTGTTGACACAGTTTTTATTGTACATGAGCCTTTAAACAGCATATTATGGACCGGTGTCTAGGCTGTCTTCTCAACTTATCTGACATTTACACTTGACCATATCAGGTGAGGCGAGCAGGGTAACTCCTCTGCTCCTACTGAGCAGTTGTTGGCTGGAAATATAGAAACTGGTTTTGCATTAGCATGAACAGCTAGCAATATTACACAGCTGTCAGTAATACACATTATTACTTTGTGTTGAAGGAGTTACTGACAAAGTCCCTGATGCCCCCTACAAAGTTTCCTCAACTCCTCTCCAGAAAAAAAAAAAAAATATATATATATATATTGTGTAGCTCAAAGGGACAGCAGCTTGCATTCCAACCCTGTGTTGTAGAACAACAAATAAACAAACCATGAACCTGCTATTCAAGCACCACTTGGAGGCTTGGACCCTGTGAGTGTAGTGGTCTTATGAACCTGCTGAAAGTTGGGGCACTTGGATATTGTTATAGCCTTCACAGCTAAAGATTAAGAAATAAATAGTCTTCAATATCATTGTAAAAAACAGTTAATTGACAGACACAAAACTGGACTCCATTTATGTAGAGCTTTAATTCAAAGCCCTTTTAAAGTTACGCCGTTTCACCCATTCACAGACTGATGGTAGCAAGCTGTCATGCAAGGCACTGGCCTAACCATGCTGAGCAATGTGGGGTCCTGCAAGTTAGTGGACAACCCGCTTTAACTGCTGAGTCACATCCACACTGCTCCACATCCAGAGTGCAAATCTCCATGTGCTGGTGTGCCTGTGGATCATAATACAGGAGGTAACAAACCAGATAAATGGAATAAGACTGTTCATACTGGGTGTTGCACATACAGTGAAAGTGCCTTCTGAGGAGAGGCAACAGAGACAGAGAGGAGCTCAGTGTGGGAGCTTCTGTGCAAAGCCAAAGTGTGTGTGTGTGTGTGTGTGTGTGTGTGTGTGTGTGTGTGTGTGTGTGTGTGTGTGNACTAATCTGGATGCTTCAGTAATAAGTAACTACAGGCCAATATCAAATCTACCCTTTCTAGGAAAAATTATTGAAAAGGTTGTTTTTCAACAAACGCATGCTTTCATGATGCAGAACAATATTTTTAATGCATTTCAGTCTGGATTTCATCCACACCACAGCACTGAGACTGTACTTTTAAATGACATACATGTGAATAATGATGCTTCCAAAACCTAATTCTATTTACAAGATAGAGACTACTTTGTGTCAATTGGTGAGCATGTGTCTGAATGAAAAAAGATGATGTGTGGGGTGCCACAAGGGTCCATTCTTGGACCACTTCTTTTCAATATCTACATGTTGCCCCTAGCTCAGATTATGGAACATCATAATATATCTTATCATACTTACACAGATGATACACAACTTTATATTTCTGTGTCATCACATGACTACAGTCCCTTACTTTCACTGAGTGAGTGTATTCATCAAATCAATGAGTGGATGTGCCAGAATTTTCTTCAGCTTAATGCAGATAAGACAGAAGTGATTGTATTTGGCCCCAAAAATGAAAGGTCAAAGATCAGTGCTCACCTTAACGCCATGTCACTGACAACAACAGATAAAGGCAGAAATCTTGGTGTAATTATTGATTATGACCTGAATTTTAACAACCATTTAAAGTTGATTACCAAATCAGCCTACTACCACCTGAAAAATATATCCAGAATTTAAGGATGTCTGTCCAAAGAAGACATGGAAAAACTTGTTCATGCATTTATTTTCAGTAGGTTGGACTTTTGCAATGGAGTCTTTACTGGCCTATACAAAAAATCAATTAGACAACTACAGCTGATTCAAAATGCTGCTGCACGAGTCCTTACAAACACCAGAAAAATGGACCACATCACACCAGTCCTCAGATCACTACATTGGCTTCCTGTGAGTCATAGAATAGACTTCATAATCTTACTGCTGGTCTACAAAGCATTAAATGGCCTAGGACCAAAATATATTCTAGATTTATTAACTCCATATGAAGTATCCAGACCTCTCAGGTCATCAGGGACAGGTCTATTGTGTGTTCCCAGAATGAGAACCAAACAAAGTGAAGCAGCTTTCAGTTATTATGCTCATCACCTGTGGAACATTCTCCCTGCACACCTGAGGTCTGCACCAACTGTCAGCTCATTTAAATCAGGGTTGAAAACATAAATTTGCCTTGCCTTTCCTTGCCTTACATTCCAAAGGCATCTATTCAAAATGGACATTGTATTTCTGAGGGAATAAAAAAATACTCATGAAGCCACTAAAATATTTCATTTAAAGGTGACAATTTCTTTAAATCTGGTAAACTGTGTTCTTAGTCAGGAGCTGTAGGACAATTGGCAGTTTTATCTGAATAGTGTGAAAATGTTGGAACAGTGTAACTTCTGACCCATCTGGCAAAGCACCAGCTGCTTTATCCTGACCCATCTGGGTAATCATTCTACTGAAATAGCAAACTGTGCTATATCAGATGCCATTGATATTATATAAGGATAAGATCATACCAAAGTGACCTAATTTTAAAACTAATTTAGAATTTCCTCACAGGGCTATTCACTGGTTTGGCCTAGTTTAAAAATCATGGACAAATAAAATGTGTGAATTTGATGGATTTTTGAAATGATACCTTAACTTTCTGTTAAAGTCCCAGAGAGATCATTGGATTATTTTTGAATCTCACCTGAAACAAGAATCAACAACATCAAAAATTCAGGACAGAAGGAAGGTCACACTGTCAAACTCCACAGAAATTAAATTTACTGAACAAATTCTGTTTGTCGACACTGGTGTGTAATGCCGAAAAGTTTTAGCTCCTACATTTCTTGTGAATTTATTTGCTGAGTGAAGCCTCTCCTGTCTTTGTTTACCTTCAGTGGGGCCTTTTTGGGAATCATTTTCAAGATGTCTTGAAATTATAGATTATTGTAATACATACAATTGTTTTTCCACTTTATTTCAAAATACAAAATAAAAGCTCCAAATAGTCTTAATTCTGGGTTAGGGTTAGGGTTGTTTTTGTTTGTGTGGTAAGTACTCTGTGTGTATTTGTGTGATTTGCAATGTACTGTACTTTTACATACTTTACAGGGGACTGGTCAGATGTATGTCAAATGTATAATCACTTTGGTAAAGCAAAACTTATTCAACATTGTCAGTGTGGTCAGTGTGGTTGTACCTCTTTTAACTAAACCGTTAGCTGTAAACAACATTGCAGAGGAGTTAAGGCCTCATGCTTGAAACAAGCTTGGTTCTAAAATGTGTCATCTGACTATGTGTAGCTACAAAAGTGTTGCTGTGAAAGGCGTTGGTGAAAAGATTTCCACTACCTCTCATCCCGTCTCTCACACTCTTCAAAAATCCTGTACAATGTAATTTTGTACATCATCATACTCTCTATGTGATGAAGTGGACAGAATAAGAGCGTATACTTTCAGACAGTCTCTCCTCAAAGGCATTCGTGTTGTTGCCCTTGGTTGCACACACGAAAAAGTGACAGAAGCTGTGTGAAGAATTAGAAATGAGAGCTTGAGGGAGAAGAGAAATCTTGCCCACTAGCAGGATTTTATGTTTCAGAAAGTTGCACAAATTTCACCTCTTTTGTAATATATACTGAGGACTTTACAAGAGTATAATACAAGAGCTATCACTATAAGACTATACCTGCAAAATAATTTTCACCTGGGAGGCATACGTTTCTAAAATGTTGCCAAGGAGATTTCCGGTTGCATCTTTTATTCTAAAAAGGACATCAAGTGCTGAAGACTGAAATCTCCTTGAATCCTTGTCACGACCATGCAACATCACAGTACATACCTAAGATGACTGGATGTATGTCAGCTGGAGCATGGAGATACAACTTTAACTTTAAATTTCTAATTACAGTGGGAAGGAATGTGTGCTGGCTGCTATGACATGGTCCAAAAGACTTGCTCTTATCCCCTAAAGACATACTATCCTGTGGGGATTTGAGCAGACACACCTGTCACCCAGCCTCACATTGCCAAAAATCTGTGTGCCCCATATCTAAGAGAAATTCAAACCTAAAAATGCAAATATCCTGACACCCAGCATGTTGGGGTCAAATATCCCCAGTCATATTTGACAGTTAGTGTAGTACGATTGCTTCAAATTTAAATTAATTAAAATTTAGATTTTCAGGTTCTGGGCATAATCAAATCATGCTTCATCAAATCATGTGCTTTTGAGCAAATGACAGCAATTAATAACCAGTAATGAGATTCTGACAGGCTCCACTTCAGCATCTCACATGACCACCCTCACAGGCACACAGGTGCATGACCCACGCTGGCTTCGTCCAACTGACATGCATCTGAGCCACAAAATGTCTTTTTGGATTCTTTATCACATCAACACCACTCTGCCTTGATTTCAGAGTATTTTAATTAATTTTTTATTAATTGTTATTTCAGACAATTATCCTGCCTCTTGGATAAAGACACTCATTTACTCACTGAGGCAAGACAAAGAACAACAATAAGACAAATTCCTATGATAGACACGTGTCTATCATAATGTTTTATTGCTGTACTTCTGAAAGTGTTTTAATTTTCAGTCATTCCTCATAAATCAGCGTGCATTATCCCCTTCGCTTTGCCCTCGCCGTGAGGACTATGACGTGAGTTGTAGGATCAAAGTCATGGTGAAAAATCCCATGAACCTGAGTGAACTCCTCTTTCCGGAGGGATTAAAGGTGTCTTACTTCCCTCACATGTCAACAACTGTGACTGTTGCTATTATAGTTCTGTGGATCACCACTTGTCCAATTAAGCTGCTTTAAGACTTGGGTGTCCTCTCATGCTCACCAGGGCTCAGAACATCATATCCAAAATTCAGTTAACATGTACAGCTGTGCGTGGTTTGTTAATTTCCCAGATTAATTTAACGTTATGCAACAGAGACAAATCCTGATATTAAATGTCCGTATGTTGAATTATTACTTTGCATCTAAAAGTATAAGAAACAAAAAAATTGCTTTGCAGTTTAAGTTACCAACGGAAACGCATATTCAGAGTTGCTTTATTACCTATTCATTCTGCACTCACGGACTTGGAAGAAATCATACTGGCTCCTGCAGGACTCAATGAAGGCAAATTGTGGCTTTCAATTTACATGCACATGTTAGTCAAAAGTCTCCAGCTAATCCCCATTTTAACAAAGTTAACTGAAATCCGCTTTCAGACAAGCTTATTCAGGCATTTTGTGCCTTAACCCAATAAGCTGATAGTTTCAATTACAGGTCAAAATAAATTTGCTTATGCTTACTCTGCCACTATCACTGCCAAGCAGCACAACACGGCTGTAATTTGATTGTGACCTAATCCCATCCGATTCCTCTGTAGCATAAGTATAAAAGGTAAGTCAAATGTGTTGCAACAGTCACCCAAGGAAGCTGCAAGTGACAAAAAAGGCAGAGTGCTGGGGATCTCCTTGTAAGATCGGAATGGCAGAAGAATGGGGAAAACAGGCATTTGCTGCCAGGCGATACCATGAAGATACAACACGCGGGTCTGCTTTTGCTTACACAAACAGCAATCATACCAGAGGTACAGTATCATCCTTTTATTTCCTTTTATCATTTCAAGGGAATGTTAATTGTAGTGAATGTTATGTACAGTGTCAGACATTTATTTAATTTTATTGATTAGAGAGCTGTACTGTACTCTATATAATTACATGAATTAAAGATTGCTGCTGTCTCCTCACCCGAGACAGCTCCACAACGTTTATGTCACATATCAGAGGGATTTCTGCTTCCAAGGGTTTCTACGCCCTCAAACAAGACAAAGTGAACTTGGCATATGTGAATATATGATGTCCTCTTAATGACTACATTTTTCTTTGAATCATTTCCATCACCCTTGTGCTTAATGTAGCTTTGGCTACAATCTGATTCAAATAAAATGCAGTTTAGTCCCATTTGACGAAAGATTTAAACAGTTTGCTGATAAGGAATATATGCGTCATTGTGCATTATTTAAAAATGACAAAAAAATAGAAATTTGTCTCATTCTTATTACAAGACAGATTATGTAGTGTACATACAATATGAAATATATCTAACATTAAATCTAAAGATCCGAAAGGTATAAATAAGACAATGTGAACTTGTGAGACTGCATGAGATAGTAGTGTATGAGGTAGTGAGACTATGTGTAAGACTGTTCTGTTTTGTTTTGGACAGATCCCTTTGAGGGTCCTAATTACCACATTGCTCCTCGATGGGTTTACAACGTTGCAACAGTCTGGATGTTTTTTGTGGTCCTCTTATCAGTTTTCACCAATGGTCTCGTTTTGGTCGCCACAGCAAAGTTCAAGAAACTCCGTCACCCTCTTAACTGGATCTTGGTCAATCTTGCAATTGCTGATCTTGGAGAGACAGTTTTTGCCAGCACCATCAGTGTATGTAACCAGTTTTTTGGTTACTTCATTCTGGGGCACCCAATGTGCATCTTTGAGGGATACGTTGTCTCAGTTTGTGGTAAGTGATCATGGTTTTTTCTCCTTGTTAGAAAGGTGGAAAAGAGGATTCTTGGTGCTGCATATACTATCAAACTGTGGGTTAAACAATGCATATCCTGCTTCCTTACACAGGCATTACTGCTCTCTGGTCCCTGACTATCATATCCTGGGAGAGATGGATAGTTGTATGCAAACCTTTTGGAAACATTAAGTTTGATGCCAAATGGGCCACGGGTGGAATATTGTTCTCCTGGGTCTGGTCAGCAGTGTGGTGTGCACCCCCCATCTTTGGATGGAGCAGGTAGCCTGGTGTTTATCTTAGAAAACATGAGTTTGAATTTGTCAGTGGAAACATAAAGTGAACATCTTCTTGCATCAGGTACTGGCCTCATGGACTGAAGACTTCCTGTGGACCTGATGTATTTAGTGGAAGCGAGGACCCTGGAGTCCAGTCCTACATGATTGTTCTCATGGTTACTTGCTGTTTAATTCCTCTGGCTATTATCATCTTGTGCTACCTTGCAGTCTGGTTGGCTATCCGTGCTGTAAGTTATGTTTCCTGCAGTTTCATACTTCATGTAAAATAGACCACAGCCTGGCGGAGCCTCACACCCTGTTCACTTGCCGATAACAGGTTGCCATGCAGCAGAAGGAATCAGAGTCAACCCAGAAAGCTGAGAGAGAAGTATCCAGGATGGTCGTTGTCATGATCGTGGCATATTGTGTCTGTTGGGGACCTTACACCTTTTTTGCGTGCTTTGCTGCGGCTAACCCTGGATATGCCTTCCATCCTCTGGCTGCTGCCATGCCTGCATACTTTGCCAAGAGTGCTACCATCTACAACCCAGTTATCTATGTCTTCATGAACCGACAGGTTGGCACAACAGTCACACTGGCAGATTGATCAAATTTCTATGTCTATATCCAATGTGTTTAATTTACCTTTTTAATTTTTTTCTTCATTCTTTTCCTGTCAGTTCCGTGTATGCATCATGAAGCTCTTTGGCAAAGAAGTGGATGATGGCTCTGAAGTATCCACATCAAAGACAGAGGTCTCCTCTGTGGCTCCGGCATAAACTGTCATGTTCTCCCTGTTGGAAAAAAACTGAGAACCATTGTGATTTGTACAGTAAATATGTATTTTTTTTTCTAGTAAATATAGCTTTCTGGCAAACGGAAAAACAAACAAAAAAAAATACATAAAGAAAATATTCTGATTGTATCACTGGTCTTTTTTCAGATGTACTTAAATAATAAATGTATGAAAGTTCTCTTGTGGTGATTCTTGTAACTGCCAGCTCAGAGATAGAACCTCGAACATTTTCACTGGTTAATATTACTGTTTCACAAGAGAGCTGAATTGAGAATTCTTAAAAGCTAAGCTAACAAAAGAGAATATCTACAAAATATTTCAAATGAATGCTAGCTTAAAGGGTTTTGGAGAGTGATGAGAACATAGACATTAACATTTAATTGGCCAAATGGTTATTGATTTAGAATTGTTTCTTACTTGTTGACCACACTGTTGTAGGTACATGGCTTACTGGTTTACTAAGTTTGCTTGAAGACTAAATGTTTTGATGGACAAACACACATCTTTAAGTGCAATGAATTCAAGAATAATTTTCATTGTGGGTGAGAATTACAGTGAATCACAGTGAATTTGCATGGGTTTGTGATGACCATGAGTTGTCTAACAAGGAGATGAAATCAAAGATAAAACAACAACATTGTGATCATGACAACATCCCTCAACAACAAACACTATACGACACAAATCTGAGAGAAGGATTATTACATGTTATATAGACAACAGCCATGGTAGATTCACTTCACGTAATTGTAATAACTATGCAAGTACTTTTATATTGCACCTTTCAAGCAGATGTCACAAAAGAGATAAAAGAGTAAATAACAGAGCAACAGACATGAAATGCAGAGACCAAGATAAGAACCGGAAAAGACTAAAGTTAAATAAGACACTGACATTGAACAAAAGCAAGTCCAAACAAATAGGTCTTCAACTACTTTTTGGCTTTTTTGGGAAGTACAACCTCAAAAGCACATTTAAGACTACTTCATAAACTACATCAAAATTGTATTAATTCTACAATAAAGGACTAATATGCATGCAGAAACATTTGGAAATAAAGAACAATAGAGGAAACGTTACAGATTTCTTTCGTTCTAGGATCCATCCTTTTCTTCTTCAGAAGTCATAGTCCCACATGGAGGTCTTAACAAATCTTTGAGGTGCTTTCTTGTGAGGGAACTGGACACGAGAAAAGCGCCAGTACACCAGATTAAACCATTATAGCAGCCTTAGTTAACCTCTGCTATCCCCTGAGGCAAGCTGTCATGCCAGAGAGATTAAAAGTTTGTAGTGAACATGCCAGAGGTAACTGAGCCAATCAGTTTATTGAAACAACCTGAGGCATCTCTCCACAACCCATTCTCATTCCCAGAGCAACAAATAACATTGATTTGTCACATCCCTCCTCATTTCATACAGATGCACAAGGTGCCCTTTAATATGTATTGAGGCAAACCAAGCTTTCAATGAAGTCCAATGTAAACCCATCTGCTGCTGCATTAGATGTCCAGAGCAACTGTTACAGCTGTCCAATAAGTCTACCTGTACATACCCAGTAAGTATTCCATTGGTACCCTGTATGTATTTTGTATAGACTGAAATCTAAAGCTTTAATGAAACAAATTCATTACATATCAATAGATTATTATGAATCATGCATTAACATGTAAGAAGCTTTTTCAAGTTGTTAGTTACCGAGGAAAGGATTTTAATAATGATAACTGATCTCCAAAAGTAATCCACGTCAGCATTTTAAGCAAGTTTAATGCTTTTACCAACATCTCAGACATTAATCAGCTTGTCCGGGCTAAGGTTTGATCACAGTCACCATTAGAAAAGGCCATATGAAAAAGGTGATATGAGTTACAGACAGAAGGAAACACTTTGTTAACTTGGAGATAAATAAAGGGCTTGATAAAACCACAGGAGAATATGGAAAAAAAGGTATATGAACTCAAAGTCAGAAACCTAATAACCTCAGACAGTGGACAAGTTGCACAAGCATTTAATGATTATTGTGTTGGGTTACAATAGATCCTGTGGACCAGATGTACTCTGTGGAAGTGAGGACCTTGGACTCCAGTCCTACATGATTGTTCTGATGGTAACATGTTGTCTCATTCCTCTGGTTGTCATCATTGTCGATACCTCGCTGTCTAGATAGATACTGTGCAGAATTACATTACATCATATTTATTTAGCTGATGCTTCTATCTAAAGTGCATTCAACCATGAACATGCAACACAAAAATTACAAGAATCAGGCAAAAGCATCAAACTTCATCAACTACTCTACTCTTACTATTTTTGCTTTCCATTGTGGATAGTACCTGGTACTTGGGCTTTTTTTTTTTTTTTTTTTTGGTATCACCTTGGTTGAGGTTCAAAGTGAGCTGAGGTGATACAAAAAGGTGACAGGAAATCACTGATGAGAGTGACGGTGAATAAGAGCAGAGCAGAGCAAAAGGTTAGCAGTAAGGTTGTCAAGTTTGACAGCAAATTTACAGTGTAGTTTGCAGTTTGTTCATCAATAAAAGCTGCAGTAACTTTTGTTAAAGTGCAATACACCTTTTTAACTTAAATCTTATATCTACAGTGCCTTGCAAAAGTATTCACCCCCTTGGCTTTTTACCTATTTTGTTACATTACAACCTGTAATTTAAATGTTTCTTTTAATCTGAATTTTTATGTCATGGATCTGCACAAAATAATCTAAGTTGGTGGAATGAAATGAGAAATATATATATAAAATGAATTTCAAAAAATTAAAAAACTGGAAATTGTTGTGATGCAACCAACTACCTTCAGAAGTCACATAATTAGTGAAATGAAGTCCACCTGTGTGCAATCTAAGTGTCACATGATCTGTCAGTATAAACACACCTTTTCTGAAAGACCCCAGAGGCTGCGACACCACTAAGCAAGAGGCATCACACCATGAAGACCAAGGAGCTCTCCAAACAAGTCAGGGACAAAGTTGTTGTGAAGAACAAGTCAGGGTTATGTTATAAAAAAAATATCCAAATCTTTGATGATCCCCTGAGCACCATCAAATCCATCATCTTCAAATGTAAAGAACATGGTACCACAACAAACCTGCCAAGAGAGGGCTGCTCAGCAAAACTCACAGACCGGGCAAGGACAGCATTAATCAGAGAGGCAGCACAGAGACCAAAGGTAACCCTGAGGGAGTTGCAGAGTTCCGCAGCAGAGAGTGGGGTATCTGTCCATAGGACCACAATAAACTGTACACTCCATAGAGCCGGGCTTTATGGAGGAGTGGCCAGAAAAATGCCATTACTTAGTGCTGAAAATAAGGAGGCACGTTTTGAGTTTGCCATAAGGCATGTGGGCGACTCCCCAAATGTATGGAGGAAGGTGCTCTGGTCAGAGGAGACTAAAATTGAACTTTTAGGCCACCAAGGAAAACGCTATGTCTGTCACAAACCCAACACATCCCATCAGCCCAAGAACACCATCCCCACAGGGAAACATGGTGGTGGCAGCATCATGCTGTGACTTAGACTTAGACTGCTTCTTTATTGATCCCAATTTGGGAAATTATTTTGTTGCAGTAGCTATTAAACATACAGGCAAACACAGGACTTATACACAATTATTTAGAAAAAGTAACAAAAAATATAAACAGGAATAAAAAAAAAAATATATATATATATAACCAAGTAAAACTAAATATATGTTACATAATACAAAGTATGTAATATCATAATAAAAAATACAATATAACTAAGTATATAAACAGTATTTTTTTTTTACAGCAAAAAAAAAAAAACAGCAAAAGATTTGTGCAGTTTCAGATGATAAGTGTAAACTGTAGACTGTATGTGCAATATTGCAGTAGTGCAGATAATATGTAAAAGTAATATGTAAAAAACAAGAGTTTGTGAGGTTGGTGGATTAACTGTTTAAGTTACTGTTGTTACAGTGTGATGGCTCGTGGCAGGAATGATTTCCTGAAGCGGTCCTTGTGACAGTGGAGCTGAAGCTGTCACAGAGCGGGTTTTGGGCCCAAGTGCAGAACCACCACAACACGGGTAAAGCTTTTATCCACTTTTTAATGTTGAATGGACTGGACCAGATTAACAGCCACAATCATAGTCTCAAACAGTCAGCCAAACAATGTCCAGTAAACAAAAGGCAAGACAGGGATGGTGCTAAATATAGGGATATTCTTGAACAAAACCTGTTTCAGTCTGCCTGTGATTTGAGACTGGGACGGAGGTTCACCTTCCAGCAGGACAAGGACCCGAAGCATACTGCTAAAGCAACACTTGAGTGGTTTAAGGGGAAACATTTAAATGTGTTGGAATGGCCTAGTCAAAGTCCAGACCCCAATCCAATTGAGAATCTGTGGTCAGACTTCAGAAGATTGCTGTTCACAAGCAAAAACCATCCAACATGAAGGAGCTGGAACAGTTTTGCCTTGAGGAATGGGCAAAAATCCAAGTGGCAAGATGTGGCAAACTCATAAAGACTTATCCAAAGTAACTTGCAGCTGTAATTGCCGCAAAAGTTGGCTCTAAAAAGTACTGATGTTAGGGGGGTGAATAGTTATGCACGCTGAAGTTTTCTGTTATTTTGTCCTATTTTGTTGTTTGCATCACAATAAGTGGTGCAAACCCTCAAAAAATCCATTTTAATTCCAGGCTGTGAGGCAACAAAACATGAAAAATGCCAAGGGGGTGAATTCTTTTGCAAGCCACTGTATATCCATTTTCCAACCCTTACAGCAATTTTCACACTGCAGACACGCACCTGTTTAAAGGACATACTTTTTTACTCTTTACTTTTAACTTTCTTGTTAGTGCTTGTGCTGTGATATGTTATTTTTTATTTATTTATTTTTTTTTTTTCTGTAACATCTTTTGTTCAGTGTGGTTTGTTAATGTATTGCTACTGAGATATAAGAATTTCCCATCGAGAATAAATATGCAGTGCCATATGGTCTACTGTACATAATACATTTATTTATCATCTGAAACTGCACAATTTTTTTTGCTATAAATACTTTATACATTATAATACATATTATATAATTATATATTTAGTTTTACTTAGTTATAATTTTATTTTTAACAAACTGCTGTTAATCCTGTTTTATATTTTTTGCTACTTTTTGTTACTTTTTTTTTTTTTAAACAATTGTTGTATATATTCTGTGTTTGTCTTTATGTTTAATTGCCACTGCAACAAAATCATTTCCCAAATTGGGATCAATAAAGAAGCAGTCTAAAGACTAAAAGTCTAAAGTCTAGAGTCATATGGGCTGTCCTACATGCTGAACCTTTATGTGCCTCTAAATGGTTGAACAGTTAATCATTCCATGTGTTTGTATTACAGAGGTGTACTAGTTATTTATAAAATCTTAAAGTACGAAAGTATTGCACACTCTGGCTCCATATGCATCTCTCTGTTGTTGATCTTGAAGAAGGTCTGAACCATCATAATAAAAGAGAAATGCATATGGAGCCAGATTGTGCAAAACTTTTGTCCTGCTGACCTCAGTACAACCTTTGATGATGTTGTCTTCCTGGGGTTAGTGTCCCCAGATACCTCCACAGGCAGATGGCGTAGTTTGTTGTGGCCAAAATGTGAAGGCTCTTTTAATTTGACACTTAGCCGGATGTTGTCGATGACGTCACGGTGCGCGCATGTCCTCCTTCTTGCTGCACACGTGAAGTCAGAGAGACTTTGGTGAAGAAATGTCGAAAGCTAGTATGTACTCTATCGCGTTTGACTATCTGTCTTCATTCACTAAAGAAGTGTTGATGATTTAAACTGAGTTCTGTCGTTTCTTCCATTTTACAGAACAAAAACGAGCCAAACGTCTCGGCTTCCTCGGAAAAGTGAAGGTAAGCGCTACCCGGCTAATGTTAGCTGTGGCTAAGTCTTGGTGCTGGGACTACGAGTCAACACGTCGGCTGTCATTTGATGGGCTGCTCTGTGTCTGACAGCATTGAATGTCTTTCTTTTTCAGTTTGCAGTCGTCAAAGAACGTCACCTAACAATCATGTAAATGTAGCTTACTTTCAATGAAATTACAAACTGATGTGAGGACAACCCAAACCCCTGAGGGTAACGTTATGGGGGAATACACAGACGTGTTTTCCAGCTGCATGCGAAGGGAGTATTGTCATTGGCTCAGAGGGTATCAGTAGCACTGACTTGTACATTACTAACTGCTTAGTACCTACAATAATGGCTAAGATATTGTCCCAGCTCCCTTCATCATCACAAGGGTGTAAACCTAGTATTCAGCCGATTCACTTCCACTGTGCATGTCTCTATAAACAAACCAGACGACTAGAAATAAGACACTGTCAAATTTATACTGTAAGACAATGACACATGCTACAGCTGACACACACACACACACACACACACACACACACACACACACCTAAGCTAGAAGATAAACTTGTGATTGAAAGATTCTGTTAAGTTCACATTGAGATACACAAGACTCGTTGATTGTGATTTGTGTTATTTGCCCAGTAAAACAGCTTCTTAGTTCATTTAAAAAGCCTCATAGATAAATGTTTAGCTTCATAGGAGGCATGGTGATGCCTTATAGTGAACTAATAGAAAACGTATTATTATACAGTATATTTCCTGTGTACAGACTACAGATGGACGAAAGAATGATACTTCAGGGTGGACGAAGAATTTGGAGCAGTCATCTGTGCAGCATGTCAAAGCCCAGAGAAATCCAGAAGAAATCAGGAAGCAAAGGGTGAACATTTGAAAGTCTCACAGTCATATTTGAGGTTACCATTCTGATATATTCTTGAGGTTTACTAATCTCTCAATTCATGTCTCCCAATTAGCTTCAAGACCTCAAAGAAAAGCAGAAAATCTCTAGAGAACGAGAGATGATGAAGAGGAGGAATTTGCAAAACTTTCAGAATGACATCCTACAGCGACAAAGAGATTTTGAGCAGAGGGTAACTATCAGCCCATTCAGTGGAAATGGACTCCAATTTACTGCGTGCTGTGCAAATGTCCAATGTAGTAATTTCTGTTTTCTTCTTTATGTTCACAGGAGATGGAGATGCAGAGTTTGGAGAAACATGTTAATTTTGAAAATGAGAATTCAAGAAAAGCGTATTACAGAGAATTTAAAAAAGTATGTAGCTGCTCCATCTGTGCCACAAACTGACCCACATCTGCTAAATTTTACAGTTTTTCACTTTTTCTCTTAACCTTTTCAAAAGCAGTTAAAAGACAATGACTGCTGGAGAATAGTTGATCACACACTACCATAAATCCAGCACTCTCCACTTACAGACATCCTGCCTGTGTCCTGCCATGTGCACACAGACATATAGGCCGGTACAGATTTCCTGTCTTCTAAATCACGCTGTTCCTCCAGCTGTTATAGGAGCGTAATACAGCAGGGTGGAGTGGGCCTTTAAACAGGAACGCTGTGTTTTTAAAAAACCTTTTCTTTCTTTCTTTCTTTCTTTTTTTTTTTTGTTAAAAGGTAGTGGAGGCCTCAGATGTGATTTTGGAAGTTTTGGATGCACGTGACCCTCTTGGCTGCAGATGTCCTCAGGTGGAGCAGGCAGTCATTCAAAGTGGAACGAACAAGAAGATAGTTTTGGTGCTTAATAAAATTGGTGAGTTAGCTAAATGTGTTTTAAAATTGTGTTTTGGAAATTGTGTATATTTGCATTTATTTGATTGCATGACAACGTGTTTGATTTATTGTGTAAAATATTCGATGCTTGACTTGACATGGGTTTACTTTGATAATAGATTTGGTGTCAAAGGAAATTGTGGAAAAGTGGATAAAGTATCTGCGTAATGAGTTTCCTACTGTAGCTTTCAAAGCATCTACCCAGCAACAGACCAAGAACTTGGTATGCTGTTACATATTTATATTTTGATCATTTTAAAAAGCAAAGTAATATTCTAATCATTAAAGCTAGAGAATAACATCATTACACATGAACACTAAACAATTTTTGCCCCTGTCTTGTGCCATGGACAGAAACGTAGTAACATACCAGTGACACAAGCCACTGCAGACCTTCTTAGTAGCAGTGCTTGCGTTGGTGCAGATTGCTTGATGAAGCTACTTGGGAACTACTGCCGCAACCTGGACATAAAGACGGCCATCTCTGTAGGTGTTGTAGGTAAGCACCACATCCACTAAGACACCAGTTTCTTTCTGTGTTAGCACAATGTTGTCCAAAGTGAAATCATTCCCCTCCTGTTTTGTAGGTTTTCCTAATGTGGGAAAGAGTAGTTTGATCAACAGTCTGAAACGGGCGCGAGCGTGTAGTGTTGGAGCCACTCCTGGTGTCACCAAGTAAGTATAGTTGTTGAGCCTGTACTCCCGTGAAATCCTGCTTGTGTCCTGCCGGTCTTGCTGATTGGTGTGATGGATTTCAGGTGCCTCCAACAGGTGCATTTGGACAAACACATTAAGCTTCTAGATTGCCCCGGCATTGTCATGGCAACTTCAACAAGTGATGCAGCGATGATTCTTCGTAACTGTGTGAAAATTGAACAGCTTGTAGATCCCCTTCCACCGGTCGAAGCCATCCTTCGACGCTGCAACAAGGCGCAGGTACGTCATGTTTTCGTTACAGCCTTTTTCTATGTCGCTTGATTGTGTTATACTGCCTTTACAGTGATTTTGCTGCATGTACAGATCATGGAGCACTACGGAGTTCCAGACTTTCATACAGCTCTGGACTTCTTGTCATTGCTTGCTCGGCGTCAAGGCAAACTAAGGAAGGGAGGACTGCCTGACACTGACAAAGCAGCTAAGAGTGTGTTAATGGACTGGACTGGGTGGGTAAAGAAATACAATTTTGGAAGTTTGACAAATAACAAACAACCAGTGTTCTCTGTGTTAATTTCAGCTTATTTTTATTATTTAGAGGAAGGATCAGCTACTTCACACACCCTCCAGAGATACACACTCTTCCCACACACGTCAGCGCTGAGATTGTTAAAGAGATGGGTAAAGCTTTTGACTGGGATGAGCTGGAAAAAGGAAATAAGGAAGTTCTTGCAGGTAAAAAACTCAGGATCATTTTGCCTTTACAAAAGATTTTTTTCTCAGTTACTTTTCTCAGTCTCTTTACCTTCTGGCTTGCATAGTTAAAAATACTCAAAAGAAGCAGTAGTGGCTCCAAGGGTGGACTTTTGCTGTGTTTCAGAGTCATCTTGTCCTGATATTCAAATGGGATTCTGCATGGAAACCACTGGAATGACTCAAGGTGGTCAGGATGAACCATCTACTGACCTGGAAATGGTGGGGGGGTCCTCGAAAGACCCAGAACTTAAAGATGAAACTGAATCTATGGAAGATGAACAAGACCCAGAGGTGTGAAACAGTGCAGCCCTGACAACATAAGTGTTTACTTAATTATAGTATGTTGTGCACTTCCGATGTGTATTTAACTTATCATTTAGCTTTCGTTTCTGTCCTGCTCAAAATAGTTTGGACCAATGACAGTGGAGATAAAATCGCAGAAGTCAAAGACTGACTTACCTGCAAATGATGCGGCATCCAGGGCTCCAAGTTTGAAGGATATCTTGAATGTAGATCCTCTACAGCAGGGCCAGGCACTCCAGGCTGCCAGCAAGAAGAGGAAAAAGCAACAGAAAAGAGCTGGTGTGTATAAATATTGGTCCCAGTCCAATACTGTGAAACAGAAAAGTCTGTTCCTATGTAAAAGTTTCTATTGGTCTGTAATTTTGATTGTAACTACTCCACGTGGCTGATGGTCAAAACATCTGCATCAGCATGTACTCACACACATGCCCACATATGTTTTATCCATACCTGACATGGATTTTATTTAATCATGCAAATAAAACTGAACAGGTTTTTTTCCTTTTCTTCCCCCCTCTACAGACAAAATTGCCACCAAACTCTCAGACAACTTGATATCTGCAATGGACTTTTCATTTTCAGATAGCTAATTAGAATAGATTGAAATAAAAGATTAATACATTAATACACTATTTGTGTTTTGTCCTTTTTGGATATCACCACTGTATTATGATTGATGTTAAAAAGCTCGAGTGTCTTTGACCCTTGGTCCTTTCTTCATTCCAGAAATGATTCAGTACGTCATGGTGGTTTTTCATGAGGTAGATTATACTCTATATTATGCAACCATTGGAGTTTTATTTTAAATTGCACATTGTTTTTTGCAGGTTGTTTGCACCTATAAAGCCCTTGACACCTCCATGTATAGGAGTTATATGTAAATTACACTTAAACAAGAGTACAAACAAAGATTTAAATCAATTTTATGCATCCAAATTAGACTGCTTTGCATTAAAGTTTTATTTTATTCTACCTCTGATAAACCTGCATAATGAAGGCTGTTGAACATTAAGGAACCTCCTAGGGAAGGGTCTGGGTTCCAGAATGGGAAGTGACGTGATTGATTGATTTTGGTTCAGGCTGCATATAATTTTCACCGTGAAGCTGCTACAATCCAGTAGATGGCGGTAACACAATCCATATGAACTCTACGGAACACCTGTGGAGAGCAATAATATATGGTGCTGATTTCTTGCCAAAACTTTACAAACAAAACATGTTTTTATAAACGCCATACGATTCACTAAAAACAGTTTTTTATAGGCAGAAGACGTAGGAGGAGGAACCGCACAGCTGTCAACAAGTTCCGGGTAACACGCGTCAGATGACCTCAGCCCATCGGCCCGAGATAAACAACACTCGTGCGGTGGCCAGCGACTGTTCGAAGCGCTTGTATTCACCGACTTTAAAATGGCAAAGAAAACGGAGGACTCGGGAGCTGTATGGCTGTGATTACGTCAAACAAATCTATTGCTACAGTATGTTCTTATATTTACTCAACAATAACGATTTAGCTAGGTAGCATTAGCTTTTCAGCAACTGTCAGCTGCTAGCTAGCTTGCTAACTAAGCTGCAACTTCCTATTTTTACTCTGTCGTGTTTGTGTCTTCCATGGTATGTGTTCAGGTACTGCTGACACACCACAAAAATAGCTAACCTCCTTCCAGTCGACTGGGTGACTGAAAAGCTCCTGTAAAGCGCCTCTGGTGTAAACACTAGTTAGCCTTTGCTGTGTAACGTTATCCGCACTCAGCGTGTTGATGTGGGCCCGTTAGCAGCACTGAGCTGTCAAGTGAACTCTGCTAACTCATGACGCTTGATTGGAGGTCGCTTAAAATAGAAATTACGACAACAGCTGAAAGTAAGCTAGTTAACCAGTCGATGTAGGTTACATGTCGAAATCGCTCGTAAAATTATCCTAACACTGGGCGTGAAGTGGCAATAAGTAACTCAGCCTTTTTAATGGTATGCTGTCGGTATGGTTCTCATGAGAGACCTAACAGCTCGTTAGGTAACATAAATACTGTGTTAACTTCATTTCACACATGACCCAAAAGATGAATCAATACTGACAACCATGTACTCTGAACTATACACTGGTAACGACGTGTTTTGAGTGGACGTAATGCATTCAGCTATTTATCTGCTTCTGTGGCCGTGTAACAAGAAGTCACGTTGTGCCAAGTGTGAAGTCTGAGTGTACATAGACACTAATAAACATGCAAAATTACGTAAGAACTGCTTGGTTACAACACGTATCCTGGTTAAAAGTAGAGGCCAGAGTCTATACGTTGCTGAGGATGTAGGAGTGTAGGTAGTGAATGTGGAGGAAGGCGTGTAGTGTAAATGTTTTAACCGAGGGAACAGCTCGGGGCTAAAGCCTGAATAGGCGTTTGTAAGAGCACACTGTATCACAGCCAAGGTTTAGGTCCAGGAGGAGGCAGAACTGGAGCAGATATAACATGTAAGGATGAGAGGATGGCCAGGCATGATGCAGGTCAAAAGTTGTTTAATGGAAACAAAGATTTAGCCCATTGCCCATATTACCACATATTACCGGCAGTGATGCTTTGTCCAACTATAGGCTTCTTGAGCCACTCAGAAAGAACAAAATAATAATAATAATAATAATAATAATTACTGAAAATCATTTTGTGTTTGATTTTGATTCAAAAAGTTATGTTATACTTGCAGCAGACTGGATTTTTTTTTTTTTTTTTTTTTTTTTCCAATTTTCAGCTGCATTAGTCGGCTGACAAACCAATCAGGAAGGCATTTCACTGCAAAGATGGATCACAACATGAATTGGTCAGCTATTGTGCTGAGAGTCACTCTTTATTTTGTGTAGTGTGCCAGGCATTTTCAGAAGAGTCCCCTCAAATCAGAGACTAAATGAGCTGGAAAAAAACTTTAAAATTCTTATAGATCGTCTGAGGTTTTCATGTTCTTTGCACTGCTTCATTTAGTAAGCCTGAATATCACTGACAGGCTGTGTGACTTGAACAGGACTTGTCAAGAAAAATGTAGCATGCGTCATGAGTAGGAGCACCATGCACTGATCATTTTCTGTTGTTACCTTTTTGGGCCATCACCAGTTTGCACCCTTGAAGCAAGCTGCACGCTCAATTTGTGACATGCCCATTGATCGTGGGAACTCCTGGAAATACTTTTCTTCTTGGTTAACATGACAGTTGTCTACAGCTGCATGTACAGGAGTGCACTGAGAAAAGCAAGGCTGGCAACTTGGGCAGAGGCTCATTATTGGCATTACTGTGAATTCAGCTGTGGAGTCCATCTGGTAAGCAGTCAGAGTGTTTCTTCTGATCTCATTCAGGCTGGAATGTATTCACTACAGATCGATACAACACGAGACATGACGTCAAAAGATCAGTGCAGTGTTGTCGTCCGCTATGTAACTGACAGTCTTCACAAGAAAGCTATTGGCAGTTGTTGAATGAGAATCATCAGCAGAGGAAGACTTTTGTACAGACTTCTGATTCTTGCAGAGTTGATGTGAAGAAGTGCATCAGAAACTCAACAGATCGGGACAATAAGGAGGGCTCTGTGCACGTCTGAAGCCACAGACAATTATGTGAAATGGGCAAACAGAGTTGAAAGTGAGGTATCTGAAATGGAAGTGCAGAGGGACAGAGCTGCAGACATTGGCAGGCTATAGGATCCATGTCCACGATGTCATTCCAGTATACGTTGCCGGTTCCTACAGCATGGGGAACTTTATGCTGATCTAGCGTGTCTGGATCCTCATAATTTCCCAATGATAAAAGCCAATGGACCACCCCCAAATTTAATTGGGACATGAGTAAATGTCTACTTACATGTGACGAAGATGCGATTGCAGAGAATTTGCGGTCTGAGTTGTCAGGGCTTGCCTCACAGTGGGACACTCTGACTGTCACAGCCTGTTGCCTCAGAGATGGACGGGACAGTCACTTCGGGAGAGATCAAGAAGAAATGGATCTGGTGCAGCAGTTGCTCACTTGTGTATCGTACAATAGGGTTGGTGGAGCTGTTGTGTTATGTACTACGCCTTAATCTCGAGCCTCTGTATTTGTGCCGAATGTGCCTTTAGTGCCGCATGTCATGCTCTCTGCCGCTCTCAGACCGTTGACATCATTGACAGTAGCAAATATAGTGTATGTTTTTTGAGTGCATTCTGTGTTGGGAATTTCTGCACTCAAGTCAGTCTGCGTGGTTTTATCTCAGCTTTTTATGATAACATAAAAAAACTGGTGTTGTCGTTGGGTTTAAAAATAGTCGTCATTTACCAGTTACCCAATAATGTCGATAGGCCTGGATGGCCACAGTATCCATTAGATCATGCAGTGGTAGCGACTGAAGACAGTTCAACAAATTCATTGCAGGAAAAGGGAGGTGTGATGTTTGCCCTGATGTGATCAATTTTTTCAACAAAGACAGTGGGATATTGTTCTCAATCAGCTCTTAATGATGTATCAGCTGGAGGTGGAGAGAGCTTTACAGACTGGTTTCTTCATTGTGCTGGTTGGCAGAAAATAGAGAAATGGTCTCTAGCTTGTCGAGCTTCAGTGTTCAATTATAGTCATGAATCAATAAATAAAATAATAAATAATGAACCTGTGCTTTCAGTGGATGTTCAGTTCTGCTGCATGTTCTTCTAAGGAAGAAAAGCTCACCAGTAATCTATTTGGATTCCTTGACAGTGCGCTACAGTTGGATTTTGATAGGGGTGGCCTTGTTGAGTCGATAAACATTACATATTTAAAGAACTGCTCAAGCAGTCATCTGAACCTGAATGATTAAACATGGGTTCCTTCTGTTTGAAAGAGAGAGCAGCATTTAGGGTGGTGGGAGCCAGGTGCATAAAACCATTTTAAAATGCAATGTTGTAGAAGACCAGTGCTGAAAGTAACATCTGGATAGACCTCCAAAACATCATCACTAGAATACAGAAGTGGATGATTTTAAGGATTGCCTTGTGTGACATTGCAAAGCATAATATATAAATACTCTCTAATGCACCATTGCTCTGCATTTGTTTTCCAGCTCCATCCCTAGATCTGGATAGCCGTCTTCAGCCATGTCGTCACGTGTGTTGCTGCGGCAGCAGCTAATGCGAGAACAAGCTCAGGAGCAGGAGAGACGTGAGGCCCAGCAGCAGGCTTCCGCCTCTCAGCTCCGGGCCTCAGACTCCACTCCAGCCATCTCTGTCACACTGCCCCCAAGTGCTGCCCGTCCCCCTCCAGCACAGGTGCCCGTGGAGGTGCTGAAAGTAAGAACGTTCATCACTTGTGTTCTTTATTTAGTGAAGTCTGAGTATGTCAGAACACTAGTCCTTAACAACTCTCTAAATGATCAGGTGCAGACTCACTTGGAGAACCCCACCAAGTACCACATCCAGCAGGCACAGAGGCAACAGGTGAAGCAGTACCTCTCCACCACTCTGGGCAACATGGCGGTTACTCAGACCATGGGTGTGTCCCCTGTGCCTCAGTCCAGTTCTGCCCCTGAAGTTGCTCCTACTGCCAGCAGTGCCCCTAACAGTCCCATGGCTCTGCTTAACATTGGATCCAACAAGGACGAGGTATGGGGAATTCCTGCTCTGATACCAGTGGTTTCACTTTCACACTGTTTCACTGTGTGTGTGTGTGTGTGTGTGTGTGTGTGTGTGTGTGTGTGTGTGTGTGTGTGTGTGTGTGTTTGGTTTGCTGGTACAGCACATGGCACAACCTTGTCAATAGTGGCAGTTCTGCACACTTACAATGCATTTTTGGAGAAGTTAAATGTCTAACCCTCTGCTCACTTCTAGCTTAATTACTTTTTGTTTGCTCTGCAGTGATGTGCCTGAAGGTCCCACTGTAATGATGCATGCCTTTTGTCATCATACCCCTGTTGGCCTGTTGTCACAATAGGATGTTAAATACTGCGCCTACAGCTTAACCATGCCAGCACTTCTCTTGCACACACTTTTCTCTTTGATATCAGACCTCTTTCTAACTGTTACATTGATTTAAATGTTTTGTGTTGGCTTTCAGCCTCTTTTCCTGTTTCTGCTTTAGATTACAAAGCACACTAGATACACACACATTGATTACTTTTAAACATTTAACCCTGAGGGCTTTGCTGACTTCCTACCGCTGGTGTTTTCTCTCATCTGCTTTATCTAGATTGATGATGTGATCGACATCATTAGTCTTGAATCCAGTTTCAATGACGACATCATTACGTTGATTGACTCAGGACTTCAGTTGCCTAGCACGGTATGAAGAACAACATATTTATTTAACCACGAATACTTCCTTTTTAGAATTTCCTCTAGAGCCCACAGCTTCTTCTTTCGGTGTATAGGGACAGGATAACAGTAGATTTCAGGCAGGTCTTACCGACCAACATTTTACATCCAAAGTGTTTTTCCTGCGAATGGACGTCTCTTTTGTGTGTGGAATTCTGAAGCTGTAGGAGTAAATATACACTTTTGGCACTCAGTTAGCATTCGTCACAAAAGTGCTGCCTGGGCGGGGCAAACTTATCAGAGGACACAAGAGTGGGAGAAGCGAGAGAAAGTGGATTGTGCTTAGAAAAAGTACATTCGGGCAGTCAGGTTAACAACTCATCTGTCAGATAGAAAGAGTTTGAGAAAAATGAGGATTATGGTGCTGTTGGAGGAAAAGAAGAAGAAGCACAGTGAGGTAAAGGCCTTTGTGATTTTTTTGTTGTGGTTTAGATAGCACCAGCTTATTGTCATTCACCTTGAGTGTCATATAAATGCTTGGATTTTGTGCTTTAGCCTCATCAAGCATCTGTGCAACATGTCGCAGCCTTTATGTGATGCCACAGAAACCAGATTTGATTGTGTTTTGAAGCTGGGGACCTGGTTGCTCTTGATGTTTAGGCTGGATTGGTTAAGGCATTCTTTTTACAGATTTGCTTCCAGGTTTATGACAATCAGTGACCATTTATGGAAATTACATTTTGTGTCATGTTTCATTCTGTAGCTCCCAGGAAATCTGCTGGATGTATACCACAGCCCTGGGATGGCAGCACCTACTCTCACTGTCAGCAACTCCTGCCCTGCTGATCTTCCAAAAATTAAAAGGGAAATTACTGGTACGCTAACTTTTAGAAACATGCACCTTTAACGTTTTGAATGTCCGGGAAAACTTTTATTTCCGTTTGAAAATGTTTGATTGTGTGAAACGCTGTTTTTCAGATTCAGATGCCAAAGCACTCATGAAAGAAAGGCAGAAGAAAGACAACCATAACCTCAGTAAGTCAAGCTTTAGTTCAGCCATCTCGAGCACTTGCACCTCTTTGTTAAATGTGAATGCAGTAACATCAAGAATACAAGTGTGACATGCAGTGCACTGCAGATACAAGCACAGCATCCTCGTTTCGCGGAGGTGCTCTTTTGCATTTTGACATCCTATTCCAGGTCTGCTCATGTCCATGTATATCAAATAATGCTTGCTTAGTGACAACTGAGTGTTGAAGGTAAACTCAAGTGCTTTCCCTCTCCACCTCGTCACTTTTGCTCGTTTACAGTTGAGAGGAGGCGGAGATTCAACATAAATGACCGTATAAAGGAGCTGGGTACTCTGATACCCAAGTCAAGTGACCCGTAAGTCTGATGCTTCAGAATGCTCATTTTCCTCTGGGAATGACTAATTAGATATCAAATTACAGTATTTACGTTATAGAACTGAGCCCTGCAACTGTGAAAATGTATTCACGTTTTCTGTTTTCTTGTTACTGATATCACAATGATGACAGGGAGATGCGATGGAACAAAGGCACCATTCTGAAAGCGTCTGTAGACTACATCAGGAAGTTACAGAAGGAGCAGCACAGAGCCAAGGATATTGAGATGCGTCAGAAAAAGCTGGAGCAGGCGAACCACAGTCTAATGTTACGCATCCAGGTCAGTATGATGAGTTATTAAAGCTAAAACTATCATGCAGTTAAGCCTGCCTCCAAGCAGGCTTCAAATGTTTTGATCCTAAAATATTTAGGAAATATTTAGCAGAAAACATTTTTACATCTCATCTGTTGATAACTGTGCCTGCGGGTCAAGTCATGTGACATATTCTTAAATGAAACTAACATCCACCTCAAAGTCTGGCCATGTCTTATTAACTGAAATGGGCTGTATGATGGTCTCCCACATGTGGACAGCTGTGCGCCATAAAGCAGCACTGTGCCAGTAAAGGAGGAATAAAAGAATATCGCTGATAAAAACAGTTTGTTCCGTCTGTCAGGAGATTCCTTTTCACAGGCAAAGATGCAGTAGGTGTCGTAAAATAGCAACAATCAGTCATTCCAGGACATTTGAATGGAAATCTGCTGCTGTTCTTCTCAGGAGCTGGAGATGCAGGCACGGGCCCACGGCCTCTCCTCCTCCAGCAGCATCTCGTCTGGCCTCAGCTCCGACCCCTCCCTGCTCCAGCAGCAGCCGCTCCCACAAAGCGTCCAGTCTCTGCCTCACAGCGCAGGAGCAGCCTCCTCTCAAAACCTCCTAAGTCTGGGTGCAGCAGCCATTGGACAGTCTGTGCCAGCCGCCTTCCTGTCCCCTCCCTCCTCGGAGTCCCCTGCAGGATTCACCATCAGCAGCCCCCTGGACCTGGGCAGCCTGAGCTTTGCTGAGCTTGACGACACCTCTGCCTCAGCACTCTACCCCGACGTGGGCTTGGGAGACATTCTTATGGACGATGGGTGCACCTTGTCCCCAGACAGGGTGGCCGAGCCGCTGTTTTCTCCTTTGTCGCCAGGTGCCTCAAAAACCAGCAGTCGCAGGAGCAGCCTTGAAATGGATGAGGACTTGTGATGAGTTCTGTTTGGTGGTCAGAGACTGTCTGTAGGGACAAGAATGTCAGGAAGTGCAGTCTATCCTTAACGTGAGTATTTATAGGACTGTAGAATTACACTTAGCAAAAAATAGCTAACATTAAGATCAAAACTAACATAAAAATTGTATCTTGAATTTATTTGCCATACAGACCTAATTACTAATGTTCCTGTTTGGAGCTGGTCAGATGATTATGTCTGGGTTTGTAAATGCAATATTATTAAAAATGGAATATTGTATAATAAGGGCATGGACTTAGCATTGAGAAATAATATGTTCTTAAATAGTTTTTAAGATTTTCTTCAGAGATATAAGAGGGATATAAAGTTTGCTTGAATTTATTATGCGCTCATTAATAGGGACAAAAGCTGTGAGGTTTGTTTTTCACAACAGCATTGGCATAACGAACTGATTTAAGAGATGCCAACACAGTATTTTTTTTTTCTTTTTTTTCAACTGACTGGAATCAGGGTTTGTTAATAGTAGTCGCATGCTAATCCATGTTGTGTTGTTTCACCAGCAGCTACAGAAGGGATCTTGTAAAGTGAATTGGCACATTGTGAAATATTTACTGCATATTGTATATAAGAATATTTTATTTTGAGCAATTTTATTGCACCTTATTTTATGGCAGTCTATGCATTTTATGAGAGCTTTTGTCTGTTTTTTATTATTACACACAGTGGACAGCTAATGCCCAGGTTGCATGTATTTATAATAAACCTTAAAAGCAGTGGAAAATCACTTGCTGCTGCAGCTAGTTAGCCAAAGCAGGACTTCTTCCAGAGTAGCTACAAATTACAAATCAGCATTTTATTTTTGAATATATTCACTCTGTCAGACCGTATGAGAGATGCAGAACATTTTTTTCCTTTTACAATCGTAGTTCATTTCATATTTTTTTGATACCTGAATAATAGATAGGTAGTTTCTCCTGACTAATATCTGTGTTTTCAGTGATTGTGTCCATTAACTTGGTGGTCATTGAGTGATTTTTACCGGTTAGCATGATTTACCAAGATTGGCTTTTTTTGTTTCTCTGTTTGTTTGTTTTTTGGACGATCAAGAGATATATCTAATAATGCATTACTGCTCATTGTAGTATGAATACAGAGGGCTTTGACCTCCTTTTAAAGCAACCACTGGCCTCACCTCCGTAATGATAAGGCATAACTGTTTGCTGTGTGAAACATGTAATGCAATTATTATCCTGTAAAATAGTCACAAACTTTAGGAAGGTGTTGAATTTGTCTGATTCTTAATGCAACCTTATGTACAGTTAATGAATGTGTGTTTGAACAATAACCTCCATAAGTGTAGTTGTTTTTTTGTTTTGCTTTTTTAACACGAACACACTGTATTTTTTCCCTCCAACACAACCTGCAAGTTATTGATATACTTCAATTTGAAACTATTCTGTGGTAACATACCAACAAAATTAGTGAAGGCAGCCAAAAATATCTGTACTATTTGGTGGCTACAATGATTTATTGTCCTCTCCTACTTTGTTGTGTAGCTGAAAGCAGCTCTACTCAGTGCTGCTGATAGCGTTTAGTCCTACAAGTACCCATGGTCAGCTTTTTCCACTCGTGCACAATATTAATCATGTTTTATCTTGACGTATTTCAGTGCTGACATTGACTGTTAACCATAAATCAGTAGCATTTGTGTCTTGTCCCTACAAGTTGGCTTTTGGAAGATTTTAACAAATAAATGATTCCCATTGGTTCATGTCTGGATGTGGTTACTTGCTGGCAACTAGAATTAATGGTAAAGCATTTGAGAGATTTCCATAGCAAGGTCCAGGCACTCTGTAGCCTGCAGGCAGATGTCACAGACGGGACAGTCACACAGGAAGCAGCGGACACCCAGACACCTGCAGAGGCCACAGTGGTGGGTGATGTCCAGGAGGGGCTGCAGGGTGGTGGGCTCGCAGCCGCACAGGGATGAACACAGCCACCAAACGCACTCGTTACACCCTCTCATTGTGGCCATTAAACAGTCCAGCGGATGGCAGAAGAGACAGGCCAAGAGGATTGCAGCGCAAAGGTCTCGGGAAAGAGGTAAGGTGAGAGAAAAAGGTTTAGTTCAGGGGAAAACAAGACGAGAACAAGGAGGAATACGCAATAGTTTTCATGCTTACCGTCACCGTCTGGCTCTGGGTTGACCGTGGTGGTTTTTCGGCTTTCCTGACTCCTGCTGATTGATGTGAATGACTGACTTGCTGCACAGACTGTGCAGGCCTCTGTAGAGGATGGCAGTAGGGTGTATAGAGGCTTTGGCTGATCTTTCTCCACAGAGCATGGTCTAGAGGTGGATGCTGATCTGGTGACTCCGCCTTTTGGGTTATCATGCAAGTTGGTTTCAACAGAGGCCTCTGCACCGGACATAAAAAAGAACAACTTTACATGAAAACTGCTTTTAGAGGAACTAACTATTAATATATATTCATAGATAAAGATACCTGTTGTTGTTTTATTTGGGAATAGATTCACAGACATGTCAGTTGGAGATAATTTAGTGTCCTCAGTGGAGATCTGCTCTGAACAACTAGTGACTTCAGCCAAAGACTCTGTGAGAAAAGAAGACAGTGTATCTTTTCTAAACAACGGCAATTCATGACTTGATCTTCAGTAAACATACCTGTCTGACCTGCGTTGGAGCTGTCAAGTATAATGGATGACTTTGACGCTGTGGTTTGTGAGTCATGGAACTTTGGTTTGCCGTCATTTCCATCATCCATCTTTTCATTCACATCTGGAGAATTCAGTCTGGCATCCATGGAGGCGTCATATGCTTCAGTCTTGAAAAACTAAACAACAACCAACCAGAGGACGAGGGAAGCCACACAAGAGAAACTGAAGTGGTGAATCTGGTGAGAGAAAACTCTAAAATGGAATTTCCATGACGAAAAACTGTAATTTAAAGTCACCATAAGATAACGTAATGTAATAATGTGTATTTCAAACTGCAGTAATTTATTGTAATATAAAATTAAACCTCATCATTCTCTGTACATACCACAAACCCAGAGTCTGATCTGTAGCTGAGGTTTCATAGCTGTTAGTGATGAGTGGACATCTTGGAAACTGCAGAGAAGTTAATCTATTATTAATCACCATTTTGGAAACATTTATAATGTAGATGAAAGGCAGCATGCAGATATCCTGACAGCTAGTGTATGAGAAGGTTAGATTTTGATTTTGCTATTCATTCAAAATTCACGTCTTCAGGTAGTATTTACCTCACCAAACGGAGAAAAAAAACATTTTATAATTTTAAATATGTCATAGTTTAACAACACGTTTAGGTATATAGTAATCAGTTATATGTTATACAATGGATATAAATAGGATATAATATATTGCCAAACTGAATGAGTCAAATCAAAATTATTTACATTGAATGAACTTTAATTCAGCTCATCTGATCAATGGAATCAATAGCCACAGCCATTAATTAATGAACATATTTCAGATTTTATGTTATTCATTGCTGCAAAGTACAGGAATCCACGAAGCCCGTCGTGTTTATCTCTCCTTGTTGCTCTCTGTATGTTAAGAGTTTTGTAAGAAACTTGTTGTACTCACTTTTCATGACATGTTCTGGAAGAAGGCGATCCAGCATGCGGCTTTAATCACATGCATCTTCGCCCAGCAGTGGAGGTGTAACTGCATCTCAAAGGCTTTTTCACAGCCTCTCTCTCTCTCTCTCTCTCTCTCTCTCTCTCCTCTCTCTATCCCTTTGTGTGTGTGTGTGTGTGTGTGTGTGTGTTTGTGTGTGTGTGCATAAAAACAGGAACAAGAACAAGAATGTCTGTATTTAATTTCCCTGGCGTAGGATGATAACGTTTGATCTTATCTCTTATATAATATGACTTTTTCAGATGTGTTTACCCTACATCTAGTGTATAGTAGTAAATAATAGTCATATCTAATGTAAGCAAGAATCAGCATGATTGTAAATAAAGCAATATCATAATGTATTGTATATATTTCAATCATATTCTGCATATTGGTCTGCACACGCAATACAGTCATATTGTGTGTGTGTGTGTGTGTGTGTGTGTGTGTGTGTGTGTGTATGTGTGTGTGTGTGTCATATTCTGAACATGAATACGATACGAATTTCTTTTAATAAACGCAATTTATAACAATTCCAGCAGATGGCAACATGGACTATTTTTTTTATTTGGCACCAGAGAAGAAGACTACCGACCAATGACCAATGCTATTTTTACGAGTGGTAACGAGTTTAGCCGATTGTCAGCGATGTTATTTCCGTGTAAACCTTAAAATAATGCTAGCTAGCTGTTGAGCTAACAGGCACAGCTTTCCCGTTTCACCATATTTGAGTGAACAAAGACTGCGCAGACGTCACATAATGGTAAGTACTAAAGATAAAGGCTTTAATTTCTGTAAAGTGTACGATTTGGCGAAATTGGTAAATTCATTTGAACCTTTTGAAAGGCCGTTCATTTACATCCGACAGGAGCATGCTGTGATCCAACTTAAGTTAACTTACCTTACTTTAACGCTATATCGTTTAAATATAGCTGGGTTAGGTCGTGTCAATGCCGAATGGTGTTGCGTTCAATTTAAATATGTTTTGATAACTTTGTGTTTGGATACAGCAAAATAAGCTGACTAGCTAACGTAAACTGTAAACATCAAGTTAGCTGATGCTAACCGATTACTGTGTGAGCCATCTTTAGCACATTCAGAAACGTTAGCTAGGTTAGTAAACAAAGTTGCCGTTTTTGTTACTCGGTGTTTGCCTATTACTGTGAGTGTTGGTTTACCACATGTTTTTTTTTATTTGTTATGATTTCTATTTTGTTTTCCCTTTTTAGACACAACAAGCTAGCTAGCTAACATTAAATAGCAGGCGCTGAAACTGTGCATCATGGGATATCGTGGTGTAAATTAAAAACGTCAGTTATAAAACCTACTGCTTTAGCTTAGCCACAAATGTTAGGCACAATGCTTTGGTGTAATTAACATTTTTACATGTCCGGGTAGGAGCGGGAGTTAAGAGTAGAATTTGTTGTGATAGTGACAGGAATAGGTCTGTTTCAGTGTACTGGAGAATAGGATAGTGGTTAAGCTTGCATGGGGAACGAAATTCAATTCATAGGAGGGAACAATCCCCGGTTACTGAGCAGCAGACCGTGTATGGCAGCACAGCGACTCTGCAAACAGAAATGCTAAGTGGCTAACTGCTAAGCCAAACCAACACTAAGGCTTCTGAAAAATGCCCTGCTGCAGCTCAGCGATCAGTTGTCATTGACATAAAGTTTAATGTGATCATTTATTATGTGGAGTGTGACACCTATGATTCTTTTCAGGACAGCGAAATGTCTGACATTGACCCTGCACCAGGTCCAGAGACCAGCAGTATGGAGGGGGAAAATGCACCTCTGTACTGTATCTGCCGGAAACCAGACATCAACTGCTTCATGATGTGAGTTCTTAACACTAGGGCTGTTGTTTTAATGAGTCTGTTACTGCAAATGGACGCAGCAATGCTTAATCATGATTTTCTTTATTTGCCTCTGACAGCGGCTGTGACAACTGTAATGAGTGGTTCCATGGGCACTGCATCAACATCACAGAGAAGACGGCAAAGGCGATCCGAGAATGGTACTGCATGAGATGCAGAGGTGATGAAAAACAAACCTTTTATCACAGCTTTTTAGACTGCCATGCTAAACATCAAGTATATCACAAATCATCAGAACAAAGGAGACATTGTTGCATCGTTCTTCCTATCAACAGATAAAAACCCCTCACTGGAAATAAAGTATAGATCAAAGAAAAGCAGAGAGAAGGAAGCTGAGCTGGACAGAAGTGAAAAACAGTACAGCACCCCGAGTACTCCAGACTATAAGAGTGAAAGGCGGCGTGGATCTAAAGTAAGTTGTACTTGTGACCGAAATGTTTATATTTTACTGCAATATGTCAAGGGCATCAAAGAAGTATTTACAAAGGTGACACACTGGTTACTTGGCAGACTATTTTGAAATGAAAACGATAGAGAACATTGCTTTGTGTCACAGCAGCAGCTGTGTGAACAATGCACGTTTCTTCGGGTGCGATGGCCCTCATTGTCCCTTGTTTGATTTTACTCAGGTGAAGCGTTCAGTCCGAATGTGTGGGGAATGTGAGCCCTGCAGGAGGACTGAGGACTGTGCTCAGTGTGACTTCTGCAAAGACATGAAGAAGTTTGGAGGTCCCAACAAAATCAGACAGAAGTGCAGGTTTAGGCAATGTGAGGTTCGGGCCAGGGTAAGTCACTTTATCTCTAATTTGTGTTCAAATGCGATTGTGACTCGCCAGTGTCAAAGAATGTTTTACATGGTCACCTTTGTTTCACTACCACCTCTTTTTTGTCATTGAAAAATCTTGAAAGTTGTACATTATCTTTGTACATACATGTAAGGTCCTGCAATGGTCCTTTACTAGAATGTTACTCTGCAATAATGTTATCATTCATTCTCTACCAGGCCCAAATCATGCAATAGTTATTAAATGAAAAACTTAAAAGATTATTTATTTATTCATTTTTCCTGCCAATCCTTGAAGCGATTAGCCCTGCAGGATCTCTGTTGTACTTGTGCAATCCCTTGTGGCTAGTATGGAAATGTAGTCTGTTGCTTGTTGTATTGTACAGAAAATGCTGCGTGTGAAGGATGAGGAACTCTCTTTGCAAGAAAGGAGGGACAATTCTTACCACAGACGGAGGCGGTACTCTGACGACTACGACAGCGAAGCAGATCTCTACCAGCAGTACAAGGCAGCAGGACTTGACGGCATGGTAGCAGAACATCTGACACCATATTGTTGCTTATTTTAGATGTACTCAGTCAGCAACTAAACCTTTGACTGGGAACCATATGTTGAGTCATTGGTCTGTTCTCCTTTCACTCAGGCATGGGCTAGTGATGATGATGATGAGCCTATTTTCAGTCCTGTCATGCGCAAGAAAGCTGTGAAGGTGAAGCACGTCAAGAGACGAGAAAAGAAGTTCGATAAGAAAGTAAGACTTGTTTCCTCAAACAAATGATGGCTGATCTTTGAAGTGCTGCCAGGTGTTAACATGGTTGATGGTAGTATCACACGAGCTTATGACTGGTCTGCTACCCCTTCTTTTAAAACTATCCAGAAAGAGTCACGACGCCACAAACAGAAGCAGAAACACAAAGACAGAACCAGATACAGCGAGAAGGGTGACCTCCGGGACAACACAGGGCAGCGTCAGTGTCTGGGGCCAAGCTGTGTGGAGGCAGCAAGGCCAAACTCCAAATACTGTTCTGAGGACTGTGGCATGAAGTTAGCTGCCAAGTAAGAACTTTCACCTTTATTGTGTTAGTTAGTTCTGGATGCCTGATTAGAATAAACAAAGCCAACATCAAGTGAGTTTAAATAGAACTGTTATTTATTGGCAGCTCATTTAAGTTTTTTTTCCCCCAAAACTATCTAAAAAAGTATTTAGAACCTTATTGAACAGGTTTGTTTAGTATAAAGGAGATGGTCTAATGATACCCCGTTTCTCTTAAAACGTCAGGACCGTTGCTCCACCGAGTCCTCGAAGAATTAAATGCTGGTGAAAAGCTGCAGTTTTTAATGACTTGTGTATTGTCTGTTTGATTAGTAATACATTACTACATTCATTTATCAACCTGACACGATAACTCATAATTTCACTAAGCCTTCTGCCTCTTTGTCTTTCTTATCAATATCAATAGTGTAGCTTCCCATGGACAGTCTTTCTAAGCTAACTCAGTGATGATCAAAGGGAATCCTTATCGGACTTAGTGTTTTTTAAACATTTATACGCATTGATTTGTGTGCATTTTGATCCTCAGCCGGATATATGAGATCCTCCCTCAGCGTATCCAGCAGTGGCAGCAGAGTCCCTGCATTGCCGAGGAGCACGGTAAGAAGCACCTGGAGCGCATTCGCCGGGAGCAGCAGAATGCTCGACTGCGCCTCACAGAGATGGAGCGACGTTTCCACGAACTGGAAGGCATCATCGCCAAGGCCAAGCAGCAGGCGGTTCAGCAGGACGAGGAGGTGAGCAGCCTATCCTAACTGCTGGTTCATGACAGTCCCCTGTGGGTCTTGTGGATGTCAGGGCCGTTCTTTTGTTTATTTAAAGCTGTTGAAAAAGAGCAGTGGTAACACTTTTAGATAAAATGCTTCGGTTGTGTTTGCAGGTGAATGAAGGTGATAGCGAGGACACAGACCTGCAGATTTTCTGTGTGTCTTGTAGTCATCCCATCAATCCAAAAGTGGCGCTGAGGCATATGGAGAGATGTTACGCAAAGGTGACTCTGTTTTATTTTGCTCTGGTTATTATTCTTCTTTGAATATCTGCTTCTAAGCTTCAGATAAATACACACAAAGCATATGGTCTCTCACATTTCTTTCCCCGATGCTTATCTTGGCAGTATGAGAGTCAGACCTCTTTTGGTTCCATGTACCCTACAAGAATAGAAGGGTGAGAAAAAGAAAGCTCTCAAAGTCAATAGCAGTTCTCCCTGTTTCTGATAGTTAAACTAACAGTTTCTAACAATGTATTTTCTCCACAGAGCAACCAGACTCTTCTGTGATGTGTACAATCCCCAAAGCAAAACATATTGTAAGAGGCTCCAAGTGCTGTGTCCAGAACATTCCAGAGATCCTAAGGTCAGTGAAAACCCTTCAACCATTTCCAAAGCTTGCAGTATGATCTCCATCATTCACTAAAAACTGTCCACTACTGTCAAAACTGATAGTACCAAAGAAGGGTCATGTTAATGTGGAGGTGTTTTCTTTGGTGTGGTGACCAGATCCCAGTGGATGAAGTGTGTGGCTGTCCTCTGGTGAAGAATGTGTTTGAGTTGACGGGAGAATACTGCAGGGTCTCCAAGAGGAAATGCAACAAACACTACAACTGGGAAAAGCTGAGGAGAGCAGAGGTGGACCTGGAGAGAGTCAGAGTGGTGAGTCCAGCTGTGTGACGTGCTTTGGTTTTGAAGGACAGAACTTGATATTTATTCTTTACATTTGTATCTGTTAGAGTTTCTGTTGATAGCTGCTACTTGAAAATGCATCGACCCACAATGAGTGAAGTGACAGTTACTTACCCTGTTTTTTTCTTTTTCTTCACTCACAGTGGTACAAGTTGGATGAGCTCTTTGAGCAGGAGCGTAATGTTAGGACTGCTATGACCAACAGAGCCGGTCTGCTCGCTCTGATGTTGCACCAAACTATTCAGCACGACCCTTTGACAACTGATCTCCGAAGCAACAAGGATAGGTAGTCGACCTAGTTTGCATCTGTTTACAGATCTGTGGACCCCTGAACATAACAGGTGATTTGACTGTTAAGGATTTAAACTTCTAGAACCGTAATTACCATTTGGAGAGAAACAGATTTTATAAATAGATAATTATTTTAAAATCTTTGTATGATTATTAACTTTAAGATGTAAATGGATATATTTTTCCCTGACTAGTAGATGAAGTAGTGCTTATTAAAAACTGCTGTTTTTTGTATGATTGTCCTGAATAAACCGTCTGCTCCAGGTTAAGTATGTATGAGTGATGTATCTGTTATTTGTTGCATTGTTTTGATTGGCTCTTCGACACAGGATGCTTTCATTATGACTGTTGCAACTGAAAAGAATATGTTCTGGTACAAAAACAAAAAAGTGCTCTCCTGAAGCTTGTACATCGTTACATCTAATTTGTTGATTGCCTAAATAACATTCATTCCAAAATGAGGTTTGAATGAACACTTGACCAATGCTGACAAAAACATAAACCCCTACTTAGTCATTTTAAAGCATCACAGAAGTCAGGCAGCTGCATCGGGCACTGCTTTTTAAGAAAGATGCTCTTACTACTGTTCACCATAAGCAGGTGGCAGCCATGACCACAGGCGCTGACAGGTGCTGTGCTTGTCAAAGTCAACATCTGCATCAACATCAACATCTGCAAACCGCTTGTCAAATTTATATTGCGATACCATTTTGGCATGTGTTGTTTTATGGGGTTAAAACTGTAAATTTTGGCATCAAGAATAAAATCAAGTCCTACGTCAACAAAGTGATGAAAACTTCATTGTTTCACCATAGAAACATGCTAAAGGTCGACAATTTCAAAACCATAAGGATTCTGAAAAGGTGATTCATGCCTTTATTTCAAGCTGACTTAATTAGTGTAGCGCATTATTTACTGGCGTCCCGAAAAAAAAAACACTGACAAACTTCAGCTCATTCCAAACTCTGCAGCTCAGCTAATAAGCAGAGCCAAGAGGAGAGAGAGCATTGTTTAGTTTTAGCTGCTTTGCAATAACATCCTGTAACATCCTGGACTGATTTCCTCCTCATATGCAAATCCCTTAAAGCTACATCACTAACTCTGTGATCATCTGCTGCTGCTCTGCTGGAGGTTTCCAGCAACAGTTGAAAGAAAATTGTGGATGCGGCCGTTGTCCATTACGCCTCAAAGCTCTGGATCACACGACCTACAGATATCAGGGCGGCAGCTCGCTGAATATTTTCAAAAGAAAAATAAAAACTCATCTCTTCACTGTAGCCTTTCACTAGCTGTGACAGTTCTGAAACCTTTATGCTTTTCCTTGCACTTATGCACTGCTGTATTTCTTATAAATGTTGTATTTTACTTGATTTTATGTATTCTATGTCAACTATTGCACCTATGTTTTACCATTTTATGCTGTGATTTGATGCTTTATCCCTATTTATATTTTTACCCTTATTCCCCTCTGAGTGGATAAAGGTTTCTGAATATGGTGGTCTCTGGGGCAACTCTGGGTTGTGCCCTGTAGGCAGATAAGGCCCACAGTGAGATTACATCAATGAGAAGATGTCCTGAGGGGACTGTGAAATGTCTGCTTCAGTGTAATCAAGACCTGTGGTCAATCAGTGTCTGCTGAGATATCCTTATTCTATTTTTACCTAGGTTTTGATGTTACTGTATGGTTTTATGCATTGTCTTTATTTCTATTTTCATCCTTATCTCAATCTCATCTTACATTTATTTATTTTTTTATCTGTTTTTATGTCCATTCTGTCTTTTCTATGTAAAGCACTCACTCAGTGCATGTGATTTCTTTCTTGTAACACACTTTGAGCTGCAATTTCTGCATGAAAGGTGCTATACAAATAAAGTTTATTTGAACATTGCATTCCAATGGTTTCTGCTTTGCTTACCCTCTTTTTTGCTTACAACATAATTTTGTATGCGTTCATTTGCAGCTTTGATGTCTTTGGTATTAATCTACAGTGTGGAATATAATAAAAAAATAAAGAAGTACCATATGTACAGTATATATACACTCATATGGTGGTGTTTAACACAGCAAATCTTGCACGTTGAAGGAAACTCTTTTTATGTGCACCTGGTCACATCTGTGTTCATAACAGACTACATTACATTTGTCATCACTGACAAATCATCACTGATTATCTCTCATTAACAGTAAATTTCCAACATTTTTTTAAATCAGCTTCCTTAAAGTTTACTAAGTTGTTCTTTGAATCTGCTCCCACAAGTTAAGTGATGCAGCAGCAGAGAAACAGTACAAAAGAAATGGACAGACACAAAAAGAAGACTCCTTTTTGATTTTCTTCTTTATTAGACATTTATTTATTTCAACATGGAACCAGGAGGACACACAGTTGTTTTTCATTTGCTGAACTGAATGGAATATTTGAACACCTAATAAACTACTAACCTAAATGGTTAAGTCAGTCATTACTTTAATGTTCATATGCAAATATGACATAAATGTTTTCTTTCAGTGTATGATCCTCCCCTCTATGAGCCACTGGCAAATTTCACCTCATCATGTCAGTCGCTGGATGAAACTTGAGTGAATCCCTGAGTGAAAGAAGTGAGAGCTCCATGTGCTCTCCTCCACGTTCAGGATCATTGCCATCTCAAGTCCACTACTAACTCATTTGTTTCATGCACACTGAGCTGACAGTATTTCAGACAAAATCCCTCTCTATGAGCTGCCATAATCAGAATCTATTAAGATGAATAAATAAATTACATTATCTTTTCCCTCTGAAGAAATACGGTGATGCATATATAACCCACTGTTCATTCAAGTCACTGTTCATTCAAGTACATACCAAAACATGACTCAATCATTTATATAAAACGAAACTGCATGCTAAATTAAGGCATATGGCATTATGCGTGATTGCTGGTCACTCACTTTTATTCATTGATGGCACACGTACGTGAATCCCCTGTGACGCCCAGTGGTAGGACTGGTAACATTACAGTAATACAGTTATTGTTATTTCCAATGATACTGAAATTGAATGGGATAAAGAGTGCATCGTCATGATAAAGTTAACTGCAGACACTCAGCGTGGGCCACAGTTTCGCCTAATATTTTGGTTTGGTTTGTGTGCTCCAGGCACTATTCGGCTGGAGACCGCAATACGCATTTCCTAACACCCCTATTAGAGAAAAATGGAACAACCCGCTAGCTCTGACAGGTTATTTACATTTTAAGACGCCAAAATGTGACGTGTCTTTGTGTGTTATCACGCATTTTAATATCTTCTCAACACGAAATCTGTCAGACATTAAGGTACGTTGAATTTTCTTTCTCATAACCAGTGAAGGCAGCACAGTGAAACGACAGAGATGACGCGTAGCATCAAAGAGGATGAAGTTGGGAAGAGAGAAGTATTTCCCTTCCCATACTTCTTCATACTCACGATCTGTTGATTAGAAAAGTGTCATTTTTCTGTGCAATCCGCTAGTTTTTGTTTGAATTTTTTTTTTTTCTCCCGGAAGAATATTAGCATGAACTGAGAACTATATACTATACTATACTATACTATACTATACTATCTATCTATCTATCTATCTATCTATCTATCTATCTATCTATCTATCTATCTATATAGATATAGATATAGATATTTTAATATTAGTCATATGTATTGTATATGGGAATACTTGGCAGCTGTTACACCTAAAATATAGTTAAAAAGGCCTGGCTACTGCTAACGGTGACGTGTGGTAATTATGAATAGCAGAAGTAAATAAAAATGTGACAAAGTACATCTCAGAGTTATTATTGGAATTAGGAATACTCGTTTCCACTGTGGGTCACATCGAAACTGAGTTTTCATTCCACATTATGTGGAATGAAAACTTACTGTGGCATTATAATTCCAAAAAATCACTTAGATTGAAAAAACAACAACTAATTTTACTTGTCAATGGAGACTATGAGTTATTTGATGAAACTTAATGCGTGGTGTTGACAGATCTCTAGGCGGGGTCAGAACTTCCATCCACGGACTAGACGGATTTTAATCTTTGGTGTCCAGCCTTCCTTTGTCCCACCGCTGTTTCCGCTGGTGCTAGATGCATGGTGGCTAGCTACGTTAGCTCTACCTCGAAAAGTCAAGTGCTCTCCATTGTAGTCAGAGTGCCAAGCATCTGGGAAATATTACCCTGAAGGTGTGTGTGTTTTGTTGGCCCATCTAAAGGCAAACATCTGTAAACTGGTCTCGACACACAGCTTTCAACACAGAGGAATAATCAGCATATTGGCATAGGAACCATGGAGGAACGCTAACGTTCTAGCTAATGATAACGGTGGCTACTGTTACTCCCGTTTTCAGTTTCAGTATTTATACTCCATCCAATCTTACGTAAGTGGCATTGACATCGCACTGCTGATATTTGTGTCGCTGAACAAACGTTGCGTATTAAGAAACAATCGACACCAATATCAAAATCAGAGCTTTCAGCAGTAACAATACTTTCACCAGTTGAGGTTAGCTTGTGTCGCTAACGCTGTTTGCCGGCTGACAGTCGCTGCATCTCGGTGCTAGCTAATTAACCATGGGGAATGGAGGATATTAGCTATATATTTCTGGAAGTTGGACTACCAGTGTTGACTAAATTGGGACATACGTGCAGCCTCTTCAGTGAGTGTGAGTTGAAAATGCTTTGCAGTGTTGTGCTAACGTAAGTCGTGAATGCCTCGTTAAGTCATTGCCATGGAGCATAAAACATGTTTTAGCAGCTAGCTGTTGTAAGCTAACATTACAGTATCATAACCTACAGTACTGGGCATAAGCTGTGGTGAATCTCTGTCTCTAAATAAGAGTCTCTTTTTCCAGGGTATGTCATGAAAGATTGAGTGGCTGCTAACCATCTACCTGCCCAAACCTGAGAGGCCACGGTGAAGTGACCGCGTCCACGGATAATGTGAAAATACACCACTTTAAATGGGATGTAACATCGACTGTAGAGGATATCTTATTTGTCTCCAGGAAAACACTTTGGACCATTTGTGGCCTAAACTGGTGCATCAATGAATGAAGAACCTCTTGAGTGCCCCGTCCCTGGCAGAAAGCCTGTGGAAGATGATGAGGGACAAGGTACAGACAGGAAGAGCAGTGAGTCAGAAAGCACCTCTGAGGCAGCACCAGCTCTGGAGCCCCTGGCATCCTCAGACTTACTTCATACGACGGAAATCCCCAGCTCAGATGCAGTGCAGGAAACCCCAAGAGACATAAAGGAGGAGGCTCAGGCCATTTGTGGTGAGCCTCCTGTTGACTGGTTTGAGCCGCTTGAGGACGATGATGATGAGGCCAATAGTGGTTGTAGAAACGATCCAGACGAAGAAAGCCTGGCAGGAGAAAGTGAAAGGAGTGAGAGTGTGGTGGGCAGCGAGAAGACCTTCTCAAAGATTTATCAGTAGGTTGAATAATGTTGTTTTACTCCCGTCTGTGGTCATGGAATAAGATGTTCTCTCACACTTGCTTTATATCTAGTACTGTAGACTGTTAATAAGCAGAATTGTCTGATTCACAAGAGCTGCGAAATAATCTTTTATCATCATGGAGATAACAGTGGTGATTCATATGTGCTGCTGGGCTGCTTTCCTGGCTGAATTCAGCAGGAAGTGTATTTAAGTAAAGGGAATGACAAGATGATGTACACGAACAAGGAGGTTAAAGTTTGTAGCTGCTTAGCAGGAACTGACGTGCACATGTGTAACGTGTCTATTTCCCATCTCTTTTCAATTCAGGCTTCAGGTTCCTCGCCGGAAGCGATCACATCCTGACGAAGGATGGATTGAATGGTCAATGCTTGGAGAGGGTTGGAAACGCAAAGAAGTTGTTCGACGCTCAGGTTCTAGCATTGGACAGAAGGATGTATATTACATGAGGTAAATACTGTTTACTAGAAATGTAAAAAAAATCCCAATTCACTGTTGTTTTCAATTCACCATCGTTTTATAGACTAAACAAGTCGTTATAGGAAAAAATGATTAGCAGAAAAATCAATAATAATGTAATTGTTAGCTGCAGCCTTGATTAATTCATTGAAAAGTTGAAATAAATAGGGCTATTTTTGCAGTTGTAATTGTTTTTTTTTTTCTTTTTTTTTCTTTTTGTAGTCCACGGGGTGATCGAGTGAGAAGTCGAGTAGAACTGGTTTCAGTGTTGGAGGGATGTCTTGACTTGTCAACTTTTGATTACAAGACAGGAAAGTTCTACGACGGTGAAGCAGCACCCATAAGGGTTCGAAGCAGACCGAAGGTATTGGCCTCTTTAAGCACTTCCTACTTCAAACATGTGACATGTGCATGTCTTACAGTTAGTTTTCTTCACTTTCTAATCCATTAGAGAAAGATCCGGGAGCGTTCTTCCTCTGAGTCCAGCTGGATGGACAGGGGAGAGGGGGCTGACACTCCAGACTCTCACCACAGGCTCACCCCCATTCAGGGACCCAAAACCCTCCACTCCAACCAGACAAGTTTCTCCTCACATGGTACAATAGGAACTCCAAACCAAGGCTCTCACAATGAGGATCAACTAGTGGAAGATAAAATTAAACTTCCTCTTCCCTCATCATCATCCAGACCACTCCCGCTCCCCTCCATAAATGGAGAAATTGGGTCAGAGGACAGCACTCTGTAAGTCCATCATCAGTCTTAAAGCATTTATTAAAACTGCTGATGTAAGTAACACGACACGTGGACTGAGCATTATTATGTTTCTTTGCAGGGTCTGTGCCAAATGTGGTATTTCCTTCACAGGCACATGGTATGACAAACAAAGGAAGAGGCCCTGTTGTCCCACCTGTTGGGGTATGTCAGTTTATGTGTGTCATAATTCTGAGGCAAACATTGGAATTGGTTAGACACTGGAAACAATCATGGAAGTAATTGTTGAACTTCTTCCAGTTTTACTTTTTCAAAGATCTTTATATCTATTGAATTCCAGCAGCGTCGAAGACAAAGGAGCATCCGATGATTCGTTTCCGAAAGGTAACGCATTGTCTGATAACGAGCTGTGTGAATGAACAGCTGCATTTCAGCTGCTTTAACGAGACTGAACTGTAGCATTGAGAACTGACCGATCACAGTATTCCCACATTATATGAATGTTAGGTATATATGAAGAAGCTATGTTGTTGCAGAACATTGTATCATTGTATCGCATTTTCTGAATGTTTTTCTGAAGTAAATATACTGACAAAAGTGTTAAAATGTGCCAGTAAAAAACAAAAGTGCATACTAATGAACAAACCTGCTTTTCTGTTCTTGTCCATGTCACCTTGCAGTGGATCCCTTGTGGACAGTGTGTGGGTTGCCACAACACAGTGAATTGTGGGCAGTGTGCCAACTGCAAGCATGGACTGCAGAGCCCCGAGTCCCGCAAACGCATATGCCGGAAACGCAAATGTATATGTCCTATTCGCAAGGTAAACCGACAGATGCACATGAGGTTTTGTTTATTTTGATACCTGTTACTCTCAAAGCTGCAGTAGGAAAGATCAAGAAGGGAGCAGACTTAGCTCTTAACTTCAAACCAACACAAGTTCCACGTCACTCCCCCTCCCTCTCCACTGCACTCATGCCCCGCCTCCAAGTCCCTGCTCCCTGCCGTGTCTGCGTAGCTGCTGTGACAAGCAGTAACGTTAGCCTTAGCATCGGAAACAAGCTAACTCTGCCCAGCCGCTACATCACAGTCACTAACATACCGTACGAGCTGCAGAGTGTTACTGTAACAATCACCATATTAGCTTTCTGGTTATTTGTTGTCTTAGCTGTATATGCTGTTGTTGGCAGCGGCGGTATGGGCAGTTTCTCCTGTGCAGGTGGCTGTTGCTCCTCCATAGCTTTCACTAGCCTCCTGACGCTGCTCACAGAGCTGTTTGACTGAGCGGCAGCCGGCAGCATTAGCGGAGGGAGGGGGCGGTTCGCAGCGTGTGTGAGTAGTGATTGACAGATGTCAGACACTCCCTCTGGTTCTGATTGGCTGTTTTGTGTCGGGCACGGTGGAGTCTTGCAAATTGCAGTAGGAGCAGTAGGTGGGACCAATGGAGCCGTTTTTTTCACAGATTACATGTTTCATGTACTGCTGTCTGGGCATAGGGACAGTTTTAGCAAATATGACAGAAAAATTACTTTTATACAAGTTACCTTCTGCAGCTTTAAACTTACTTGTGCTATATTTCCCTGCATGTCCAGGGTCCGGGAGGTGGAGGCTTCCTGCCACAGAGGCCTTATAACGACATTCCTGAAACATTTGATGACAGCATGAGTTTTCAGGTAATAAAGGCTGGCATTTATTTGCCTGTTTTAATGTCATAATAGCCATTTTTTCTGTGGCAAATTTGTTTTACGGATTTCTTGTTTAAGTTCTAACAGCAACAATTGTATTTTACAGAGCGAAGTCACAGACTCACAGGTAACTTTGGGATTACTACACCAAACTAAAATGTGTTTATAATTCTCAGCATTATTGCTGTAACCTTTATCCTGCTGATGACGTTTTATTCACACAGCACCCGAGTCTCAAAAGCAGTGACACTGAGAACTTCTCAGTCAACGTGGACGTTGATGATGAGGATGACTTGTCCACTGATGATGATGATGATGTGAGTTTTTCTTAACCCACTGTTCTACAGACTGTAGAAAATAATCCAAATGAATGTGTTTTCAGAGAGTGGCTGTTTGCTTCGTTTCCTAATGTGAGGAAGGTTACAGACTCCTCATTGCTTAGCTCAGATCTCGTTTTTGTCTGTTCAGTGAAGCAGACACTTGAGTGGTGTTTAAATCACCTGCTCCATGTTTGTCATGATTTATTCAGTAAGTCTGCTTCTGTTGCACTTAGTCGCATTTTCTTTTCTGTTTATTATGCACAAATTGAAAAAAGAGATAAAAACAGGTGGATGGAAATACACTTCCTGACACAGAAAAACAGTCGCACATTATGTTACAATTGCCATGTTGGTAACTCAGAAATGACTTCCTCATGGCTGTGTGGTTGCATAAATACTTTAAGGAAATGTCTCTTTCTTCTGTACTCTATACTTGACTTAAAAGGCTTAAAAGATTTATTTTAGAAGGGTTTGAGTTTAATTAAGCAGACAACATTTGACTAAAATGCCCCATCCTCCTCCTCTATAGTTGACAGATCTACTTAATTGTTGCTCCTTTGTTGACTTGTGACATAATGTCTTTATATTTGTGCTAAGTTCTCTTTATTATTCTTGTTTTCAGTGGCATAAGAAGCGGAAGCGGCGGTCCTGTGGGGAATGTAAAGCATGCCTCTGCAGGAAAGACTGCGGCACGTGTGATTTCTGTATAGACAAACCCAAATTTGGAGGCAGCAACAAGAAGAGGCAGAAGTGTCGACTACGCCAGTGTCAGAGACAGGCAATGGTAAGACCCTACCAACTTCAAATCATTAGTGTCATGCAGTGTCAGTGTAATAGTGTTTTTTTCTTTTAAACTATGTCTCTACTTACATTTGGTAGAGACACTTGCTGCCTTTCCAGATGGGACAAGGTGACTATGGGCCAGATGGCACAATGCTGCCAGGGAGGCCGAGACCTCACTACACATACAGCCGAAAGTCAAATTTCAAGAGAAACAAGGGACCACAATCTGGCTTTGACTTCACCGACAATGAAGACGATGACTGTAACTTACAAGCAGTGAGTTTTCAATGCCTTTGGTGTTCAGTTATTCCTCCTTTGTGCTCAGCAAGCGTCAAATTTAGCTGTACTGACCTGTAGATAAAACCCATTAACACGAGACAGTCATGGAAAAATTAGAGGCTTCGTCTTACTTTAGTTATGTTTCTCTGTTCAGATGAATTGGTGCGCTGAGCCTGCCAGTGGTAGCAAACACCCCTATGAACTGAATGTGAGAAACCACCAATCATCTATGCAGGTTAGGAAACAAATGATCGTCTCCTTGTTTCTGTCACCCAATGCTTAGCTCACCAAACAGAATGCCAACTTAAATTTGTCTTACAGCAGTTGAACCATCTGGATTTCGGACAGCGGAATGGACTGCCCGACAGAGTCCCTTACATCAGCAACCACAACAGCTCTGAACTGGTAAGTTTATGCTCTTCCTTTGTTTTTGTTGTAGTAATAATGCCCTTTCGTCAGGCCAAAAATGGGTTGAATGCAGGAGCCTTGAGGTATGTCCCACAGCTCCTCTGTAGATATTTGCTGCCCTATGCTTAACTACACTAAACCTGACTCATCATGTGTATTCATGGCCTCCAGTTGACACTTGTTCACAAATGCTTCCGGCACCATGTCCATTTCCGTATGTGTATCTGTTGTCATGCTGTTCTTTGGCCTGTGGCTCAATGTGATGAATCCAGGCCTGGTTCCATCTCTGTTTGACTTTTTTTTTTTTTATAAACCAGTCCATGGTAATGCAATCTGTCCATCTAAGTGTTCCTCTCGGGTCCATGAATCTTTTTTTCATTGGGTGTGCTTGGGGACTGATTTCTGTTGTCTTGTCTCAAGTGGGAGTGGTCTCTTCTCCTTGTCCTCTGCTGTAGATGCAGACAGGAAGCATGAAGAGAGAGAGAGAAAGAGAGGGGTATGACACGCAACAAAGGCAGACAGAATTGAAGTAGGGTTGTTGCAATTATATGGTACACATCCTAACCACTTGGCACCAGGCCATCCCCAAAAGTTATTCTGATCTCCTCTTGAAGGATGCACATCACTGCCAAGCTGTTTGCTCTACGTCCCCGTCACGCCTCTCCTCTTGGCTGTCCGACATTTTGTTCTTGTGGTCGCTTGTTTTGCCAGTCACTTGATTGGACCAAAATATGTGATACTTCCTGACCCATCATCAGCACTGCCACTTTCAGTCCCTCACTTTTTGAGCCTCGCTTATGCGAACTGAGAGTAGAAAACATTGCAGATCTTCTTATTTGAGTCCTTAACAATCAGTTTTTCCTTTTACAATCCTGATTCCAAAAGAGTTGGAACACAATTTGAAACAGAAATAAGACAGAATGTGATAATTTGCTAATCATTTTTGATATATACTCAATTGAAAACCACAAAAAGACAATGTATTAAATGTTTTACCTCATCATTGATTTTTGTAAAAATATGCTGATTTTGAAGTTGATGCAGCAGCATGTTTTAAACAGGTTGTGTCAGGAGCAACTAAAGACTGGGAAAGATGTGGAATGCTCCAAAAATACCTGTTTGGATCATTCCACAGGTAAACAGGTTGATTTGAAACAGGTGATAGTATCATTATTGGGTATGAAAGGAGCTTCCTGGAAAGACTCAGTCGTTCACAAGTGAGGATGGAGCGAGGTTCACCACTTTGTGAGCTGGCGTGTCAGTGGTGCTTAACAGGTTCAGTGCTACATGCCACATGCTGCAATGCTTCTCTCAAATTCAAAGCTAGTCATGTTGTTTAGTATAGTGTGCAGGCAAAGACCATGAATTAAGCATCATACTGATCCTGGTTCTGTTGCAAATACTTGTGTCGTACAAATGATTGTTTCAGTATTTGTGAGATGTACAATGTGTTGAATGCTGATGAAGCAGAAATAATAAAGACTGATTTGGGGTTTTAATGTGACATTAATGTGATATTAACATAACACCTCACCATAACAGTTTCTACAAAAGCAGAGGATTATAACCTTCATGAGATTTGGATTTACTGCAGGGTGTTTGTATTAGACTACATTAGCTTTAGCTCGGTGTATTGAATAAACTGGCAAATTGAGTATAAGATTGCACTGCTAGTGCAAGAAATGAGCCACCACCACATCAAATCCAGTTTATACTCAGTGGAGGTTTGGATACTCCCCACCATGAAATATAGTGACATGGGGTAAATATTAGGGGTGTGTATGCATCCCATGATGGTCTGTGATCTAATAAAAACTGAAGATACATATGTGCACTTTAAAGCTGATTTGAAGCAGCATTTTCAGTTCAGCGTTGGTTTTATATCATTTAATTGGTCTTGAATTACAGATCAAGTCTTCACTGTCAGTAGTTGTAGTTAATAGTTGAGTTCATGAGTTCACCCTCATCAATCCAGGACCAGCTAAACAGATGGGATGCGGAGAAGTCATACAGAGATAGTCAAAGGCATGTTGATGAAGATGACAAAGAAGAGGAAGAGGAGCTGCCGATGGTAAGTGTCCTCCTGAGACTTTTCATATTAGTCTGAATAGCCATAGATAATGCAAACGGCTGAGTGTCTTTGTTTTCACTGTGCTGCTCTCTGCAGATCACACAGATCTTCAGTTTGGCGGATAACTCAGTTGGGAGTGTTGCAGATGTGGAAAACCAGCTAATGAAGCTGCTGCACTCGCTGCGCTCCTCTGTACTGCCAATCCTCTGGTATGCCATAATGGTGGAGGGCCCGCAGCTGCAGCTCATCCAGTGTTCTAAACAGTCCAATATGACCGACACCATGGTGCTGATCGACCCAGGCTTCTGCTATCAGGTCACTGTCCAAAAGCAGCCGCTGCTTCCCACCCACCCGCTGTACGACAAGTACCCAGGACGCTTAACGTCGGTGAGTGAAGTGGTCACTCTGCTTTTGGGCCTGGAGAAGTACGTTGTGTGCCAGGGACTGCCCCCCAAAGAGCCATTTTCTAATAAACACCCACTCATACTGGAGCGGGCATCAACATGTGATTTCTTGGTTAAGAGAAGAGTAAGCATCTGTAATAACTGCAGAGCGCTGCGAGGACTTTAACATCAGCACAGACGGAACGTGTGTGACCACGGCGGAGAACAGCAGCAGCTCTTTGGTGCAGCTTTGTGCCATTTTTTCCTTTTTTTTTTTTTTTTTTTTTTTTTTTCTTTTGGTAACACAGAAGGTGTTTTACAGACTTACCTCTGGACTGTAATAGTATGCTTTGATTATTTGAAGAATCACCAAAGGCATTCCAGGAGCTGTGACATTGTAATCCAGGCGTGTTTGTTCTCAGATGTATTCTGTTATTTTGGTTTAGGACTTTTCTTCATGACTGTTATGTCAGTCTTTGAGCAGTGTGATGGCGAGTGCTGAAATCTGTTAGCCCTCTGGGTGGTTATTGTGCTGCTGGTTGTTTGACACTGTTACTTGAGGAATCTATAACCCCCACATCTGGTCTCTCAGCCCCAAAATGAAATTGTTAGCTCTTAGTACTGACACAAGTTAATCTTTAAACCTCTAAATTATTATGTACACCAGTATGTGCATTTTAAAGAAATATCCAAGGCTCTGATTTCATTCAACAACTCACAGTGTTTATAAAAAATGGATTCATCCCCTGTGCACTTTTTCAATTGAACCTCAGTGGATGATATAAAAAACAGAAAAAGGGAGAAAATAAATCAAATTTACAAAAATATAAACAAATGTAACAGTTGAGTGAGTGCCACAGTATTGCCTTCTTTTATTATGACACATCTAAATCATGAGAGGGGAACACAGCTGGTTAGAAAAGCCCCAAAGTATTGAATAGAGATCGCTTGTGTTGGCAAAAAGTACCAATTGAGAATGATACTGGAACATCTTGAGGACACTTAATATCCCCCAGGTCAGTTGTGATGACCCTCATGGCTCCATCGCTGAGCTGAGAGACTGTTCAGACAACAACTGTTGCTTAGCAGATGCAGCTTGTGGCTGCCAGAAGACACGTAGGAGACTGAAACCAAACGAATGAAGCTCCTGTGGTCAGTGCGGACATCATCATTTACTCAAGAAAAAGAACCTCTTAAAAAAAAAAGTACCTCTATTTAATATGAACTCTACAGGAGTTAATACTTAAGCAGTCATGAAGTTTGTGTTACATGTTTGTTATATTTTAGAGTCATTTGATGTCAGAGAGTCTTTCTTTCAGATTATGAAGACTAATTCCATCCCCTCTGACCCAGTGTTCAATGAACGACATGTAAACAGGTGCAGCGCTCTTTAAAAACAGTGGAATTGCGACGCAGTTGAACTGTTCTGTTAACAACTGACAAACACGTGAAACGATTCATTCCGTTTATCTTCACCACTGCTTAGCAAATGCCAAGGAAAGCACAGGAATCCTCATCATTTTGGGGCTGCAGTGGATGCTTTTGCACCAAAGAAGACACAACACTGGTCTTGATTGGCAGTCAACACCTGACATACGCTGAAACACTTCCGTTAGTATATCCCTGTAGAATGTATTTTCTAAAAGTCAAATGGACTGGTGGCGCAGCCAAAAGTCCTCTTCCTGTTGACAGAAAAGTGTTAAACCTCTTTAGACCACATCATGCCATCTATGCTCTTGACTAACATGAGGATTGGTATTTCATATTGTATTAAACCTTATTGATTTTTTTTAGTTGTACAATTGCGTGTCTCTCCTGCTCCCCTCTCCGTCGGGGTGTTGGAGCAAACGGTTGACTTAAACAATGTGAAAGCTATTGCATTCTTAACACATATCAGAGTTATTTTTATTATTTTGGTTTCCTCAAGTAATTGTGCAGATTTTGGAATGTTTGGGATCAGTGTACTATTGTTTAACAGATATTGTTATTTAGTAAAGAATTGAAACATTTTCCATATTTCCTGTCTGTGTCTTTCTGAATGCAGTGTGCAAATAAACCTTTCTTGCTGACTTGTTTTTTATAGAATATTTCTCAAATATTCCTGAAAGCTCAAGATTTTAAATTCACTGATGGCCATCCATATTCCCCAATATCTTCATGTGTATGTGTAGCTGCGTCGTCCTTGTTTTGTTGCCTGTGTGACTTGATGGGGCGACAGTAAACACAGCCAGATGCTGTTTCAGTGACTGTCAGTGGGCTGTGTTTGCTGGCTGAGTTATTGCTTTTATTATTAAGCATTGTTTCAGAGAGAACCACAGCTAATGCCTTTAAATTAAGCCAATCCTATATTTTATATTGCTTAAGAGGCTTCGACCTGTGGTCCAGCAGAGTGTTTGAAGAGACGCCCTCTGAAACCAGCTGATTTCCAGCAGTTTCTTACAGTGTGTAGACATAAACATGTTTTGCATCTGTGCTCCTCTAAACGAAAGGAAAGATTTCAACCTGAAAGTGCTTTTTGTTACTGAATTTAAGTTGTACAGCTATCTTGCTTTCTTTAATGATGTGATTTGAACCATTGAATATTTGAAAGGGGCCTATATTACATTGTATATGCGGCATTCATGGATAATAGCGAGAGTTGTAAAAACGTGTTTTTAGTTTTTAAATAGCATTTCTTTACTACCAGTTGAATGAATATATTGATTTTCTTGGTTTATATGGACGTTAATCAGCATTTCTGTACTTGTGCCACCATTTTGGACTTGATATGTTGGATTTGTTTTCATACTCGTGACTGGATAGCAACACATTTCAGATGGTCCTCAGAATAAACGGACTGAATGGGACGAGGAGCACTGCCTGAACACCACGCGCTTCCATCTAATCTGATTTTTTTTTTTCCAAACTGTTCAGCGTCATGGTGCGCGTGCCCATGCAACAACTGGATGGCATTATTTGTAAGAGTGGATTAAGGAGCGCACGTTGAAGGCATGTAACGTCAGGGAGGGGCATCGCTGCTGTGACACTGCTGGCGGTGTGAAATAGAGGGTTTTGATCCGGCGTAGATGGGGAAGCTCTTTCCTCTGTGAACGCGGCTCCGCTGAGATGCGCAAGGCTCCGACACCGCCGAGGTCGCGACGCTGCTGCTGAATTCCAATTGGGATCCGAAGCCACCATGAACGAGCGGCTTTTTCCTCGCTTCGTTCGAGTGACCGCGCGTTTGCTTGAGTAAAGCTTTCTTCTTGGGGGATTTTGTCCCGTGTTGTCATGCGGGGATGAATTTTCTCGGTTTGGTTTTGCTACAGAGGACCATGGAGACCTCCGAAGGCATCGGTCATGCTCTCTGGTAAGAGGGGATTCAGCACCAAGATGTCCTTCTCATCCTGACTGGGCGTATTAATGAATAGCAGCCAACACAACCAATATTTTCTCTAAACGCAGCTTGGCCTACATACAAGACGTTATTTGCTATTTTAATTATTATTATTATTATTATTATTATTATTATTATTATTATTATTATTTATTTATTTATTTATTAATTTGGACGTGCATTTACCTTCCCGGAAAAAACCTGGTTTGTCCGTCAGTGACACACCTGCGGTATGTCTTCCATTAATTAGTCCAGCGTGTCTCATTATCAGCCGGTGCCGCCGTCTGCAGCGAGCATGCAGATGCAGGATGGCTGTTTTTGCAGCCTCAGAAGCGCTGGCTTAATGTGGGAACACATGCTTTATACTCTCCACGCCGAGCTGAATAACACGCCTGTGAATTTAATGCACGGAGCGTAGGAAATGAAATCCTCTGTCTCTGGTCTGTGTGTGCTGTAAACAGAGGAGCATTCTGTTTGCGCTCACCATAAGGCAAGAAATGCCAGGATTGCAATAGTATCTGCATACATTCAAATGAGCAGATTTAATGGAGTAAAACTGTGTGTCATGCTTCCTGGGAATACACAACTTCTACCCATGACTGCATTGTTATGGAGCTAAATAGGCAGAAGCACGCTGCTGTCTGCTAGGCCGTATTGGTTTCACTGTTAAAATACTGCCTGTTCTCATGCAGCAGTGTTAAGCCCTATTATTAACAGATTCCTGAACAAGGATGTCTGCCTGGATGTGAAAAGACTCATCCAAATGTGCTGTGTGGGTCAGTCAGTGCCTTCAGGGTGATTCACCGCTGGTCCACCCTTTGGTGTATCTGGGAAACACCTCTCTGTTTTCAGAAGAGGATTTTCCACTCTGCTGCCAAGCATTTTCAAAAGTGCTGATCGTTCCTATTTTTAGGTTCTTGTATTTGCAGGGACTTTGAATTCTTGGACCATTTAGCCACTTGCAAAGAGCTGTGGTTTTGCTGTTTTATTGCGGGGGAAGCTAGGAGGCCATTCGTGCTCTGCTTGATCTTGTTGGGGGGGGGGGGGTTGACACATGTTGGTGTTTGTTTTCTCCCCTCTCTGTTTGCTGATACCTTCAAATTGGTCGCACGGCACTCTTCTGTAAAACACTCCTTGTTTCCATGCTGCTTTGAGTGTAACAGTTCAATCAAACACCATGGAGCTGGACCTTGACCCAGATTGGCGGAAACACAATGGTATTCTTTAGCTATGTTGTTACATCAAGGTGACGCTGCTACTTTTATGATGCCCTTAAGACATGGACTGACATGATTTTAGCGTCTGGTCCAGCAGTAGTTGACTGACAAACATGTAGGTTTTGTGCACGTGTGGAAAGTCTAGGACCTTTCAGCAAAACCCTTTTACCTGTATGTCTTCACGGTCTTAAAATGTAAATCTGCTTTTGGCTTTGTCCAAAGTGCCTTGGTGTGTGTGGCTTGTGAGTTCAGGGAATCAAATCCCAGACCTTATCAAGTGTTGAAAATATACCAGAGCAGCGGTGCCTCAGAGAAGACAGGGAATTCACCCACATTTCTTCAATCGTTAAGAAGACAAACGCACAAAAGAATCAAATCAGGCCATCCTGCATGTGTATTCATGAATGGAAGCGTATGGCTGTGGCTGCACATCAGAAGCAGCCCTGAGCTCACTCCTTAACCAAACCAGGCGGATTATAGCCAAAGTGGAACATAGAAACACCTGGAAGACATACTGTACAGAAATCCCTCCAGGTGTTACAGAGCTAAGGGGAAATGCATAGGAATAATCCCCTCGGATGTTAGAGCCACATTCCTTTCTTTATTACTCCCCCTACCTCAGCTTAGCAGAATCCAGGTGGATAGCAATCACCATGATTGCTTTGTTTCACCCGTGCAAGTTGTGTCAAACATGCAAAGGTGAGCGTCAAGGCCAGGGAGGAGGAATGGTGAGCCAGGCGATTGGTCAGTCCCGGCTAAGCTGCCCTGCTGTGTGCCGATAAGCGTGTTATAAATCAGTATTTCATGGATATAGAGAGCACAAGAAGAGATCATATTAGTGTGGGGGGTGGGGAGCAGGGTCACCTGATCTTCCATAAGCCCTCCACAGTTCTTTGGTTGGGGTTTGCCAGGTGGAGGTAGTTCAGTAAATCTTCTGCTCTGAATCAGCTGTGTGCCTGGCCTGCCCTGATCTCTGTTTCCTACAGAAACCTGAATTTCTTGAAGACATTTCTGTTCCTCACTCTTGTTGTCACAACTCAACAGTGGGTGGAAAACATCCTTGGAGTATGATGTTGAATGGCAGGGGGAGAGTTGCTGTCTTCCAAATGAACAAAGCGCGATTCAGAGCTTGGACGCTTCAAGATAAAACACAGCAAGTGTGGTCACGGCGCAATTGAAGGCATCCAATTTGTAGCATTTCATGTGGATGTTTCAAAGCTACAGTGTGCCACACTGTTGGCCTCGTTTTGACTCCTCAGAAACAGACCTTTGCATGTGTCTGGCAGGAGCTGTATGGCTCTTGTTACCATGTGTAAGTTCACAACAGCAGCAGCTGTGTCAACACCAACAGTCAACATGCGGGCTGCCAGCCTCACCTGTCTGCAGAGCGCTGGAGGTGATATTTCAGCTGTTCGTAAACATCTCAGCTGCTCTATACTGCATGTCGAAAGAGGCTAACAAACATATTGTGCACCCACGGCCACTTGTGACAGATTCGAGGCTGTTGCAGAAGAATCTCCCGTAACATATTAAGACCTGCTGTACTGTTAGTCATGAATGTGTCTGTTACATAAATGCTGTTGACAACAGTAGCCTGTTCCTGGGACTCTCGGGCCACATACAAGCTGACAGCAGAGAGATGAATCTCTTAAAGAGCTGGGAGGCGTTGGGTTTATCAAGGGATGAGAAAACAGGATATAAAACTGTTGCTTGTAGTAATTTAGCTTTGTTACGATCTAATATGCATGACTTCTAAGCCTAAGAGAGCAGAGCAGATCCTCGGGTGGACACGGTAGGATTGGACCTACCTTGCAGGCGTCAGTGTTCAGCCCGTCGGACTTGAATATTAAACTCCTCGCTGATTAGCATTCGTGTGATGCACGCTGCACAGGGGCAGCTCACTTTCATCGCATAGCTCATGTTTTAATCAACATGGCTCCCACAGTGCTATCTATACCACCATCCAGAGCCGTCCCCCATCCCTCATCCCCTTCCTCATGCTAAGTCAACATGTGTTTGATGTTGGTGTTGCGTTCATAGCTCGCGTACTCATTTCTCCTCTGATCCCTCCTTTGATGGCGCTCTCTGTGACTTTCTGTTTATCTGATTCTTCATTGTCCCGCCATCTCTCCCTCAGGCTTCTCTCTGGAATGTGATGCAGTCTCATGTTGTTGTACCTGTACCTCGTTCTGCACACATCTGTACACCAGATGTTTAAGCACGTAGAGTTTGAGTTGAACCAGTGAGACCACTGGTCCTCTCAGGTGTGTTATTAGGCTCAGTGGTAGTTTGAGGGTGACCTGTTGCAGTTGATGGATTCACTCTTGTCTTAAGCGAATCTTAACCCTGGGGAGCCATGAGGTGTGTTTTCTTTTGGGGGGGGTGGTATGTTGGTGCTAACTACTCACTACAGTGGTGTTTTGCTCTGCACTGCACTCCGCATTTTTTTATATATATAATTCCTTTCTGTTGTTGCCACCTTTTCTCTTTCATTTTAGCTGTTAACTCAGTGACCAGACAAAACTTCTCACAAGCCGTCAGCCTGATGAACATTTAGTCATCATGCAGTGTCATTAACCCTCTGACACCAAAACATCCACTGACTGGACATTTATAATCCAATAATGGACGGTGTTTAACCCGTACATTCAGCTTTCACTGTCACTATCAGCACACACTGTAAATTTCATTGTTAGTATACAGCGGCTGTGGCTCAGGAGGTAAAGAGGTCGTCCACTTATCAGAAGGTTGTTGTGAGTGGTTAGAGCTCGTAATGAGCAGGTGGCCTTGTCACCATTGCATGAATGTGGGTGTGAATGGATGAATGCAGACTTGTGTTGTAAAAGTGCTTTGAGGCGGTTTTCAGACTAGAAAAGCTCTCTAAATAATATTAAGAAATATTCCATTTACTACAAATTATTTATTGCCTCACCATTCTTTGCATATATTGTTTATTTCATATTTTTGCATCATTTAACTTATTATTGAGTCTTTTTTTCCCTACCTAAGTATGTTGAGCTCAGTGTGTAAACCTCACTCAAATTCCTTGTCTGTGCACACATACTTGGCCAATAAACAGATTCTGATTCTGATTACTGTTGCTGCCAGCTTGCTGCTAAATTCATCTTCTGTTTACTCCAAACAAATGGCAGCAGCTATTGTTGGAAACCTTTGCACTGAAAGACAAACCAGAGTGTGGCAAGAAGCTTACTGTAAAAGCTTTCATGGACTGGACACCCTGAAGGTTAAAGTAAGACTTAAGTGTGACTGGTGTGCAACCTTTGCTGAGCAATGAGCAATTATGGGATGATGGTAAATGCTAAAACATAGTATGAAGTGCATCACACACTGGCTGTTTTGTGCAGCGTCATGTTATTTCACATTGGCAGCCGATGCCACTACCACTCAGTGCACAGCAGCCAGGCCGCGTTGGATGTGATAAAATTGCTGTTTTTCTGCAGAGTTGACGTGAGTTGGAGCTAGGAAATGGGACAGCGGTGTATCCGACGCATGTAGATGCCACAGGTGTGTGCTGACCTACGGAAGTATGTATAGAGGAGAGTCATTAAGCCATTAAACGGACTTAGTAATGTCAGTTACACTGCAGCATGTACGTACTAATGTTTGCTAGCATTAGCTAACATTAGCCACTGCATAGCTAGTGGTCACACTAGACCAAGGAAGGCTGCAGCAGCAAGACCTGCGAGTGTATTGAGGAGGACAAAGGTGGGTTTTATGGCGAATACATTTAACTTTTCATTTGTAAGAAGAAGAATGTGTTATTTCTTTCTTCATTAGTTACATTGCAACCCTTTCAATTGTGAATGTATTCTATCAGTTATAGTAGCATGAATGAATCACAGTTAAGTTAAGCCACATTTTAGTGGGTGTGAAGGATAACACCAAGTTTCCAAGCAAATGTTTGGTTACTGGACAAAGCTGGAGTTTAAGAGGCATGGCTGCCTTTTGGCTCCTGTATTCAGCTGCCCGGCGACCATCCAGATGAATACCAAACGTCCGCGTCTGTCCTCTCTTCAGTGCCTCTCTCAGTGGGTTTACTGCTTTGCTGTTCAACAGACATGACGCTGCCTTGTCCTGTCCCAGGTGAAAGTCCTTCTCAGCATATTAGATTAACTTTGAATCTGATTATCGCAGACTCGGTTTTGTGTAATGAGGTTCATGTGATGAGCTTTTGTCTGAGCAGCGGTCGTAAACTCTGCCACTTGTTTGTGTGAAAGGCTCCTACTTGTCTGTCAGCGGGAGGTCAAGCATGCTGGGGGTTTTCACACGTACAGGAGCAAACAGCAGTTCCTGGTTCAGTTCCAACACAGGAGCAAACCCGACACAAGTATGTCAAGCATGTCCTCAGACGAAGGGAGCCTCATCCTTTATGTTGTTTGAGTGAGGGAAACAGAACCGTGTGTCTTACTGACCCCTCAAAAGCAGAAGCGCTGGTCAGTTGTGTGCAGTGCTTTGAGACAGATACTCAGTTACTGACAGAGAAATGTTTCCTTTTGAAAGGTGCAGTGCTGGCAGAAGCAGCCTTTGGACGGGTAATTTAGATTCAGCCCTTGAGGCCTTCCAATCTAGATTTGTGGGTCGTTTTATGATTTACTCAACTGGCAAGACGCTTGTTTATGGCAGCGATTTGTGAGGAGCGTTGAATGAGAGGCTTTTGGCAGAAAACGTTGATGCTATTTTTGGATGTCAAGTCTCTATTGGGTATTAGGGAAGAGGCTTTGTTTGTAATGAACCTCAATTATGTGGGGAGAAGTGCACATGAGGCATTGCTCACTCTCTACAGATGAGTGAAGGCAGCATTTCTTGTCTTATGTTTTAATGGAGATTTATTCTATTTTAGGCAACACTTCTATTTTTTACTTCCCAGGAGAACTATCGCAGATGATCTGATATGTAGAAGTTATAAAATAGACTAAATGTGATTACATGCAAAGTGAATTTCATGTAAAGCTTCATATTTATGACTGCAGCAGAGAGGAAAGTCCACTGAACATTGCTTTTATTCCTTGCCTGTGTTATTTATTCCATCACTTTGCTCCTGGCTCTATCCCTTTGGCTCCCTCTCTTCCCTACCAGTAGCTATTGAGACATAAAACACAAATGGATTAGGTTTCTCCCTCTCTGTTTCTGTCCATACATTATTAATGTTACTTTTCCTGTCCCATTCTTCCTTCTCGTTCCAAATTAATTGGTTGCTAATTGTATCTGAGAGCTAATTTTAGAGCATTACTCACTTTCAAAATGCCTTATGGTGCAAGCTATGATCAGCCTTTTTATTATTGAACTCTCAATATTCTCTAAATGTTGATTCATGTATATTCACAGAAAAATAAAAATATTCTTCCACATTTGTTTTCTTTTTAAGGCGTATTAGTAATATTTCTTAACCTTTTCCAAGGTGTCAGCTGTAGACACCTGGACGTAGGTGCAGTGGCTCCCTCCTGATGGTACCTGGTGTAATCTGATCTAGGAGACACCCATGCTTATCTACTGCTGACTTGCCAGAAATGCAACCATTGGCTCTACACCTCAAGAAGACACATGGCTGATACTGCAAGGTTGGAGGAAAACATGTAAACCTAAATATATCCTGTCTATGCGAATCAGCAGCAGTTAATTCTTGGCTTGTTGTTTATCAGGTGAGGGCGTGGCTGGGAGTGTGAGTTGTAAAGTCCCCAGAGTTACATCACATGGAGGTCAAAGGACATCTGATCACATCCATGGGTTTGGGGGCTCCTGGTGAGTAAGAATGACTTCTCACAGTCTGAAGAGAGACACTTCCATGTCTGGACAAGCCTGAAACGGCCTGGCAAATCTATCAGATTGTGTTTTTTCAGACAGTTCAACAGAGGAAAAACAAGTGTTTTCTAAAGGGAACAGCCAGCTGAAAAAACAGCTGTATGTGTGAAAGCCTTTTGTTCACATGCTGTCACCACAGCTGTCAGATAATCATACTAGAGCAGTGAGTAACTGTGAGCAGACACCCTATTGTTAGAAACAGACACTTTCAACAGTCCAAACCAAAACATTTCAGTTGCATTTTTTTATTTAATTGTAAATGTGAACGCCTTATTTTGATTTGGTCACATCTGCATTCCAGTTACTTGGTGTCAAACGTCCAGTTGTTAAAGGAGATGTCTGCAGTTTTTCTGTATTTTTCTTATGGTTAACAAATCCTATGAAAAGACAAAAACAAGTGGGCTGATTTGTTCCGATGAAAATAGACACACATAAAAAGGTTCATTTTTAAAAAAAATTCTCAGTAATTTCCAAAAAAGCTGGACATTGTAGTTTACTCAAACTGGAGTAAGTTGCGCATTTCTTGGGGACTACTTTCAGCTGAGGATGAAAACACATTTTTTGTTCTTGAGAGTATTTAAGCAGGAGATCAGTGTACATGGGACTGTCTCAAAATATACTACAGTGTCCATGTACAAGGTAATGAGGGAACACAACACCCAGTGCAACAGTGTGGCTCATTGATGTGTTTTAATCGTTTTTGGACAACAATGGAGCTCTGTGGCAGAGGAATAAGATACATCACGCTGTAGATACACAGACAATGCTTTAGTACAATCAAGTCATTGTTGGTTTGAGTCTTTTCATGGGATTTGTTGACACTTGCCAGCCTTACACTTGAATTCAGTCTTCCTGAAGACGTGTTACATGTGCTGTGGTGTGTAGATGTTCAAGGCTGCCAGGACAGCAAGCTGCAGGCCGAGAGGATTGCAGCTCTGCAAGAGAGGAAGCAGGCCCTGGAGGCCCTCCTCAACACCAGAGTGGGAGAGCTCAAACAAGTCTGTTTGCAGGAAGCAGTGAGTATCTCTCACCTCACTCTTGAAACACATGTGGCTCAGGGTACAACATTCTCACCTCAAGTGTTTAGATGACTACTGCACTTTAGTGATTTGTTCAGTTATTGCCTTTTTTTTAAATAAAGTTATTGCTGAATATTAGAAAATGAGATCCTCTGAGCTTAGATGTGACTTGTTGAGAATCAGTGTTTTTTTCTCTTATAAAAAATGGGCTGGATATTAATATTTGCTGGATTTCTACAGAAAACTTGTCAGCACATCATAATGAAGCCACAGCTGCTTCAGGTTTTCATTAACAGCTATTTAGAACATGTTTTCAGCTCTGTGCACAGTGACTCACTATTGTTTCTGCATGCTCTCTTCAGGGATTCACAAGTTGCCTATTGTGTTTTCGTTGTAGCTAATTTAGAAGTTTGAAGCACAACCGTAATGCAGTTATTCTGTTTCTGCCTCAGAGGTAAATTATGATGGAAACATTATTTCTGGCATGTATATTTCAGTGCAGTCAACTATTTAAAGTGTGGTTTTATTGAGACTTAAAGTAATCTCTTAAGTGGTATTATTTTATGTAACACTTAGGAGCTCACAGGCCAGTGAGAAGATGGATTTTAGTTACTGGGGACTAATGAATGTCCTCTGCAGGAGCTGACTGGGAAGTTGCCACGTGCTTTTCCCCTGGAGACAGGAGAGAAACCCCCACTGGTGCAGCGCAGAGCTGGCCTGGCGCCCAACACCAAGGCAGAGGTAAGTCAACACCTTGAATATCAATTGTGTTTACGCAGCAGCTGTACCTCTGTGTGTACTTGTGGTCTAACACTGCTGGCTGTCTCTGGTTGCAGGATGACGCTGCCCAAAGAAAGCAAATGAAAGCCATCTTCACTGGTGCTCTGTACAGGCACTCAGAATCAGACAGAAATGTCCCAAATAGCAAGAGGACGGTTCATCGGGGGTGTCACACAGGTATGATTACAAAGCACCTAAAACCTCACACACCCACTGAAAAACAAATGGATCTGGTGTTAGTGAATAAAAGCAAAACCACACTGTCGTTAACCTATTATGTGTTTAAGATACACACTTAGCTTTGCACTTGTGCTTTGCAGATATTCCAAATTCCATGCTGCATCATGTGTACATGTGAATGGTTTGCTGTCTTTCAGAGGACACGGTCATGTCAGAGAGTACAAGCTCCATGTCAGATTCGACATCCCATGACAACGGTGAGTCAACCAAACACAGACTGTCTTTCAACAACTATCTCGGTCTCTGGTGGATATACTGCATATCAATATTCATAATGAATTGAACTGAACAGTAGTTAGCAGGCAGGCGGGCAGCAGAATTAGCTCAGTGTATTTGCATCACATTCAAAATACTCATTTGTACTTCTCGTGTTAAGGCACCAAGTAAGTGTCATGTCATGTCATGTCATGTCACATTTCAGTTGTAAACCCAAAGTAGCACACTGGACTTTTAATGAAAGTGATTGTTTTCTGTCGCCTGTGAGTGGGCTCCATTAAAAGATCATTTCTTTGTTTTTCCTCCCCCAAAAGAGTCCTCTCCCAGTGTCGCCGCTGAGCAGCGCTCTCTGTCTCAGCCCCGGCTCACTGTGGGCAGCCCTGACCACAGGATCAGCAGGAAGCTGTCTCCAGTCGAGATTTACTATGAGATGAGGACGCGCCGCAACTCTGTCACAAGCTCTGTTAGGTACTTCTCTTAAAGTGACCCTGCACTGTAAGCTGCAGTCTGATCATGTGTCTCCGAGAACATACTCTCTGTTGATATCTGCACGTACAATCATGATTGTTTTCATGTATGCATGATTAATGTTGAATGCATCCTTGTCTCACAGCCCAACTCACTCTTTGCCAAGAAGTGCATCTAACGTTGAAGGTAGAAGTGTTCCAGCCACTCCTCTCTTGGCCCGGACTGCTCCAATCAGTGTTCACGTAAGGTAATGTGTGATTCAGGGCTGCTGCCGTCTGATGCAGCACAGCTACAGCACCCTCCCACTGCTGTGTTGTTGGAAATGTCTTAATGACTTAGCCGAATGCAGACATAGAGTCAAGGTTGTAACAACGATTAGTGTCATATTTAGCTACCAGCAAGGGCCTGAGCTCATCATTTGGTGTTTAGGCATAAAAATTGTGTCCCATCTCAAGTGATTTTCTGTGAAATGCAGTTACACGGTTTTGATTAAAATTGCTTTCACTTGCATTTCTTTATCCACAGTCGCTCTAGGTCCTCTCTTGATGTAAGCTGTTGTTGTGCTTATCTCTGCCTCAGGTCGGATGCGTCAGGTGGTAATGGGTTGAAGCAGTGGTCTGGCAGCCTGGATGTGCCCTATATGATTCCACTGGCCCAGGAGGGCTCTTCTTCTGATCGGCGAAGCTGCCCTTACAGCTCCCGGGCCAGGCGCAGTAACAGCTCAGAGGCCCTGCTGGATAGATCGAGCCTTCCTGACGACACTGCCCCCAGAAACGGGATGCCCCCCAGAGGAGGGCCCTACAAGAGCTCAGAGACACTGACTGATGGCAAGCTGCGACACATTCATCTGGGCAGCCCTGAGAGACATGTTGACAGTTCTGTGGAACAGGCCAAAATGCGTCTGTCCATGGGTGGCAGAGGGGCTGGTGGTGGCTACAATGAGCTGCTGATGGACTATATCTGGGGGAAACAGCAGAGGATGCAAGTGCAGCACCACCTGTACCAGTCCACAGGCAGGATCTGGCAGGACATGTCTTCTCCTCGCTCCTCCACTGCGGCGGTGCCTCCACATGCCAATGGCTTCTCCCATTCCCAGGTGCACCTCCCTAGCGCTGCACCTCCTTATAGCCCCATGGTCCTCCGAGGGTCCCAAGCTGAGCTGCGCAGGGTCAAAGTCACTAGAACCAAATCTTGCGGACCTTTTATTCCTTTGCAGCAACATCCCCAGGAGGCCATCCTGCTGTCAGCGTATGAGACCCCCCTTCCTGCCTCAGGCACCACCACATCCTCCATCCCCAACCTGCACCCCTACCAGACCGAGCTATCTGGTCCCTCCTTCAACCGCAGACCCCCACAGTTCTCTCTCCCGACCCCAGAAGACTCAACGCGAAGCTTGCATAAAGCCCTGGCTCTGGAGGGACTGAGGGACTGGTACCTGAGGAACGCACTCGGCTATCCTCCTGCTGCCTCAAAGGGCCATGAGGCAGGGATCTCGCGCCTCTCACACCACCATCCGTTGGTGCACCAGGCCCAGTCTGTTCAAGGTGAACCAGCCAACCCCCACAGGTCTCAGATACCCCAGTCAGCCAGCTTCCATGGTCACCCGCTGCATGGAAGGTCAGTACTTTTGTTTTCTTTTATCTTATTGCTTTGACTCTTACACACCTGCATCTCTGTTGGTGGGAATCATCATCAGTGCTGTGAGCTGGAATTAGAACACATACATCGTAAAAACTTGCAAAAGAAACAAGTCTGCAGCAATGGGACTTTTTCTTTCATCATCGCACATTGTTTTGTGTTTGACAATTATATTGCACTTAAAGCAGAAGAAATGTTGTCGTGTCATTTAAGGAGATGTGCTTTTATTTGATTTCAAGGGACATTTTTTATGATTTAAGGGCTATTTAAGAATACATTTCGTAGAACTACAAATACTAACATGTATGTTTGCAAATACAATCACTCAGTCCTGAGATTTGCTTAAATATCTTTCTCACTGGAAGCTGGCACCAAGTCCTCCAGCAGAGGATGGTGCTATAACCTGCAAACTGTAGCTGGAGGTGAGCATGGCCGTTCCAGACAATGCTTGTGATTCTACCAGGAGCGGCTCTCCAGTCTGCTCTGTGGAGAATACACGTCAAATTTTATTTTTGTTGGGGGCCACGTCAAGCTGCAAAGAGCAGATTGAGCCAGGCAGGAAGTCAAACACAGGAACAACATACAGAATCCAGTTAATTTTCAAAATAAAACACTCTGTGCAGACTTCCATCAAGCAATGTAGCCTATTTACCATGGTAGAAGCAGATACATCAAGGAAAGTCAACACAATTTGACATACAAATGCTTTGTTTCTGAAAAGGAAACAGACGCAGCTGTGCCCTCTATTCCCAACCAATCCATCTATTATCCTGTGACTTTTACAAGTGTGGTTGTTTTATTTTTGTTTGTTTGTATTTTTGAGGTCACCCTTGTCTGCTGCTGTCTGCCTCATGCCAACTCCAAGGCACCAACTCAGATATCTCCCGATCAAAAACACTCATTTTCTGACTTACAGGCTTCCCTGAATTACCTAAAGTGACCTGCGAGAAACAGCAGTCACATTTAGACATGAACTGTCAAAGCCGTCCCTCTCCAAACTCTGCCATATCTGACCGTGATCCTTACTTATTATTACATGAAGATGCATTCTGACTGTGGTTTCACCCTCCACTTCCTCCCTCCTGTTTGTGAAGCCCTGCATTGATTTGTCTTGCCTCCCCAACAGGTCGATGGAGTTCTCTCTCTATCAGGAGACTCCTCATCCGCAGATGCAAGAAGTGACCCCAAAGGAACCCAGTGCAGACCCAGGCACCCTAGTCTGAAGCAGCAGAACACACATGTACACACACACACTCACACACACACAAGAAGTCATATGAGCAAAAACACTGCAGCCTCACACACATTCACTCACATAGTCACACACACACAGACAAACTGATACAATGTGACCTCAGCAGCAAAGCAAAACACGGCAACCTCAGCAGAAAGAGACTGGAGTAAATGACAAACTGTAGCTGTACTGTATGAAAAAGCCTTGGCAAGTTCCCCGTGTTATAACTGATCCCACCACTATATGAACTTCAACCCCAGTGTTCTCATGTGGATGTGCACTGGAGCTGACTTAGCTAATAACAATATGGTCATGCTGTACTTCATATATCAATATTTCTGGTCCAATACAAGCAGCAAAATCCCTCCTAATACCCTGAAAAGTCTCCCAAGATATACTTTTTTACAGAATATATACAACTCTAAATCACTATTTTGTATCTTCTGAGATATAAAGAACAGTTATATTAAAGAGGTAATTTATTGCTCATTAATCGTGTGATATACAAAGATGTTATATGAGCTCACATCACTTGAAGAGTATTAATACATGCCGGTGAATGTGTGTTTTGTAAATTCTATAAAAAGCAAAAACATGCTTTGGTCTTCATCTGCCGTTAATTTCCCAGCCATTCGTATTTCTCACGTTTGATAAATGAAACGGGCCATGAACTGTAGCATACTGGTGTAGCAGACAGGAGTGCCTAAAAGTTTTAATATCAAAACTAAACCTTGGTTGGAAAACTTTAAAGTGCTTTCTAATAATCTGACACGCTAGCATTAAGCCTTTGTGAGCTTTGTCGAATCAAAAACCTAAAGGAGTTGACAGTATCACTAAATTAAGGTATCTGGAATGATGTCATGTATATTGTGATTTTTTCCATTTGTTTTCTAGATTCAGCTCGGTGCTGGCCAAGAAATGTAGCTTTCTCTGTGCTGACCTTGAGAGATAAATTAGACCAGTTTTTGGACAAACCTGAGGGCTGTTGTGAGATCTACTGTATGGCAGTAGCACATGTCTGTATGACAATAATTTACTCAAATCCGTTTTTACTGCAGTTAATTGTGGGGGATTTGAGTGTCATATAGAGCACTTTATGAACATCTTAAGCCTTAATTCCCTATTAAATTGTCTCCAAGAGAGATGACAGGCAGTGGGGAGGTTTTGACACAGGGTTTATAATTGGGAAAAGTTTAGGTAAGTGAGTTTTATCAACATGTGCTGAAGGTCTATCTCTGTGTTAGTCTGTATATAGCGTGGATTGTACTGTTGAGTTCCCAGCTGATATTTTATTCCCGTACTAACCATGTAATTTTCAAACTAACGACATAAGTATTTAATCAGAATAACCTCCCCCCACTCATTCCACCCCCAAGTGAGCACTATTTAATTGGTTGTAAAAAGTGAGGCTGGTGGTGTGAACAGAATTGGGCTGCTGCAGTTTTGAGTGATGGCGTGAGCAGGTCTCATACCAGTCAATTTGTTAAAGAGAATTCATGCTGGCTGATTTTTATATTTGGAATCAATTCAACTCGTGCTTGATTTTATGTTGTTTGAAAATCTAACTTTACTTTTTTCAAAAATCTGAGTAGTTACATGTCATAATATATTTGTAATCAGAGTCTTAATAGCTGCAATATAAGCTTCAGAAAAATCACAGTAATGAATGAAATCGTGAAGGAAGCGTGTGAAGAGTGTTGGTCGTACTGTAAACAGAAGTTCGGATATTTTTGAACATTTTTCTTTTTTTCCATCTAATCTTTGCCATCTTGGAACTCATCTGAATGTAATTCTTCACATTTGTCTTAAGTGATGTTGTTGTCTTCTCTGTTCCAAACTGTAGCACACTGAATGGTACCTGGTCTCTTCTGCTGTCTGATGTGTTCACATCCTCTTTGTATTCAGCTTCATGCAGCTTCTTCCAACTGGTTCAAACCTGAAATCAAAGACCAAACTGCTGTGCACTGGGGGTCGTAAATGTATTTTTCAAATAATGTACTCTGTAAATTTCAAAGTAAATGATATAAATTTAGCTCTAAAGCAAATTTATCCAAACTATACTATATTTATGAACCTATAACATTTTGTAGCTATCTACTGTAGCTCTTTCTCATCGGTGCAGGAATTGGTAATGTGTGTTAAACCCATTTCATTCAGCAGTGTGACGTATTAATATTCGATTATTTTTATTATTATTGTTTTTTTTTTTAGATAATTCAGTGCAGCTGTTTTCTCTATCCCTCCTCTCTTTATAACCAGGCCTATGAAGTACGACTTCTAGGCCCACCCTATACTGTATGTATGAGACTGTGCATTCATTCTACTAAATAAAGTGTCATGTTGAAATTAACACGGGATGTCTCACGTGTTTATCAGTATCAAGTTTTATTACAGCAAAGAAGTTTTCCTTTCTATTTCTGTTTAGTACCCTAAGTCCATTGTTCTTTCTTGTAATAAAATGTACCTGGTGAAATGCCTAGTCCACATGTACATGAGTATTATTCAAAAAGTAGCTTTTTCTGTGCATTTTGGCCTTTAACTGGCAATAAATTAAAAGAAAATATATAAAAATAATAAGAAAAAAGAAAGAGGGCTATATCAGATTAACTTAAGTGTATCTACCAATGAAAATAACTTAAAGGCTTTCTTGTCTTTTACAAGTTTCAGTGATTTATCCAAGAGTAGTTCATTGCTCCAGTGGTTCAAACCATTAAAATATCTACATTTACAAATGCAGAACTTCCCCAGTACCACCTTTATGTTGAGAATAAAGTCCAAGTTCTTCTGTCAGGAGTGATAACTCAATTTGCTTGAACTGCAGATCACTCCAGGACTGTACTGATTCACATGGGAAAAAAAAAAAAAAAAAAAAAATACATGTTTTAAGCTTTCAATTTCCATTTCATAAAACACACAGTTCTTTGTATCAAAATAAATACATCAGTCTTAAAAATGTGTTTGTTGGGTAAATCTCATTTAAGCCCAGAGGAAGTGGTAATGAAATATATCGTTCTCTTATTTTCTTAACCTGTTTAAAGTCAAATTCCCTTAGAATAAAATGTCTTTTTTGTTGGATCAGGCTAACACTCTTTTAAAAGAATTTTTCTATTAACTTTGTTGGTACATCATAACAAATGTGAGCTCTTTGGGTGCAGAGCTGTCAGAGTGCAGGGGACACCTGTGAACACATATTATGTGTTCTCTAACCACTGACCAGAGGAACTGGTGTAGCTTTTATCAGCGTATTATAACATCTGACAGCACATTGAAGATGGTGTTTCACACAGAACTCCTGCTGCTGTAACACATTTCCATTGTCATCCATGAAATGAGTAACAGCCCACATTCCTTTACACCTCCATTCCTCCACACACACAGATTTTTCTCAGGGCAGAATGTGCGTATTGGTCCAAACTGGCCTTTTGTGCTGTAACGTTCATAATATCAAAATCAACTGCAGTCACACACCGATCCCCTTCGGTTCTAACCATGTTTGTTTTCCTTATGTGTGTTTATTCATTACATGTTTATTCATTTGATCATTCTCGTTGTTTAGTGTGAGCCGGTGTTTCCTGAATGTCCTCGCCATGTCAGGATAGGACCTCTACCTTCTGGTAATAGCTTTTTTCAGCCATCTGATTGGCCACCATGGCTTTATGGTTAGGGTTATAGCGCCACCTGTTGGTTGGGCATGTTCGTCACAGCGCTTCAGTTGTGCTTCTGCGTTGCTGCTGTTTTGAGAAGGAAGCAGGAAAAACCCCATTTTAAGACATACCTGTGCACGGGTGGAGCAGGAATAAGTGGAGCACAGCATTTTGTGATATTATCAATCTCACCTGTGCGTTTCCTACTATGAACTGTAAGTTTGCTGCAACATCACTGGTTTGAGTTCAGCCAAGTCGTGTGTGTGCGTATAATAATAATAATAATAATGATGGAGTGAAAAAACTGAATTTGCCACAAAAGGAATTCATTTTATTAAATTTCTTCCTCTTGCTCCTTCTAAAATAACTGCATAGAAATACTAAAAAAGCCTCTTGTGAGAATTGCACAATGTCACCAAACCTTATGTACTTGTAAAAATGCCAAACGTTGTTAAAGTTGTCCTAGAACATCAGCTGCAATAAAATCTCAGTGACAAAAGTCTTTTAAATTATTATTTTTCTATTAATAACGATAAAAGTTAGTTCACCTTCAGCAACTGTCGTCTTCTTTTTAATCTCCTTTAGCATTATCATGGGACATATTGTCTCCTGGTGACCTGTAGTAGACTACTTTTACAACTTGCAGCTGGACAGTAGGAAACAGCTGGGCGTGCACCCCTGGGAGCAGCAGCAGTAGCAGCAGCTGACTATTCCTGGACCTGACAGCCTCCAGTCACGCAGACCAAAGTGAGGAGCAGCGCACGCGGGCTGAGGGGCTCCGCTGTCCTCGTGCCACGCTCCTTTTTAATTCCTGCGTTACAAATATTAAAAGTGGATCTATCACTCACAGGGTAAGTGGGCTCCTCCTCTCACACTGTTCACTGTTTATTACAAGCGAATTAGTCTCACGGTTAGGAGAAGCAGCGGGTAGGCCTGCTGCGATTATTTAGGCCAGCACGAGAATAAACAAGACTTCCTGCCAACACCTTCACAATAAGACTGTTTGACTTGGTCTAAAGCAGCAAAAGTGAATGAAGAAACCTCAAGGCTCTCTTTAAAGCATTTAAAGCATTGCTAGATTAAAATACAAGGCAGTAATCATAGTTAATGATGAATTAATAGGCTGTGGTTGATTGTTAACCTGCAGATATCAAAGGAACAGGAGATCTAACCAATACATAAATACAATTAATTACATTAGAATACTTTTTTTTGTAGATTTCTCACTCAAGTATTTCTTGCACAGTGCTGCTCCGGGTGTGAAAAGTGTCTTACAGTCTTCCTCTATAGACTGTAGCCTACTCTCTCCAGCCATGTTGTAAAAGCTTAGTTTTGTTCCTGAAACATATGTTTTTTTTTTCTTCAACCCAATTCTAAATATCAAACAGCATGAGAAAAAATGGGAAAAACTTCAAAAAGAGGCAACGTGCATGTTTGATCATTTTTCAACCTGTCAAGCAAGGAATATTCAAACAAACAAGCTGTTTTGTGCTCAGCAGTTAAGTGTAAACTGTTTATAGACTGTGCTAATATGTGACAGGATACCTCAGATTTTTTTCAAGCAAACCATGATGTACTGCTGGTACAACTTTTAATCATATATTTGTGCTGGTAATAATTGGTATATTTAACCGCCAGCCGTTGGTGTTTACCACTGTGGCACCCACACTGGAGCCGTCCATGCGAAATCAGAAAGAGTTCAGTTGCAGCTGGGCCAGTGTCAGGAGCTATTTACGTTGACATGCCATTCATCCAGTTAAAAATAAATATACACATTCACTGGCCCATTTGAAATGTCATTGCAAACAACCTCCTGCAATCAGTGACTAAAAGCACAAACACGCTGTCAGAGACAAACAGTGAATAAACTCTTGTTTCAGGCGTGGAAGCGTGATTGAAGAGCTGCGTCCATTTCTGAAAGTATGCACATTTTTTCTTGTAGCCTTCTCCTGAGTGCGGCTGTCATCTGGGCCCGTCTTCAGCTGTGTGCGAGCTCACCAGACCCCAGTTTAACATGTCATCTTCTTACGCTGCTGCTATATCAGCCCTCCTTTCAACCAGCTCTTTGGACTCACCCACCAAACCCAGGCCTCGCCCCACCTCAGACGCAGCAGGGGGCCCTAAAGCTTCCCCCCTGCTCAGAAAATCTGCCCTCTGCCCTCCAGCGGCACAGACACATTCTCATGCCCCTGAGCCTCTGGGATCATACGATGAGCAACAGGAAAACCCTGCAGACTATGGCGTTGGTAGGCAGCACCCCATGACCAAACTCCAACACTCTGCTTGAGATCGTTTCTTTGATGCAGGTGGTGCATTGTGTTGCAGGTGGTTACTACCAGGTAGAGCTTGGAGAGATTTTCGCAGACCGTTACCAAGTGGTTAAAAAGTTGGGATGGGGTCACTTCTCTACTGTATGGCTCTGCTGGGACATGGAGTAAGTTTGACCTTTTCACACATAATAACATAACATTGTGATAATATAATATGATCTAAACTTAATAGTAGCTAACAGCCATGATTATTTGCATGCAGGAAGGGGCGTTTTGTGGCTCTGAAGGTGGTGAAGAGCGCTCAAACATTCACAGAGACGGCACTGGATGAGATCGAACTTCTGAAATGTGTCAGTGTGACCTCATGGCTGTTCTTTAAGATGTATGCTCAGTATTTTCAGTCAGAGTAATTGCGAAACACAGAAGTAGCAGACTTGTAGCTTGTAAGATTGCAAGTGTATGGATAGTAAAATAGAAAATACTGTCCACTCTGGTGGTCATGGAGCATCAAGATTCACTCATAAGTGAGACTGATAATGATGGCAGACAATTTCATTTCTGATGTTGCTTCAAAATGTCTAATGATCTTTCTGATCATCTTGATAATTGTATTAGAGAGGACGTGTGTGTGTGTGTGTGTGTGTGTGTGTGTGTGTGTGTGTGTATGCGTGTGTGTACTCGTACAGCTATTTTTGTGAAAGCCAATTTGGGTTTTAGACCTTGGGAGTGAGGACATTTTTGGAAAGTGAGGGCATTTTGGTCTGTCCTCACTTTCAAACAGACCTTCAAAGGGCTGTTTGATAATTTTCTAGATGTTAGGAAGTCGTTTGATCACAGATTGTGTCTTAATCATTTTTACACATATCAGTTCTTTTGATAGTGTAATATGTTCATGGCCGTCAGGTAAGGGACAGTGACCCCAAAGATCCAAAACGTGAGAGAATCGTGCAGCTCATTGACGACTTCAGGATCACTGGAGTAAATGGAGAGCGTATCCTTTACAGAGACATATAATTTAATCACCTACTCTGTAACATGTGGATCAGGTATGGCTTTTCTATCAAATGTTGTTCTTAAATTCTGCTGTTTACAAATGTACTGAAACAGACAAACAGATGGCACCATGACAGCATCCTTATACCAAAGTAGTATGACTTAAAGATGACAAGATTGTGTCAAAAAACCTTAAATACCTTAGCTATATAATATCAAACAAGGTCCTTAATCGCTCACCAGATGTGTGCATGGTTTTGGAGGTGCTGGGCCACCAGCTGCTGAGGTGGATCATCAAATCCAACTACACGGGCCTCCCCCTGCCCTGTGTGAAGAGCATCCTCACACAGGTGCTGCAGTGTCCTTTAGTCCATCTTAAATCATCTTCCCTGTCATTCACCACTGACTGAGCCCTTTTTTGAACAGATTACCTTCTATTTTTGCCTCTCACTGGTACGGAGCGCAGTGACAGTAACTGTATTTTCATTCCTTATCGCAGGTTCTGCAGGGTTTAGATTACTTGCACACTAAATGCAAGATTATCCACACAGACATCAAGCCGGAAAACATCCTCCTGAGGGTAGATGAGGTGTACGTTCAGAAGCTGGCAGCCAACACCAAGCTGTGGCAGCTGCCCATGTCCTCTGCTTTCAGCAGCTCTTCAGGTTAGTAATGCTGCCTGAGCAATCACAAGTAGGTCTAGTTTCAGTTATAAAGTAATCTGTGAGCACCAGGCTGATAGAGGTGTTCTTGGGTGAGTGCGAGAAAAATGCTCGCTGCTGTTGCCTTTTTCACTTATTTTCACATTCTGTGTGTCTTATTCCTGTCAGCGAACAGAAGCTCCAGAAGAAAGCAGGTGTGCACCCTGAAATGTATTCTTCTGTTCATTATTATTCCATTAATTTTATTAGGAAATGTGTTATTTTTTCTAATTGCATTATGACTTGTGCATTTCTTGTGCAGAGTTTGTCCAGCTTGGTGGGGAAGCTGACTGGGGTTTTCCACACTCTTGGAGAGTGGGTAAGATAGATGCTGTGTTTTGCTGCTTTTGCACTTGAGCCTCTTATTTACTTCTTGATTCACAGCCTGGAACTCACTTAAGGACTTGTGAAATCATAGAAAGGCAGGGCATCGCACATGCAGTCCTAGATGAGCACACTGCATCACGGTGTCTGTTGATTCGGTTTGATATAAACTTTTAAAATTTCACAAAAAATAAAAATGGAGGGTTAAATTGGAATCTCTGTATGCAGGGAGATCTTATATTTGCACCTTAGGAATTTCGGGGACATAATATGTGTCCACCTTACTCATTCTGCTGCTGTACCTCACACTTCGACCCTAAAGAGACAGTGGAAATCCCTGAACAATATTGTCCAGTTTGCAACTTAATTTAATATTTTTTTCAGGAAGCACTTTTCTTGCTCCTTTCTGCACTGGAGTCAAGATATGTGACGAGGAGATCACCAGAGTAGAAAACAAGAAACACTCCTTCATTTATACTGGCCAGAAGCCAGAGACAGCGATCCTGAAATAGTCACTGATTGTATTTTTCATGATGTGCTTTTGTTTAATTTCTGCTCAGGTTTGCTTGCTTGTTGTTTCACTTTCTGACTTCTGTTGCTCAAAGGGATTTGATAATCAAGGGGGCAGAGGGGTAGCTTGTTATAGGCTTACATAAGAGGATACAACTGCAGATTTTGATGTCCTTCCAACAACCTCTGTTGTGGTTTCAATATCGATGTTAGCAACGTACTGCTTTCCAGCATGTAGAATAACAGCTTCACAATTTCTTTTTGAGGTAGGAATGCATGTAAAACTCTTATCAGCTTATGGTAATTACACATAATTTATTCATAAAACACACAAGAGTGCAGCATTTCAGTGTGTAACACTGCACTAGATATGTTGGTAAAAGAAGTTGAGTAAATGTCATAGTGTATGTGATGCTCCTTTAATGTGGGAATGTTGTGTTAAAATGTTTTTTGATGCCGTTAGGCCCAAAGCCAAACATAGTGGCTTTAATTTGAATGATTTGCTTTACTTTTAAACAATGTGTCTGATTGTTTCCCCACACCTGATTGCACCCCTCCAGTCCAGCAAGATCTCCAAGAGCCCAATTAAGCAACTGACGAGGAAAGACAGGAGTCGACAAGGACAGGACAGTGCATCATCTGACCGCCTTCAAAAAGACAGACTTCATGTGTCGTTCTCTGAGGCTCCCTCGAGTATCCATAGCTCCAGCGGTCACTCTAAAGTCACGGGTCCTAACCTCACATTAAGGAGGCACACCCTGCTATTTGAAGATGGACTGGACTCGGCTCCACACAGCCACACAGACTCCATCTGCTCATGGCATGACTTCATCACAGACGCTCCTGCCTCTGGCTCCAGATCAGTGTTAATACATCAGACTGCAGCCAAAGAACCTCCTCCGCCGTCACCATCCTCTCTGCGTGGTCAGTCTTGTGACAGTTGTGCTTGCGTCCAAATTATGGTACCAGCAGATTGTTCCTGTATCTGTGCAAAGTTAAGGTTTACGGTTTGGCAAAAATTGGTACCTTTGTGTTTACCTGTGTTTACATGAGCTAATATTTACAAAGCATGTCATTATATAGATTACCGAACATCATCAGTACACTCAAAGTCTAGCCTGATCTGATCTTCTTGCAGTAGCTGACGCATTCTTCTTATATGTATTTTAGGTATCAGTGACTCAGATGTACTTCTGGACCTGCTGAAGCCCCAGAATGCTGAAAAAATCCTCATCAAGATTGCTGACCTGGGCAACGCCTGCTGGGTGGTGAGTGATTATGTACAACCCAACTGCCATTGTATGTTTCTGCAAAGCACAGAAACTTCACATTTTTTTATGTTCAAATTTAACATTTCAATTCTCAGTTTGCTGTGGTTAAGATTTGGTAAGGTTTGTGCATAAAAGCCATTTGGCTAGAGTCAGGAAAAGATCAAATTTTGGCTTTAAATACAGGTGTTTGTGGTGACAAACACTGGAAAATGTCCTTCAGTTACATTCAAAAGGCCCTGTTTTGTTGCCACAAACAGAGGTCTGCTGCTTGGAAGTCATCTTGCCTGTCACCTCCTCCTCTTCCTCCTCCTCATGAGGAACTTGTAAATGTACATATGTATGTATGTATCAAACTTTTGTCAGAGCCATGAAGCAAATTGTGAGGTGTTTTATAAATGGCCACATGTTTGTAACACACCTTCAACACATCATTTCCACAGAATTGAATGCTCAAGGTGTTTTCTGTAGAGCACAGTTTGAAAGCCATGTTTACTGTGCCCTCCAGTGAAATACACAGCTGCCATATGTGTCCAGTGAGACATGACTGTGTGGGCTGATTGGAATTGTCTCTTGAGAGTCATACAGTATAATGTTGTACATTTCAGTGCTGCTGCTTCTGCTGGTGGTGGTTATGCTTCTCATTTCATGTCAGTCAGAGAAAGACATTATTTTCTCTCATGACAACTTTTTTTTTTTTTTTTTTTTTTTTTTTTGCCACGCTCAGGGCATGGCTCTAGGGAAGGCAATGCTCACTACTTTGGTCCAGATGGAAATATATGACAGCTTTTTGATGGACTGACATGAAATTTTGAACTGCATTCTTGGTCCACAGAGGACAAGTCCTACTAACTTTGGTGACCCCTTGAATTTTTTTTAGTGAAAAAACCTATTGGATGGATTGCAATGAAGTGTAGTACAAACATTCATGTCCCCCTCAGGATGAATTTGAAGAACTCTGATGATCTCCCAACTTTTCCTCTAGCCATATCATCAGGTCAGAATTTCAATTAGTCCACTATTTTGGTTTATGATCAAATACCTGCAAAGCTCCATGGGCCTCATCTATATGTTCTCATGCTAAGAAGATAAAATAAGCAGGTGAACATGGTAATATCATACCTGCCTAGCATCAGCATATTTGCACATCATAAGAATGTGACCATCTCAGAGTTAGCATTTAGCTCAAAGCACTGCTTTGTCTAAATGCAACCTTACAGAGTCAGACAGAGGCTCTTAGACTTGTTATGAGACATTTGTTTTGATTAGTTTTGTAGTGATTAAAGCAATGTTTTAGTGACATACCACATACAATAATTATTGGGATAATATCCTACACAGACATAATTTTGGCTTAGATAATCATGTAGGTTTTGTTAATAATCACAGATGCAGGTCATTGAATAGTGGAACATTAAAATCTCATCTGTCTCTTTGTCAGCACAAACACTTCACTGAGGACATCCAGACATGTCAGTACCGCTCTGTGGAGGTTCTGATTGGTGCTGACTACGACACACCAGCTGATATCTGGAGCACCGCCTGCATGGTGAGCCGAGCACCTGCGTAGATGTGTGTGTGTGTGTGTGTGTGTGTGTGTGTGTGTGTGTGTGTGTGTTTTTAAAATGTTCTTCATCTAACCTTTTCTGAAAATTTCCTTCCAGCATTGCCGTTTCTGGATGTGTCACAAGCATTTTTTTGTCCCTTTATGTGTACCGTAGGCTTTTGAGCTGGCCACAGGGGATTATCTGTTCGACCCTCAGTCAGGAGCCACGTTCTCCCGCGAGGAAGGTTTGTGTTGTTCCACTCATTCCTTTTGTCCTTGCTGAAATTACATGTGCTTATAATCCAGTATCTGCCTGCATTCTCTCAGATCACATCGCCCACATCATTGAGCTGCTGGGACCCCTTCCATCCCATTTTGCCCTCTCAGGGAGACATTCTAAACGATACTTCAACTGTAAAGGTAAAATGTACTAAATTAGTGCAAATACAGCAATATTTACTTGAAATGCTTACTTGCTCATCATATGACCAACTTACGTGCATTTCATGAAATTTGAGGTCAATAAAAAATGTGAAGCGACGCATCAGTCTACCTCTTTCCACGTGCAGGACAACTGCGACGCATCTCAAAACTGAAGCCATGGAGCTTGTTTGAGATCCTGCTGGATAAGTATGAGTGGCCGAGGGAGGAAGCCGCACAGTTCAGCTCGTTCATCCTGACAATGTTGGAGCTGCTGCCAGAGAAAAGAGCCACAGCTGCCCAGTGTCTGAAACACCCATGGATCACCTCCTAGACACACCAGCTCTGTCTTTTCAAAGCTCAGTGGACTAGCTCTCTTTTTAGGAGCAGGCTTGTACACGTTGCACATGACCTGGGACTCGGACAGCTGAGGGATATGCAGCGATAGTCCGGTGCTGGCATCACGAGCACAGCTTCCATCAATATTTATTAGCCTGACTGAGAGCCTTTTCCCAGTCGCTTGGTGTTTTAGTATATTAATGGCAGTCACATTTAATTCAGGCTATGACAAAAGAGAAGTTTTGTCTTACTTGAAAACTACCATGATAGCAAAGTTCTTGAATTTCAATAAACTGACATAAGATTAGTTTTATTTTTGTTTGTAAAAAAAGGTGAATCAAGACTTGAAGAAATGCTTGTTTGCATCCTGAAAGGGTGGTAAACCTGTCAGGATTTACTCACACGGCACTCAGAAATGTCACCTTGAAGGATTACCGTGATGACTCACCAAAGAAAATATACATACTGTGTTATCAACAATGACAGTAAGCTCATTTAGGTCCTTTTGGAGAAAAGGGTGAAAATGTAATCAAAATGGAAATGAGATACTACCACTACTGCTTCTCATAGTTAACCTTAAAAAAATCATTAAATGCCAAACAGGAATTACCCCCCTCCTCTCTGCAGTCCCTGAGTGAGTGTGTGTGCCTGTGCTGTGTTGACTGTAGAGATTTGATCCCTTGTGCATTCCTTGCATGCTCACATTCAGCAGAGAGGGGATCAATGGAAGAAGAGGGAGGAGTTAGTTTCTTGTAAGAGCAGGCATATGTCTGGCAGTTAGAAAACTCACAGATTTCCCTCGAGCAGTGAGAGGAGGTGAGAGGAGGACAGGGAGCACCGCCTACCCACACATGTAAGTCTTATTTTCTGTTAGATTTTAATGAGACATCATTCTGTTTAAGGATACATGAGGTGTGCTCCTGTGCTGCTCAAGGGGGACCATGGCTCAGTCTGGTTTTAATCCCTTATTTGGACTGAGGGGTGTGTTGTTGAAGTCATGCCCCTCAGTTAAGCCATTTTCATAACAAATAATATATCTTTATAATATACAAGTTTGGAGTATTTTGCTAACCATTATATTCTTGATCTCCTTCCCGTTCTTTTATTTGAAAGCTTTTTATGGTCTGATTTGCGTTGAGATTGAATTCTGTTAGGTGGTATGAATAACATGGAACTTTTACATATCACCTCTATCTAAAATATATAAGTATGTGTTTATCAAGCCATGCCAAAACTATTCTGCATTTCAGCTTCTGAATCTCTTGTGTGTAGGGATGAAGCCAACATAAAGGTTAAAGTCCTAGCGCTCTGCCTTGCGTGACACAGCTCTTAACCCTCAGCCAGTTGCCATGCAACTCAAACTCCAAATCAAAAGGAATTACTTCAACCACCACTGGTCTTTCACAGTTGCATTATGAATGCAAGGTAATGCTGTTTCTGGCAATGCCCTCCACTGCTTTCCCACAGAAGGAGCCCTTGTTAAGGTTCTGGCTGTGCTTTTCTCCTCCTTTTTGCTCTGTTCTCCCCAATTCATCTGTGCTCAAGAGACTAATTCCTTCTGAGAGTGGGGAAGCTGCACAGAAAGCACTGTGTGGTGTGTTTACCAGGGCTTATTGCAGCTGATATGAAATGATATCCTACAGTCATATAGTGTCATCGCATCAAGGTGTGTGTGGGTGTATGGACCCGGCAGTAGCAGCTGATAATGAAAACAGGACCAGTAACACTATTGTACGCTGCATAGTAAACACATCTCATTAGCCTGACACAAAGGGAGAGGTAGAGTGGGGAGAGATATGAGAGCTTTCCTTTATCTCATGCAGATGTGTTGTTATTGCACTGTTCCTGTGGTTCATTTATCATGGCCCTGCCCCATAATGCACCATCATATAACTGTGCTGGATTGATGTTCACGCTCTCTGTCTTGGTTGCAGGATGTGGGTGACTCTTCTTTATAGTTGTGCTGGTGGAGCGGCTCTTCTGTATGCTCTGTACCGATGGGTGATCCCTGCTGCTGTCCAGTATCATGGAGGCTTGGCGCTCTTTTGGCATGATGTCATTGTGGAGCGGATGCTGGACACACTGACCCAGTCCACACGTCCTCAGGTGTGCCTTGAATATATAGTATTCAATTATTATGAGAGCAGCACCAACACACTAATGACCACATTGGTGTGATATAGACTGACTGGATGAGAGTAAGTGCTGATGAGATTTAGGTTGACAGAAAAGAGGCCACACACACGCACGCACGCACGCACGCACGCACGCATGCACACAGTGGGTTAAATGTCAATACTGCTGAAGTACATGTGTGTACTTCTATGTTTGTAAATGCTCTAACACAAATGATTTATACCTAAACACCACTAAGAGTTGACAGCCGTGTGAGGCTATATTCAGGCACAATGGTGCTTTAAGCTGCATGCTGATCTTAGCATGCTAACATGCTGAATATGCACACTGCTAACAAAATGATGTTCAGCAGGTGTAGTGTTTACCATGAGGTTGCTGTATGTGGCCATAGCAAAACTATTTACAAATGGAAGTTGAGAATTTTGTAGTTGTATCTCAGTCTCTCTGTGTGTAATCAGATCTGTGTGGAATGAGTAAGAGGAATTTGCAAATGTATGTAATTAGATTTTTAAAAGTGTTAAAAAAAAATCTCCAAATCTGTATTCAGATTGGAAAGTGTATTGAGATGTGTACATGTGTAGAGAGTAAAAGTAACTTTTTTTTGGCTTTTTTAATGCAACAACACATTCATCTTCAATAGTTCAATATTATGTAGGTTTATATGTTAAAAAGACTGCCATGAAATGATATGCTTCTACTGTGTATTTTAATGATGACACTTAAAATAGGTACAGCTGATATGAATCTCACCCCACTATCAAGCTTTATAATTCATACACAAATAGTCTGAGGTCTAATACAGTTATTAATGCAAAACAAAGTCACTAAAACAGCAACTTCACTGCATCAGCACCATAGACAGCATACACATCAAACAAGCAAGACAACAAACAGCATGTAGCTCAGGGAACATCTAAATCAACACTCTCACATATCCATTTCTCGATACTGACAAAAATACACTAAAAAAAGAGTATGTTTGTTTACTTGGGGTGACGTCAAGGCTAGATCCCATTTCATTACTGGAATCCACAAAGCTACTAGCACTTTCTTATGTCCATTTCCACAGAGAAATATGATTTCTAATACTAAGCCAAGCTAGCCAGACACTGACTGAAGTGAAACATTATACCGATTTAAAAAAACACACACAAAAAACCCCCATCAAAAAGTCAAGTGGATCATCAGCAGAGTGTGTACTTAGGCCATATTATCAGAAACACAGCCAGATTTTCAGACTTTCACCCTGCAATAAAACACTAATGTTGCAAGACTGTTGAATAGAAAAGAAGCATAAAGCATTAATGAATGAAGAGTTAATGACTTGGTTGCCCTCTTGTGAAGTGGTACTGTTTTCTTCTCCCTTCAGCGGCTGCTGAGCGCAGTACAGAAGAACGCCACTAGAGGAGACCCTTGCAGCGTGGTCAAAGCCATCGATCAGTTCTGCAGACACACGGAGTGGGCCATGAATGTGGGGGATGAGAAAGGTACTTGTCATAATGACTTTGTGCTTTAATGTGTAAAGTCATTTCCTTTCTTGACCCAGCTGTATGCTTTGGTATCTTTTTTCTTTTTTGCCAAAGGCTGCATTCTTGACTCAGTGGTGTCTGAGGTAAACCCAGCCTCTGTGCTGGAGCTGGGAACCTACTGTGGCTACTCCACGGTGCGGATCGCCAGCCTGCTGCCCCCTAACGCCAAACTCATCACTCTTGAATTTAACCCAGACTTTGCTGCAATTGCTCGTCAAGTCATTGCCTGGGCAGGATTAGAGGAAAAGGTAAAGCCTGATGTCTCCACACAAACTGAAAAACAATGATTTACACCGAGTGTACAGATCAGAAGATAATATATGTCTTCTTTCCAGGTCCAGTTAGTTGAAGGAGCATCTGGTGACTGGATCCCTAAAATCAAGGAGCAGTTTGGGGTGAAAACATTTGATTTGGTTTTCCTGGATCACTGGAAGGATCGGTACCTTCCTGACGCAAAACTGATGGAGGCAAGGTTCTTCTGTTCATTTTCCACTGATCAAACTGTTGATTTTTCAGCCCTGACACCCTCTTTGCTTTTTATTCAGGTGTGTGGCCTCCTCAGGAAAGGCAGCGTCCTACTGGCAGACAATGTCATCTGTCCTGGAACTCCTGACTACCTGGAATACGTCCGCAGCAGCCCGCGATACGAAAGCCGGTACTTCAAATCTCACCTGGAGTACACCAAAGTGGAGGATGGCTTGGAGAAGTCTGTCTTTTTAGGGTAGTTTTTAACAAGGAGTGCCATGTTTTACACAGGTCACACTGTTACACACTGTCACTGTCACAACAGTCACTAGTAAACCTCAAACCTCTGTTGTCTCGGGTTCTCTGAGCAGGATTAGAATTTGCTAACACTTTCTGTGTTTACTTGAAATTAAAAGAAATGTGTCATGTGAAGGGAAGACAAATCATTTGTGTTGTGTGCTTTATTTTTGAAACACCACATGATGGAAGTCTCAATACTTGATGCACTCTCTGAGATGTCTATACTGGTGCAGTAGGCGGCAGTAGTGATACTATGTTCAAGCATCTAATTGACAGATGACAGATGAAGAGCTGCTTACTGATCCGGTGGCTGCTTTTCCCAGAGCATCGACTCCAGATCAATAATAAATCTAATCCAGCTGCATTCTGTGGTGCAGAAACCTTTTTTGTGCTGATATTCTCCACCATTATGCCTGTGTTGACAGGTGTGTGAAGAGTGTGTGTGTGTGTGTGTGTGTGTGTGTGTGTGTGTGTGGCATGTTAGTATGTGTGTGAGAGAGAGTATGAATCAAATTGCTGCTCAACTAATCTCTCAAAGTGACAGAGTTCCATCATACTGGGGGGAGGAGGGTTCTGCATTTGGTCCAGCTGTATGAAAAAAAAGAAATGGGCTGGTCCACCTCATGCTTTCTTCATAGACGCCTGCATGATAATCCCAATCTGTGGCCATTAGTGCACTGAGAGAACGAGTAAGAAGAGGGTTCAACTGAGAGAGAGAGAGAGGGCGCGGGAGAGAGAGAGGGGGAGGGAGTGAGGGGGAGTGCCTGGAGACAGAGAGAGAGAAAGAGAGAGAGAGAGAGAGAGAGAGAGAGAGAGAGAGAGAGAGAGCTCTTAAGGGATTTGGCAGTGATTTGTAGAATCTCACCACTGTAATGTTGTGCTTTTCCTCCACTTTTCCCTGATTCTGCCATGATGCCAAACCCTGAAGCCTCAAAAGACAGTGTTTTCATTTTGTCTTTATAAATCAGAACTACTTCTTTTTTAGACCATTGTTTTCAGTGTGATCTGGTTGTTTTTGAGCGTGCACTGAGATGATAGAGGATTTACGTTTGGTGAGGAGAGGAGAGCCTTGCCTCTAGATATACAATCACATTTTGGACCATGGACGGAGGCCTGTTTGGAAGAGCTCATGTGATGGATAAAATCAAGACCGGTCAATGAAGAATGGGCAGGTAGGAAGTACCTCTGCATGAAGACATTTCTTGACTTGCAGATTGCTTGTAATTGTATTTTCAAGAGAGAGAAGTGTCTGCAACCGTCATGCAATTTCTGCGTCTTAGATTTCTGCAGGTTCATGTGATGCTCATTGATTTTGATAATTTTTTCAACAAGTTTCTGTATAGCCCAAATTCACAAGGGCTGTTAAGAAAAACAGAAAGGTTTAGCACGACATATATGGGTTTAACTATAAATTTAAATGTGTATTGTAGTTGGAGAGAAAGTAAATTTAGAAGCATGAAAACTGTTAAGTTTTAAGCTTAATTCATTAATTCCTATTAGACTTCAATAAAATTAAGTGATCCCACACTAAATATTGTCTATTGTCCAAATTCTGCCTGGAAACAAAACATATTTACACTCTTAATAACTGATTTGTTTTACAGTCTGTGGGATCTATTGCTCACTGTGGGTTTTGTCAAAGATCGTCATGCAGATAAAATTAACCTGCTCCTAACTTTTGGAGCATGAAATGCTGTGAAGCTACAGTTGATGTTTTCTGTTTTGCAAAATTTATAGTGTTTTCCATCATCGGCTCTCAGCTCTCTGTGATAAAAGCTTCCAATATTCACTCTGTGCCATCCTGCACGCTGACTGAAATCTTCTCAGCTCCAGCTTTCTTATGGTGCAGACACACATAGCTTCTTTTTTGTCTTTTCTTATAGTTTCTGTGTTTGGATCAAATGCACCAAAAACTGACTGAAGCTTCATGTCAGAATATTTGAAGTCAGAAAATTTGTCAAAAACATTTAAAAATCTTCTGGGCTCTCTGCAAGTATATATTTTATTATCTGAAAAGGCCTATTTTTAGCATTTACTTCTTCAACAACAAACATCCACTGGCAGGTCTACAGTCACAATGTCATGTTGTGCACACATGCAATGTTCAAAAAGCCCAAAGAACTGAGAGACTTTGGAAACTTTTACATTTTTTGGAAGGAATAAAATTGTCAAAAATGTTATTGGCTCGAATTTTGCATTTTATGTTGTAGCCATTTAAAATGTTGTATTTAAACATTTTACAGTGACATAGCTTCACTGTGGCAGACTAAAAAAATACACAATATTAAGTGATGAGGTTAAATACTGTGAAAAAATAACCGATTTAACCAGCTTTAAAACTGAAAGTAAGCTTAAGTGGAATATTGAGAGTCATAAAGATTCAAGTAGGTAAACATACTGTCATTATGATGTGATGATAATTGGACCTTAAAGCCCCCTCTCTGACTGCCCTCAGGTGTCAAAGGTAGAGGGAGTGGCCTGGTGCTGTCAGTACCTCTGCTGGTCATCATCATGACAACAGAGGCCCACTCACCCCATCAGTGCTGCTGGCCCGGTACACCATCTAGATACCAAACATGGCTTCATCTGATGTGGGTGCTGCTGGTGGGTCTCAGCCCAGGCTCGAGGGCCCAGCAGGGCACTCAGCCCCAGTCCATCAAAATCGAGGGTGACATCACCTTAGGCGGGCTGTTCCCTGTGCACTCTCGGGGACCTGCCGGGGTGCCCTGTGGGGACGTCAAGAGAGAAAAGGGGATCCACCGATTGGAAGCCATGCTGTACGCCTTGGACCAGATCAACAGTGACCCGGACCTGCTGCCCAACATCACTCTAGGGGCCCGTATCCTGGACACCTGCTCCAGAGACACCTATGCTCTGGAGCAGTCGCTCACCTTTGTCCAGGCCCTCATTCAGAAGGACAACTCAGACGTGCGCTGCTCAAATGGAGAGCCTCCCATCATTCCCAAACCGGAGAGGGTGGTCGGAGTGATCGGGGCGTCTGGCAGCTCGGTGTCCATCATGGTGGCCAATGTGCTCAGACTGTTTGCGGTGAGTTTCCTTTCACTTCCTATCTCCATTAAAGAAAAGGTCAAAACTATTTGGGGCAGCCCCTCATTTCAGCAAGCAAGCTGATGAGGTGAATCTGGGTGAAAGCCATTATCTCACACTGAGATCTTTTTCTGCAAGGTCCCAAGGCGACTAAAGGGATAGGAAGATTTTAAAAAGTTGCACCAAATTATGCTTTTTCTCATTTCCCTTGTGTTTTTTCTTTGAATTATTGGGTACTTGCTTGGTTGAGTGGTTAAGACGTGTACCATATAACAGCAACATTACCAGTCTGATTACAGCCAGGAACCTGCAATGTCGTCACCTCCTCTCTCTTCCAGTGTTTCCTGTCTTTCTCCTCTGTCATACTATCAAAATTAAAACTGATTCAGGATACTTCAATTTTAAGTCAGAACAGATAGATAGTTAGTCACTGACTTTCAAACTAAGTCAGCTGAGACTGTGCTAAAAATTGTGCAGCTATCAGGAATAGGTCCCTAACATTTTCTATGTTTAGTTGTGAAGATCTGTTAGTGATATCAGTGACCAGCTGTGCTCCCCAGGTGTCTGGACACACAGAAAAACAGTTAAAGTTATGGATCAAAATAGCTGAACTTTAATCCTCTGTTGCATTGAACTTACTTGTTCATGTTTGCACTGTTAAATGAGCTCAGTGCTGATCTGGAGACGTCCTGGTGCACACAATATAATTTGCTGCAGAGCAATGTCGCATGTCATTGTGGTTTGTGTCTACGTCCGACAGACGACAGTAACCTACATCACTGTAATTACTAAAGCAAGAGCAATAAAATTGATTTTGTCACAGTCATCATCTTAGTGGTATTCACTTAATTTGGGCACTCATGGGCTAAAACATAATTCAACGGCTATGGCCTGCAGTGTACGTACAAGCAGTGTGATATATTGCACATATCACATCGTTGCTGCTGTACACACATATTCAGCACATACTTAACCTGATGTGATTTTGAAACAGGTCATTGAAATCGATGCATAATTTGAATGAGTTCCTGCATTGATGGTTGATACACTTGACAGGATTTTGAATCCATTGTCCTGGGTGGCCTCCGCAGGCTAATCCGTGTTATGTGATCAACGTTCAGGTTTTTTTTCAACAGATGATTGACCTTTGATAATTGATTACACTGCTCATAGCAGCGGTGGGACACTGAATCTGTGTAAATCCCCCATCATTGCCATGTTCTCATCCACTTACTGACATAGTCTGCAGGAAATCTACAAATGCCTAAAAATAAACATGAGTCTGGGTCAAATTGGCCTATTAATTTTACATAAAAATCAAATTTCTACTTTCCTGGATGCTACTTGTTGCAGCATTCTTTATAGTGAGGATGCTGAGTTGGGAGCCAAGGAGGGGCAGCTTGCATACGGGGCAGATGTTAACTACAGAATTATAGATCCCAACCTCCACTAAGCCCCTCTCAGCAGCTCAGGACCCTGGGCTGAAAATAGAGCATCAGGGCAGAGGGATGACATTGGTTCTAGGATAACAGCAACTTGTAGCGTGGACGGTGTGGAGTAGATTTAGCTAAATGGTGTGTTACATCGTACTGTCCATAAGTGCTGCTCTCTCCGGACTGCAGATGATTCTAGACTGATGTTCATTATACACTGAACATCTGCTCTCAGCCGGACCAGGAGATGTTTCCACCACATGTACTGTTATCATGCGGGCTAATTTTTTCAATAGGTGAAAACTGTAGCTGTAAGTCATTTTACATACTCACTACTCTACTGCAATTTCTGAAGTGTGTATCATGTCAGTTTCATTTTCTTTTCAACAGCTCAGCTGAAAAACAGGTCATACAGTAGATCCAAGAGCAGATTCACTCAAACCTTTAAGAAATTACTACTGAGGGCTGAAATATGTTGCTGATTCATCAATTAGTCGGTCAACAGACTATTAACTGATTTTGTTCAAAACATTTTAACTTTGAGGATTTACTGCTTTTGTCTATGAGTACATCACTTTAGTAACTGCAATGGACTGTTTTCACTAGGTTTTCCTTTTTAGAAAAGAGCCAAAAAACTAGACAATTAATCCCAAAAAATTATGTATATTAAAATGACAAAATAATTATTAGTTGAAGGACTTTTCATACTAACACAATGTGTTTAGTATCATCCAAAAGTTCAATGCACTTTCCATAATCTGAATCAGAGCAGCTGCAGACTGTGCAGGTGAAATGAATTTTGTAAAACCTCGACCCCTGAAGTCTGGTGTTGTTGAAATCAGTATTTAAGAAAAACATGAAACCTGTCTATTCAATTTCCTTTCAGACCTCATTTTTTCTGAACATCTGATCATCCTCTAATACCTCAATCTTGACTGTATAAGAATAAATGCATCATGAAAATACATGCTTTTTTTGTTTGGAGAAAGTTCACCTCCAGTTGAGGATGTGCTCTGTAATGTTGAGGCTGACCAGTTAATTCAGATCTTGACGGGTTTGACACACGGCAGCAAATTGAAGCTACATGTGGCCATCAGAATTAAATATATTGTATGGCTTACAGCTGAGAAATACTAGCCTTTTTCTAGTCTCTTGATCTCTGTCTCTCCCTCTGTGCTTAACGTAATTTGACTAAAACCCCTATAATCCTTCCAGATAATCTGTGAAATGGTTCTCTCGTTCCTCTCTCCTTCTCCCTTCACTACCCCTTGTGTCTACCTTTCTCTCCTCGTCCCCTCCAGAGGCCCCAGCACTAAGCCACGGTGGGGAACCGGCATTAGCAGGGTCAGGGTTGAGACTGTCGACATAAACTGTGTCATTAAAGAAGTAGCACACCAGTAAATTAATCTTCTCATCCATTTTTTTTTCCAAACAAATGCTTTTACAGCTGTGTTTCCCACCATCTGTATTTCACTGTGACGTGATGTTCTCAGCACAGAGCAGCTCTGAGCAGATCGTACTCTGAAGTTACCTCCGTTCTGAGAATTACTGAGAACACAGGCTGTTCAAGAGATGGATTCTCTCTATGATAGTCCAATTTTGGGATTTTAATGCACCAGTGTTAATGTGAAAGGCCTCCATTTAGACCCTGTTAAGGTTTTGTCTGTGAGTAAGTGGTGCATCATCCTCTGACATGGTTCACTGCCTCTTCCAGTCATTCGTTTTTTGTCTCACATATTGACCTAATAATCACAGCCGCTGACCCTTTCGTAACCGTTGACCCATCCTTGTGTCTCAGATCCCCCAGATCAGCTACGCCTCCACTGCCCCAGAGCTAAGCGACAACAGCCGCTATGAGTTCTTCTCCCGTGTGGTGCCTCCTGACTCGTACCAGGCCCAGGCCATGGTGGATATAGTTAAAGCCATGGGGTGGAACTACGTCTCCACGCTGGCCTCTGAGGGCAACTACGGAGAGAGCGGCGTTGACGCCTTCCTCCAGATATCCAGAGAAGCAGGTTGTGTGTCTGTCTGTGTGAATGTGAATTCACTGCTGTGACTGAAAGGGATTACTCATTTATCAAGCTGTGCGGTTCTCACTCATTAAAAGACTAATAGGAAACAAAAATCCTTTAATACAGGAGAAGTAACAGGGCAAATAGAAGTCACCACTCCATATGGGTTGGAAAGCTCAAAAGATGTTACTAGAGTTCAGATTTCATTTTATCAAAACTCATACACATACATACTGCTGATGTTGGACAGTTCCAGCGTGTTGTTTTCAGCCACATTAGCAGTGTGTCTGGTCTACCACTTTGATCCAGACTGAAATATCTCAACATCTACACCTATCAGATGGATTGTCAGGAAAATTGGCACCGATATTCATGGTCTCCAGAGGATGTATCTCAATTACTTTGGTGATCCCCTGATTTATCCTTTATTGGCACCATGAAGCTGACATTTGTGGTTCTGAGTGAAATGTAATTAGGTAGATTGATGTTTCCCTCAGAGTGAATTGTAACAACTTTGGTGAACTCTTTACTGCAAGTACAATGTTTACCATGTTTACCATCTTGGTTTTGCCTGCTAGTGTACTAACATTTGTTAATTAGGCTGGTCAGAATGTCATTACGTTTGAAGATACCAAAGTATCACCATTTACCCTGAAGGGGAACATGCATATCTAAGTTTGGGTAATGTTACGATATGCTATATCCTCCTTTTTGTAAAATATAATGCACTTTTTTAGGTTTCAGATACCAATTATTATTATATACGAAACTATTTCACTGTGCAGTGAGGGGAGAAATCAGAGATGCACATCAATGCCAACATGTTGACAATATCTCTGACACAGGGGGGCTGTGTATTGCACAGTCCATAAAGATTCCCAGAGAGCCCAGACCAGGGGAGTTTGAAAAGATCATCAAGAGGCTGATGGAGACCTCTAATGCTCGAGGAGTCATCATCTTTGCCAATGAGGACGACATCAAGTGAGTCATGCTCTGCTGCACGTCGTATCAGAGAAAAAATAAATCAGCCAGAAGATAAAAAGTTTTATATTTAATTATCAAGCTTCCTCCATGATGATCACACTTGGCCACTCACAGAGGAGTAAAGTAGGAAACGTGATAAAGTATAATCTGTCCTCTTTCAGACGTGTGCTGCAGGCTGCCAAAAAGGCCAACTTGACGGGCCACTTCTTGTTTGTTGGCTCGGACAGTTGGGGGGCCAAAAACTCCCCCATTCAAGACCAGGAGGATGTGGCTGAGGGTGCTGTCACCATTCTGCCCAAAAGAGCCTCCATTGATGGTAGGATGCATTTATTAAATCAAAATATTACATTTAACTCGAACCAACTGGATGCAGTAGCAATATCTACTCAATCTGTGACACATGACGTTGATAGATGAGTCTAATACCAATCCAACAAATAAAGGAAATTAATGATGTTTGATAAGGCTGGCGATATTACTGTCCTGTCACTTAAAATTGGGTAAATTGAGTCATAGCCGTATTTCATTTTGCAAAGAATTAGATTTTTGAGTTGATTTTCACACAGTAAGATTATTGATATGCTGATATCAATCTGAGTGCAGCGCTTTCAAAGCAGGCGTGACATGAAATGAAATTCTGGTCTGGTTTGTGAAACGATTCAGGGTTCGACCAGTACTTCACTTCAAGATCTCTGGAAAACAACAGAAGAAACATCTGGTTTGCAGAATTCTGGGAAGACGACTTTAAGTGCAAACTAACCCGCCCAGGAATAAAGTATGAACTTGGTAGAAGAAAATGTACAGGTAGGCAGCTACAGTTTAACACACAGGGAAAATCTTGAAAATGAAATTTTTATTCATTGCAGTTTTGTGTTTGTGAGCAGTTTTTGACATATTTGCTTCCAAGCAGGTGAGGAAAGAATCAGTCGAGAGTCTCAGTACGAACAGGAGGGCAAGGTACAGTTTGTGATTGATGCTGTGTACGCCATGGCCCACGCCTTACACAGCATGCACCTGGACCTGTGTCCTGGCTCCATGGGTGTCTGCGAAAAGATGGACCCTGTGGAAGGACGGATGCTCCTGCAATACATTCGCTCTGTCAACTTCAATGGTGAGCTTTTGGCTTTCAATCAGTTTTTTTTTCTCCTTTTTTATGCAGTGTGCGATGATTCAGATGCATAAAAGTTTCATTTCTTTGGTCAAACTGGACCTGAAACCATTAGTGTTGGGAGTTTTATGCTTGCAAAACAGTTGCTTTGACACTGCTGCTCTCCATCACTGCAGAAGGTTTGAAAAGAAGACAGTTTAAAAAACATCAGAAGGGAATTCAGCTTGAAGTTGGAAGCCTTGAGATGTTTCTGCTAATGTACCTTGCTGCAGACCACAGCACATTTCTTCAAAGCACATCCCCTCCCTCGGGCTGCCTCCTTGCCCTTCCCTATACACAACACTCCCGCTTTTCATGCTCATCTTTCATAAAAAAGTCACAGTTTGGAAAAAGAAAAAAAAAGTGTTCTATGAAAGCATCTATTTACTGCTCTCCTCTTGCTGGATGACCTTGGCTTGTATGGAAGATTTTCTGAATGAGCGCCTGCAGGGACCTAAGAGGAACATTCAATCATGTTAGGGCAACAGAGCAGAGTGCACTGAAAGACTGCGCTCGTGGAGGAGAGCCTACACTAAAGAGCATCCTGCACTCAGCTTTCACATGGTTGCACAAGACTGAAGAAAGCAAACACAAGCTGTATTCAACAACATGTGGGTGTTTTCTCCACCACTAAAGATGGGGGTACATGTCTCCAGGTTAGAGACCTTAAATCTGACTGACTTCTTTGCTTTCTTGAATGTACAGGTCATTAAAACTCTGTCTCCATCAAACAGGCAGCGCAGGAACTGGAGTGATGTTCAATGAGAATGGAGATGCTCCTGGTCGTTATGATATCTTCCAGTACCAACTGTCTAATGTCAGCAATCCCGGCTACAAGGTTATTGGCCAGTGGACAAACCACCTCCGACTCAATGTAAATATTTATTTTTCAGTCCATTTGAGGTACAATATGGATATTTCACCATGTCTACTTCTAGCTCGGCATTTTGAGAATATTGATAACACTGATACCACTCTTGTGTCTGTAAGCCAACTATGTAGCTAGAGACAGCAGCCAGTTAGCTTAGCTTAGAAAAAAGACTGGAAATTGGTGAAAACAGTTAGCCTGTCTCTGTCCAACGGTAACAAAATCTGCCTTCCAGCACCTCTAAAGCTCTTGTGTATCATGTTTGTTTAATTCCCACAAAAAACAAATTGTGAAAATGGCCAGGCTACTGGTTTTCTTGTTTCCAGTCTTTATGTTAAACTAAGCTGTTGAGCTGCTGGCTGTAGCTACAAAGGTAGCATACAAACAAGAGAGTCATATTGATCTTCTCAGCTGACACTGTGGGTCCTCTATAGCTGGGGAAACACTCTGCATTTTTATTCATCTGCACAGTGAACAATGTATGGGTCAACTAAGCAGCCATGACATGGTGCTGACACTAAACGTAAAGACTGAGCCTCTGTTGATTTATTCATTGACAATTCCAATAGAGTTTATTCAAACAAGGTGGTTGCAGCCTGAACAATGTGGACAAAAAGAGAGAAAGGCAGCATTACATTGTGCCATCCTGCTATGAATGAAAAATGGAGATTCAGATGGGTGGAAGATGCAGAATTTGTAGTTTATAATTAATCTTTTGACTGCAGCCATGTGGGAAAACTCACAAGACAGCCAACCGAAATTTCTGACTTGCAAGTAACCCCACTGATTGCCCGAGAGCCAGATCGTTGGTCATTCAGGCAATTAATCAAGTGTCGTGACCCCCCTAAAACTGCACATGAAATGACAACCTGGCATGATCTAGCAGAAATTTAGCCCAATTCTAAATTTAGTCGGAGATGACCAATTTGGCTAAATTTGGCTTAATCTGAACACTGTTTGCCCAGTGTAATGGCAGCAGTTTTAGCCTTTTGCAAAGTCTTGCTATATTTCAAGCATAGTTAAACAATGTTTGTGTATCTGTACATCAACCCTAGTCGGAGGAGATGCAGTGGTCAGGTGGTGACCGTAAGATACCTGAGTCGGTGTGCAGTTTCCCCTGTGAATCTGGAGAGAGGAAGAAGATGGTGAAAGGTGTTCCCTGCTGTTGGCACTGCGAACTCTGCGATGGCTACCAGTACCTGCTGGATGAGTTCTCCTGCGACATGTGCCCCTTCGACATGAGGCCCCTGAAAAACCGCACAGGTTGCCGGCCCACGCCCATTATCAAGCTGGAGTGGAGCTCTCCCTGGGCCATCATCCCCGTATTCCTGGCCATCCTGGGCATCTTGGCCACCACTGGAGTCATCGTCACCTTCATCCGCTTCAATGACACGCCCATCGTTCGGGCCTCTGGCAGAGAGCTCAGCTATGTTTTGTTGACGGGCATCTTCCTCATCTACTTCATTACCTTCCTCATGATAGCTGAGCCAAGCACTGCCGTATGCGCCTTCCGCAGGCTGCTGCTGGGACTCGGCATGTGCATCAGCTACTCCGCCATGCTCACCAAGACCAACCGGATCTACCGCATCTTCGAACAGGGCAAGAAGTCAGTCACGCCCCCGAAATTCATCAGTCCCACCTCTCAGCTGATTATCACCTTTATACTCATCTCAGTGCAGGTATGCATGTAGACGCTTCTTTCACGCACATATCACCTCGATCCTTTGCAGCATTCTAATGCTCCTCTCTCTGCAGTTACTTGGGGTGTTCATCTGGTTTGGTGTGATGCCCCCCCACACCATCATTGACTACGAGGAGCAGAAGCCCCCGAACCCAGAGTTTGCCCGTGGAGTCCTCAAGTGCGACATGTCCGACCTGTCCCTCATTTTGTGTCTGAGCTACAGTATTGTACTGATGATTACCTGCACTGTGTACGCCATCAAGAGCAGAGGAGTTCCTGAGACTTTCAATGAGGCCAAACCCATTGGCTTCACTATGTACACGACCTGCATCGTCTGGCTGGCCTTCGTACCCATCTTCTTTGGCACAGCGCAGTCTACAGAGAAGGTGGGAAATTTGACCTTTTGATAGGCATTATCACTCACTTCTGGGATCCAAGGTGCTTTACTTTACTTGAGTACTTAAAATTCATGTTGCTTTTGAGAGACTGAACTACCCATCAGAATATATACTTGTTAAAATTAGCTCCTACTAAACCAGTTAAAGCATTAAAATGCTGTTAGTTTGTTAATCTCTGCATTTATTGCGCAATTTCTCATAAACAATTATTTGCTTTACTGTAAAATCAATCAACTGATTAATAGATTACTGTTGTACAACTAAATATCAAATTAATATTAATAATTTAATTTTGTTACAGTCATTTCACTGTACATGTACCTACATATTAATGGGGGTATTTTAGGTAATCTAGTGAATCAAAATTATGTAATACACAATCACACGCACATAATACTCAGAGAGTACATGAGCCCCTCAGATGTTGAACGTGAAATCTGAGTTTGCTGCCTGTCATCTCATATTTGCTTCCTGCTGTACTCACAGGACATCTTCCCTCCACTGTACTGAGAGTTTAATTTAGCTTGTGGGCTATTTCTGCCGTCACAAAGTACGAGACTGTTGGGGGAATATTTGAAAAACAGAGATACACTTTGACTAATAGAGAGTTGTATTATGAATCAGTCAGGCTGAAACAATTAAAGCCTGCGGTGCTTTCAAAGTCTTTTCACCTCTTCCGAATGGAAATGAAGTGAATTAAGAAAAGGGAGGGAGGGAGGGAAAGAAAGGAGGTCAAAGGAGCTGAGGAATGGTAGGGACCCCTCATCGACCAATTCAGCCATCCCATGCAATTAATCATTACTTAGGAAAAAGAGCTAAATATAGACGCTAACTTTTGTCTGGCTCATAGAAATAGTGGCTGTTATCCTCCCATCACGTGTGAGACCACGTGTAGGAGGAGGTTATTTACCTGCTTGATGTCTCTGTTTACATATGGAAGAGCCATGCACTGTTCCTGAGCCAGTCTCTCTGCTCGCCTCAGGTCAAGTGCATGAATATAATCCACTTTGCACTCATAAATCACCACAGCTCTTTTTAGAAATGGAGAGGTCACTAAAAGGAAGCGATAAAAGCGCACAAGATGATAAAAGAAACTATACTGTATGGACATCAGCCTGTGAGATACCAGAATGCCCTGCTACTGAGGATAGTGTACAATTTATGATTTATTTATGGCACAAATATATCTTATTTATGGCACATATGGCTTGATTTATTTATGACCTCTGCTGTTTGGTTGAATAATGAGTTCATAATTTATTGGAGCCAGATCTCAGGAGAAGTCACCTCTCATTGTTACTGTTGGGTTTTCAATAAGAGGAGGAACAGTGAGCAGTAGATGTGGTCAAAGCCCATAAATAGAGCCTTCTTTCCTGACTACATATACCAGGTCATCAATCATTCATCAGGGGAAAAACACTGCCTACTGTGCTTTGAGATGAAAATTGTAAAGACCGAATTGTGACAACCTATGAGATGACATATACTGTATTTTATTGAACCTGTGCAAGATGATATCAATTATTGACCACTGGACACTGATGGATGCTCCCAGAATTCTGAGAAATTACCAGAAACTAATCAATAATTTGCTCAATAATTTGTGTGTGTGTGTGCGTATGTTGGGCGATCTTTCTGACCTGCTGTGTCTCTGTTGCAGATGTTCATCCAGACCACCACCCTAACAGTGTCTATGAGCTTGAGCGCCACCGTGTCCCTGGGCATGCTCTACATCCCCAAGGTGTACGTCATCATCTTCCATCCGGAGCAGAACGTCCAGAAGAGAAAGCGCAGCTTCAAAGCCGTGGTGCAGGCAGCCACTGTGTCCACGCACCTGTCCCAGAAGTCCAACGACAAACAGAACGGAGAGTCCAAGATCGAGCCGGACAGATCACAGTGAAACAAATCAAACTGGGTCCACGTCTTCATCACCTTACGTCACGAGCCCACGCTGAGATGGATGATGATTAGCAAAAAATAAAAAATAAAATAAATAAATAAAAAAATAAAATAAAAATCAGCAGTTCCTTTAGTTTTGGCTCATGTTTTTTTCTCCCTTTCAAATGGACTGACACAGCAGCAAAGACGTTACTGGATGTTGTTTCTTTTCACACTTTAGAAAACTCAGATCTATCAAACCTGGAATGAAGCACAAAAGGCAACAGAAAGGCTCACTCTCATTCTGGACAGCTGAGAACTGGAAGGATGTTGAGCTCTCCTCGATGGACTGTTTTTCTTTTTTTGTAACAGTATCCACTCACACAAGCAACTTGAACGTGGCGGTATTGTTAGTATTAACTTTCCTTGGGAAATACTGTTTAGGAAAAAAAAAAAAAAAAAAAGCTTAAATGGCGACCTTTGCCCTTCAGGAAGATGTAGAGATATTTTGAAATCCCGTGGGGTCATTGAAGCGGTGTGGTTTACCGGCTCCAAAAGCACTGCATGGATTAAGTGTTTTATGTGTACATGACTGTTTTGAAATATTGTTTGTATGGGGTATTGTGACTATCTTCCGATTGCACTGGAAGGAAGCAGCTTTTAAAATGCACCACCACGTCCTGTTACCATTTCTGATAAAATCCCCTGCTAAGGCATAATTCATCACTTTACTATAATCATTCACAGCAGAATCATTGAATATCCAAATCACAAAGGCAACAGAGCATTTTATTCAACTTAAAGTTATATATGCGATTATTATGGTACAAGCTGGTTTTCACTGTGGAAGCTGCAAATTCACGAGTGCTAACAAGATATACCTGATTGTGAACAGGATATTTATGTTCTACCTGTACTTTTACTCCACTGTGGAAAACAATGATTGGCATTTCCCCATATTGTTTTTCAAAATATCAAGCAGTCTCCTCGAAGGCCAGTCTGTAAGGCAACATACAAAAACCAGACACGCTACCGTTATGCTCATGCATGGGAACCTCGACAGAGAGCGTCACATCATCAGTTGTATGATAGGTTTTGTGCAGTGAGGTCCTCTATCGCAACAAGGTCTCATATCTGCAGACACTGTAAGTCATTTCACATGAGGTAACTCCTGAAGGTAACAGGCCTTTGCCGGAATATGATTCGCAGCATGCTTTTTGTTACTTGATCACATTGTATAACTCAGGTTTTACTGAAGGTTTTAAAAGATGTTCTTCTTGACGATTTCCTTTTGTACAGGCGCAGCCTTTTCAATACTACTGGATTCAGCAGTTTCCACGTGCAGCGCATTTTCCCTCTCAGTTGAGGAGGGCTGTGAGACTCATGTCCTCATGCGAGAAATCACTGTTTGTACTGCCCTCTGCAGGAGAGCACACCTCAGTGAAATGTTTGTGAATAAAAGCACAGCCAAGAGAGAATTGTTTGTAGACCCCACACAAACCTTAATAAAAAAAATATATTGTTTATTATTTGAGTTGGTTTACATCTGACAGGACCATTAAAACTAAAAATACCTGCAGTTTATCTACATGTAGGTGTTTAAGGAGACAGTTTTGAAGTAACAGTGAAAAATAACTGGCTATTTTTCAGATCGTAGAGAACAGATGCAGCAGTGACCAACGACATAATACAGAGTAAATACGTTGGTTTGTCTCTCACTCACACTCTCTCTCTCACACACACACTCGCATAACAAGAAGAAGAAGTAGAAGGCTGGTCAAGACAGAGTATCCACATATAAGTTGAGGTCCTCACTCAAAAAAATTGTACTGCTGACGTCACCAACAGCTCAGCAACTGTCATCAAGAGGAAGGTCTACTGCTTTTAAATAAAGTTCAATCACAAAGTCCCGTTTGCTGCAGAGTGGCAGAACTGCTGCCAGGCTGGTTCTCAGCGCCACAGCAGCACACACATGCGACTTCACACACACACGCACGCACGCACGCACGCACGCACGCACACACGCACACACACACACACACACACACACACACACACACACACACACACACACAGCACCCTGACCTTTGACTCCACATCCAGGGAAGTAGAGGTCAGCATTTATTCGAGGAAGCTGTCAAGAGTCAGGCAAGTTGCAGCCTTGGGTGGAGGCCTGGTGACCTTTTTCCTTTTAGCTTTCATCAGCGGGCGAATCTCTGATAAAGGAGACTGGAGTGGAGTGCATGGTTAAGGAATGAAGGATTATTGAGGTTTTATTCTGCCATGATCATTTTCTGATATGAATGTTTTCTTCACTTTTTCAATGATTATACTCTTGACACCCAAAACATCTCCAAAGTGATGATTTTTTACTTACAGCTTCATTCATTTTGCCCAACTGGGACCAGTGGAACAAGGTTAAAACACAACAACAAGAAACGCCTGTCTGACACAAACATTCCACATGACTGAAAAAAGGATACAGGTTGGATGAATTTAGCACGTCCTCCTAAACCATCATACCCAGTTCTCACCTGAAACAAAGACTTTCACTCATCAAACCACTACAATGACAAATGAAATGTTAAAAGATTTGAGATGGTGGTGTTGTACATACAGTTCCAGGCTTCCTCTGAGGGTCCAACATGCTCCCCATCGTCTTCTTTCTGAAGAGGAGGGAGTTCCTCAGAAAAGGATCCATGGAGTCATCATCATCTCGAGTCTGAGGGAATACAACATCTTGAGGGACATTTCACCTTATTTGAAAAAAGGACCTTGCTGAGTGACATTCACAAACCTACCTTGCTTGGAAACAAACTCTTCTCGTGTTTGGACAAAGATGGCCTGAAAAATAAAATATTTCACATAACATTTAAAGGTCTTTCTACTCCATTCTTTAGTGTACAAAAGCAATGCTTAAAGAGAACATTTACACAAACCCCCACAATGAGGCACATTAAACTTACGCCAGAGGGTCGAGCCGCATCTTCTTGGATGGGAACTGTGTTGGTCTCTTGGCCACATCATCTGGAGTAGTGATGTCATATGTCATGTTGAGGTCAATGTCCTCGCTACCTGCAGGCTGGCGGAGGTGAGGCTGTTTCAGCTCCATCGGGGCCGGGCTAAACGATGGGCAGAGAAACCTCATCAGTAAATTGCAGAGTTTATGTTTCCATGAAATCAAAGCACGTGGAGATTTCAGTTCGGTGGCAGGGCCACGCACCTTTCAAAGACGAGCCGGCTGAGGGCTTCGTTTGTCCGTGTCGGGGTGCTCAGAGTCCTCTGAAGAAACTCCACTTTCTTCTTCAGACTCTGTGGACAGACATGCATGCAGGAATCACAATCACGCATTCCTCAGATATTGAACGTAAAAGCATATTTGGTGGATTTGCCTTACAGAAATCTCTTTGTCAGCATTGGCCAGATCATTCTGCAGAGACTTCATGTCCTCTTTGGTCTGACTCACCTCCAGTGAGGCTTTGTGCAACTAAAATGACACAAACTGTGATTCAGAGATGCCACATTTGTGAATTAATATGTCTGAGTGCGGTGACTTATAAACACATAGTTACTTTGTTGTTCGACGTGAGAACTTCTCTCTTCAGCTTCTCACACATGTCATTCGAAGACTTCAGGCTTCCTTTCAGATTATCATACTCTCTAAAAAAATGAAGGGAGGATATAAATGCACAATGAATGATGACGAGGAAGTTGCATTCATATGGACCGAAGCTCTGAACGATGATCTGTCACTTTGTGATCAAGAGCTCTCGGGGCTCCTTACTTTTTGAGCGAGATGCAGTAGATGGAGAGCTGCTCCACTGCTGCCTGGCTGATTCCCATATCTGTGATCATGGACTCCACCTCTTGTCTCTGGCCCTGCAACAACACGTCCAGGCTGGGGCCGAACCAGCAGTATTAGTGCTATGCAGAGCACGCCAGATATTTTGATCATCAATATTATAATACAGGACTATATATTGATAATTATGATTGTCATATTATTATTGTTGTAATATAACCTTAAATTGTTTATTTGTTGAACTCTTATGACTGTTCTAGCTCTTAAATATACCCATCCTATCGACACTGAGGTACTCAAGATCATCAAAAACATTTTTTACACTTGCCGAATGGTCAGTATTGTGCTTAATAGCCTGTCTCAACCTAGATATGCCAAAATTTGAGGGTAGTTACATGCAGTTACCTTTCAAACGTTTTCATTTTGGTCCTGAGTCTGCGGGCCTCCTCCTTGGCAGCCTGGGCTTCATTCTGTTGTGTCTCCAGGTATGTCATCTGTTTCTATTAGAGGTCAAATGAAAATGCAAATAAAAAGACATTACAGTCTCAGATAGGAGTTAGTATAGAAAATTTGGTCTGAACAACAAAGAACAGGCAGCTTACTCTGAGGGCTGAACAGAGCATCTCCTTTTCCATAACGTCTTTCCGCACACTGTCCAGGTCTTTCCTCTGCCTGTCCACTGTGTCCTTCAAACCGTCCACCACCTTCTGTTTGTCCCGCCAGTCTCGCTCTACAAATTGATCAGACAGATGATGAACTAATGCTGCCCAGGTTAAATGATCAAGTGCAGGCGTATCTAAACATTGTGAGGTTTTCTTACCTTTAGAGCTTAAAAGTGCCTTCACTCGATCAAGCTCATTCTAAGCGAGAAACACACAGTGAGAACAAAAAATATGACACTTTAAACCAAATCCTGATGAGGTAATAACAAGGACCATCAGCAGCATCCATCTGAGTATAAGAATATATATTTTCAAGATTGACTCTGTTATGCTCAAACAATTTCTCTGTAAAAACCTAAAAACCAGATGCTCCGAGTTTGGTACCTGCAAGCTTTCCGGGTCCTTTAAGCCCCCCTCCTCTTCATTTATGTCAAAGTACAGCTTGGTGATAATGTGCCTGGTGGTGACCTACAAACAAAGCACAAAAATATATAAGTTGACGTTGGAAGACTGGTTCGATCCGGGCTCTGAGTCGTTTGGTGGTGTTCGGGGTCCAGGTCACTGTACCTGTTTTCTGCACTGTGGACAGGTTTTGGTGGGGGCTGTTTGAAACCACCGGAGAAGACTGAGAAGAGAGGGGAAAGGGAACCATTCAAATGTCAATTTTAAACGTCAAACTGTCTATTGTTGAAGATCTGGTTTGCTGCATCAGATTACCATTCATAGTGGAAAGTGTGTCCGCAGTAGATGGCAGCAACATCTCTGGAGTTATCGAAGAAATCCGAACAAATTATGCAGTATGCTCGGATAGGCATCGTACTGTCACAAGGATCGCCCTGTTATGAGGAGTGGGGGCAAAACCGTATAATTTGACGTACAGTTTAGTTCTCTCTCTTAGTGTTCGTGTACGTGATCGAGGCTACATACAAATGCTAGGCTAACGCTGTCGTAGCCCTGCACTCGTAACATTAACAGCTAAAGCTAACCACGCTAATGCTAGTTAGCTTTGGTTGATACTAACAGTCTTATCAATAGTCGCCATAACGTCAAGGTTACTCACAAAGCGAAGACGTCAAGGTACTATGCAGTTCTTCGTAATGAAATCAAGCATCCCTTACGTTGTGCATAATATGTTATTTTGGCCGAATTAAACTGACTCTCTCAGACAGACCCGTCATTAGCTAGCTAACACAAACTACCAGCCTTCCTCCACAGCAGCTGTTTACCCGCTGTACGTTCAAACGCAAGTCCCGCCCCTTACGATGCATTCAGGTGCTGCTCGTATACATTATATTCGAGTATCTTAATGTTTAGCACGCACAATATTGATGACCGAAGTGCTGTGAATATACAATCAAACATCATTAGAGGATCTAAGTTAACAATAATTTTAACCATGTCATATGCAACATAGAGCTACCAGGCTGAACCACAAGTATGTCACCACTGACTCTCTAATGTATTTCTATTCAACTCAAGCCAAACCGGCCTGTTAAGTACTCCATAGCTATTCTCTGGAAGAGAACTTCAAATCCCACAATTCCTACTTCCGCAATCTAACAGGGCAATGTTGACGAGTGAGAAGTACTTCTGACTTGTCGCCGCTTGTTAGCTAGTTGCAGTAAATGTGACAAGCGAGTTGTGGAGCAGAACAGTTAAATGCAGACAGATCCGGAAATGAAAGGTAATGATTTGTAATGATTTAAGATGTCGGTAGAGAGCTTTGTCAGAATGAGCCAGACCCAGCTAGCGTGCAGTCTGATACTCCTGATTATCTGCTAAAGTTAGCTACCAGAGTAGCTTTTGAAGTTCTGCATAAGAATATTAGACTGAAGGCTGAGAAACAAAAATAAGAGACACCATTTAACATGATATAAAGAAGAAGAAATGTTATACTCTATCAAGAGTGTCTTATGTTGTCTTCCAGTTCAGTCTCACATTAGCCATTGCTTGTAGCAACAAGAGCGGGACTAAAGTTTTTCAGGTTTCAGTTTTTTCAAAAAAAGGTCAGACCATAACGTCTTAATGACTCGCGCACCCAAAACAATAGTGCATCATAACCAGCTTGACCTGCAGTCAGAGTCTAAAGTTATGTAGCTGTTGACCTTTGGTCCCATAGCTGTATGTCTGTCTGTCTGTCCTGCCAGGTGTGTGTCCCTGCCATAAGTAGCAGTGATGGATGGAGGAGCCCAAAGGCCGGTTGTCTCATGGGAGAATGGAACTCTGGCTCCTGTGGACCGCCTTCGCTCTGAGAGGGCGGACAGCCCCACACCAGGTCTGGTGGTGGGAACAGAACCAGGTGAGACTGGTCCACACTCAGTAAGCAGCAAGACAGACGAACACAGTGAAGCCCAAGTTTCATGGAAATCTTGAAAATCTGAACCACTGCAGAATGGTTGTCTCTCTGAGAGGACTGGAAAGCTCAAATGAACAGAAATTGCCACTCCCACTATACCTGCAGATGCAGCAACATGCAAATCCCAGCAATTAGCCTCTACCAAGTGTACCAAGCTCTCGCATGCTTACTTCAAAGACTGTAGGTCTGCCTGGACTTCTTTAGGCTTTGATAAGTTGCTGAATAAATACATGTAGTGTTTGTGTAGTGTGTTCAGTTGGTTCCAATCTGCAACCTCACTGCTAGATGCCACTAAATCCTGCACACTAGTCTTTTCAGTGTCATGCCATGCTCTGGGCCATCCCCTGTGGGATTGTTTGTCAAAACATAAAAAAAAGGTTTACAGTACACGGGTATAATGTTTACAGTACAGCAGTGTGTCCCCTGTTCTAAGAAACAGCTTCCAGTTGGGCCTGTCAGGCTTCAGTCCATGGATGAGAACAGATCCACTGTCTTTAATCCAAACTAATAACTCTTCTGTAAAGTGTCATTGATGCTTAATTAAACCTTTTGTTATTTCCTCTTTTGGCATCCAGTAAAAATGTAGGTTCTATGATTGCTGCTTAATTCAGCCCCATTAAAAAAAATAGCTACAGATTATCTTTGTAGTAAGCTCAGTCTGCAATCATAATGGTTTTCAGTGAATACATAATTGTACTGTGAGAAAAGCATGAGAGTTATACTTTAACGTCTCTTCTGGGTGAAAAGTGCTCCATGAGAGGACTTCCTTCCTCTCACGCCTTGTTTTGATCTTGTCAATAAACTATTTTCAAATGTGAAACTTCTCCATTTGACAATGATGTAACCATGAAATCATATGGGAAGTGTGTTTGAGTGAGAGAGAGACAGAATACATGTTGCATGAATATGCACATCCTGTTTGTGCAAAGAAATGTTAAACACATGATCACAGTAATGTGCCCACTATAATCTATATGCCCCTCTGTTGGCTGTGTGAAGGGAATGTTTTCTCTAGTAAACTAGATAGCAGACAAGGAACCCCTGATTGCATCATTAGTTTGTGAGAATAGACTGTAAGAATAGAAATAATCTCTCTAGGTTTATGTGACCATGCCAGACTCACAGTCCAAGAAGGAAACGTGATCATATTCTCTGCCAAGAACTGCAGTAATAGGCATCTCCTGCCCCAAGTCCTTAAAAATAAACAGATTTTTGTCATTGTGAAAGTATGTCGGTCTGTCACGTCCAACTTTAACAGATCCAACTCTGACAGGAGAGATGATCGAGCGTTTCCTGGATTTGCTCGACTGAGTAGAAATAAACACATTTTTGCAGTGTTGTTTAGCTGACCCATCATCAGACTTGTCCTCTTCTTTGCCTTCTTTCTCTTTCTTTAAATGAGATAAACTGCAAGTCTGTTAATTTATCTCACTCTGGCCTTTTCTGGACAGTCAGCCACCTTTTTTTTTGGCCAACATTAGCTTCGAGACAGTCCTTGATGATTCCCATGGAAAAGCTTAGGAGGTGCGTGTCCACTGCTGGGCAGAGGTGGGGAAGTTAACCAGACGTACTTTTGGCAAACCCACGAGTTAGTCTTCATCATTCAAGTCTTTTCTCGTAAAACTGAAAAATACTGTTTGAAAACTCTCAAAGAATAAATCTCAACTTCATGACGAACATTGTTTTCAAACAGCGTGAAGGCGACGTCATGCTCAAAAGCAGACTAGGACAAGCCACACAAAATAAAAAATCCCTGCCTTATTAGAAGCGCTTTTAAACAAAGGCTTCAAGGATGAAGACGAGGTGGGTGGTTTGGCAAATGTACTGTACGTCTGGTTAACCGGCCCACTGCCATGAAAGAGCAGTACAGCCGTTTCACCAAGCTTTTCAATGGGAACCATGGCTGACTGTCTCCCACCCTGTGCATGAGACAGTCCAGAATGAGGGTTAAGCCAAAAAAGAAACAACCCCTAACAGTGCTTTATACATTTGCTCGGCTTACTTATTTATTCCTTACACATTTAAGCTTCATACTGATAAACATGGCAATCATTTATCCCTATATTCATTTCAGGTGCTGGTCAGCAGAGTGCAATGTTCGTCCATGCACAGTCTTTTGAGGATCTGACTGCTGAGGCTGAGGAAGAGGCTGGGAGGGAGGCTGAACTGGGCAAGTCAGGAGAGTGTGCAGAGGAGCTCAAGGTGCTGGTAGGAGAGAAAACCATAGAGGAGCAGCACAGCAACAGCATTTCATCAGAGAGCAGGACGAAGGAGGAGGATGTGTCCAGTGAGGCATGGAGGAGCCACAGGAAACACGTGTTTGTACTGAGCGAGGCTGGGAAACCGATCTACACCCGCTACGGAACGGAGGAGGCTCTGTCCAGCACAATGGGGGTGATGATGGCCCTTGTATCCTTCGTTGAGGCTGAGAAGAACATCATCCGCTCCATCCATGCAGGTCAGATATACTTTGGCTGTAGGATGTGGTTCATAAGTTAAATTAGGCAAGTCAAAAGTGCATTCTGTGAAATATGTCACATCCATGTCAACTTTGTCAACATTCTGTGTGTCAGATGGCTGTAAAGTGGTTTTCCTCGCCAAGAGCCCTCTGGTCTTGGTGGGCGTGTCTCGCACATGCCAGTCAGACAAGGAGCTGCTGCGGGAGCTGCAGTACATCTACTACCAGATCGTCAGCCTGCTGACCCTCACCCAGCTTAATCACATCTTCCAGCACAAGCAGAACTACGACCTGCGTCGCCTGCTGGCCGGTTCTGAGTATCTCACAGACAACCTGCTGCATCGGCTGGACCGAGACCCCGGTCTGCTGCTCAGCGCTGTCACCTGCCTGCCTCTGGCCAGCTCTGCCAGGGATGTGGTCTCATCAAGCCTGCAGGCTGCCAAAGCCAAAAACCTGGTGTTCTCCATCCTACTGGCGGGGGACCGCCTGGTTACTCTGGTGAGGAAAAAGGACCAGTTCTTGCACCACATAGACTTGCACCTGGTCTTCAACCTGGTCGGCTCCTCCTCTTCCTTTCGAGAAGGCGAAGGCTGGACGCCAATCTGTCTGCCAAAGTTCAACACTGCAGGATTTTTCCACGCCCACATTTCTTACCTGGAGCCTTCGTCTGAGCTCTGTCTCATCCTGGTCTCTACTGACCGAGAGGACTTTTTTAACATGTCCGACTGCAAGCAGCGGTTCTTGGAGAGGCTGAGCAAGCGCAGTGCCTACCAGGCCTTGAAGGAGGCGCTTAAATGTCCCAGCTACTCAGTGGAGCAGGTCGGCATCCCGGAGCTCAGGCACTTCCTGTACAAGTCGAAGAGCTCAGGGCTGTACACCAGGTGGGGATGATGTCTGCTCAGACATTTTAGTTGTACTTGTGTTGAGTTCATGCCGTGTCCAAATCTTTTCTTTTCTTTAATTCTTGGCATACCTGAATGCAAAACTTCTTTCATGCAAATCCTCAGTGCTGCACTTGATAAGACACTTTCATATCATTTCCTCCAGTCCAGAGTTTCCTGTAGTGTACCAGTCTGATGAAGAGCAGGAAAGGCTGATGGGATTGTACCAGGACCTTCACAGCCACTTGCACCATCCAACCAGACCTCTCCGCTCCTTCTACCGGTGCAGTGAAACTGAAAACCTGCTGGCATGGGTAAGTCTGATGTTGTGACATGAGATGTTAACAATCTTTTAGTAAGTAACGATTGCTGGGACTCAATTTTCAATACAGAGTTTCATGTTCACATGACGTGAAATTAGAAAAAACGTTTAAGTTTACTAAGTTTACCAAAATATGGCAACATTATATAATATGTTCATCACTGAATTTTAGTAATTGTTGCATTAAAATGTAAAAATTTATTCCTAACGTCAAACATTAATTATTTAAATCACTCGTATGTGTTATAATATAACGTAGACAAAGATACAGTAATGCTGGAGAGCTGTAACAGGCACTCAGTACAACAGTGCAATGTCCCTTTTTTCCTTTTTTTACCACTGACATACTGAGGTATGTCAGTGTTGCTGATGTTAGTAGCAATTATGTAGCAAGTCAGTTTGGTTCTTTGTTTTAAGAGTTTTACATATCAAAACTCAAAGCAAAGGAGAAATCCTCCAATAACTCATTTTAACAGCCTTGTCTTGTTCTGCCTTCTGCCCTGCAGGTGACAAGTGGCTTCGAGCTCTACCTCTGCTTCAGTCCACTCGGGACCAAGGCCTTGGCCGTCTCTGCTGTCAACAAACTGCTGAAGTGGATCAGGAAGGAGGAGGATCGCCTCTTCATCCTGAGTCCTCTCACATACTGAGCCCTCACTGCTGGCTGAGCCCCTGAAACAAAGACGTGCCTGCATCGCCGACAGCTGTGGATGGTGCAGTAATCAGTTCAATGTTAGGGATTATTGTCAAAGCGACGCTTTTTTTTTTTCTTGCTTCTGTTTTCCTCTAATCTAATTCATAGGTTTGTGATTAAGCACAGAGGGTAATTTAAAGCTGTGTTTTATCTGGCTAGAGTTTTAGAACTTTAAATTTAGATAATCAGATGGAAGTAGCATCAACATCATCAATGGCATAATTGGTGTTTGTAAGCTGCTGAAGTCGTTCCAGAAATGATTGTTTTACTGTAACAGACCTGTCATGCCTCTCAGAATATGAAAGAAATGCTGTCTTTGTTTTATAAATGCCCTCAGCTCCGTTCTTAACAATCCAAAATAAATTCTGAATTCCAAAACTGGAATTTTCTGAAGACCTGCAGTAGAACGTGTTCTCTTGACAGACATGCTGTCAAAATACAGGCTGGCCACATTCCTGTTGTTTTTGCTTTTTAAATGGTGACCAACAACTGTCAGAACCATTGCCGTTTTACCTCTATGCACTTCCTTTATGCAAAAGGCACTCGAGAAATGTCTTCATGAGTCTGTCACCTGTTTACTGCTGTCGTTTGATTGTGTTAACATGTACTGTTATTGTCAGTGTACAAGACTCAAAATTTACGTCCATTAATTTCCAGGTGACCATTACAATTCCCCATTATGCATATTAATTACAAAAAGTAAGTGTGTGTGACGTTGTATCTACTTGTGTCTAATCATGACGTTGAACTAATTCATGCCATCCTGCTTGTGTGGAGGCATCTGCCTCCACTGCTCATGCCTTAACTAATAGTCAATGTGCAAAAACCAGTATAAGCCTGCAGATTTATGGCTGCTTTCACATTTATTACATAAAAGTAAATTCATGGTTAGAAATAAAGACTCCTGATTGGGTTCTGTGTCTTAATTGACTGTGTGGTGTTTGCTTACTTTTGTTAATTAACATGATGGCAGCAATATTACCTGTTGAAAAAGTCCCAGTAGAGTAATGCAATTGTTATTTTTTGCCAAGTACCAGCACAAGAGAAACCAGCAGACGAGCTGGTCTGTTGTGTAAACAGTAGAACATGCTGAAAGACGCACCAGTAGAGCTACTGGTGATGCCGTGTTTCAGTGCGGTGAGGTGAGCGGGTCGGGGTCGGGGGCGGGGGCAATGTACACCTGAAGATATTGAATTGATAACCAGAAGGAGAACAACAGACAAATCTGAAGATGGAGGCTGCATCAGTTCACGGCGCGGTGAAAGGTGGGAGAACCAGTATGTTACTGTGGGTAAACTGGGTTTGTCACTGGTGTTTGTGTGAAGCGGTGAGGGGAGGAGCGAGCTGCAGCGCCACTGACGCAACGAACACCGACTCATACCGGGAGCTGAAGTTAAGTCCGATACGAACACAGTCTACATGTTGCAGCGCTTTGTGAGGACGGACAGGCTTTAGCTTTTCACAAATGACTTTCATCGCGTAATCTGGAACGCGCCTGTGGAAAGATCAGCCATCCCCGCGCTGATCTGAAGTCAGACAAGGACCCAACCTGGCAGCGGGCGCTTCCCTGAAGAGGACAGTAACTAACCTGCACAGGTATTCTTTTCATAACATTCACAGCTGCATGTATCAAACATGTATCTGGACAAGACAGAAATAACCAGTTTTTCAGCTGGCGGTTATTTAGGTATGTAAACAAACATGCAGCCACCACAGGTAAACATTTGCTCCTCACAAAAATCCCACAGCGATACCATAACAGGAAATTAAACTTTAATCCCATTGCTGAGCACCACCTACAGACTTTGAATTGTAGTAGAGCCTGCTGTGTTGAAACCAGAGTTAATTCTGTGGCATGTTGTGTGTGTGTGTGTGTGTGTGTGTGTGTGTGTGTGTGTGTGTGTGTTGATCAGTGAAAAAACTGTGCTGAACGTTAATAATAAAAGGCTGGAACTGGGGAATTCTTTCAAATTACGAAAAATTACTATGTTTTTTTTTTTAGATTTACACTGAGTAGGCTACAGTATGTGTAGGAGACATTTCCTAAAGCTCAGAGCGAGGTGTCACCCTGTCTAACCTTTCATGTCTCGTGCATCTTGTGCAAATCCAGTGTTACATGTGGCTTGGAGCCAGAATGCATTTGCATGGTTTCACTGAGCTGAAGGCTAAGAAACAGAAGTGTGATAAAAGCATACAACAAAAATCATCGGGAGTAAAAGCACAGGCTGAAAAAAGGATGCCGCTGCAGTACAGCTTTCAGATTTGGTTGCTGATTGATTGATTGTCTCAAAGAAATCATTTCTTATATGAATTTAGATGTTTCAAAATGAAGTAAATGCAAAGCTGTCGTCTCTCCACACTGGTGGGCTCTGGTGGTTCTGTACTGGTTTGCATTTCCTGCAGTTGAATCAATGCATGTGCCCTTGGGGTACAATACGTTTTGACCATTGACTGTTTGCACAGCAGATTGCCTCCTCAAATCCCCGTGGATATCTGTGTAGTGATTAATCAAAAGAGGTGCTCTTTCTCTAATTAACTGCTACCCAAGTGCCTGTGAGCAAGCCACTGATCCAATAAAGCCATTGCAAATTGCAGCCAATGCAACATCTGAATCCCTCTTATTGCTGTCACTAAATGATAGTAAAGAAATGTTGTATATTAGAAAAATGACACAGTTTAATTCACACTAGCACCAAGATAAAAATGCACAAGCCTGCAAACAGAGGATAGGGTTCATTTAACACACTGATTATAAATCACGATCCTTTATATTTTGCTCGAAAAGTGATTTGATCTCAGCATCCTTCCCAGTGAGGGAATACACTGATGCGACCTTCAGTAAACACCTGCATGCCCAGAAATAGCACTATAGCACAATGAATGGAAACTCAATTTCAACCATTTGCTTTATTAACCATGAACATGAAGAACGTCAATCAGTGCCATTACTATGTGCACCCATGTCTTCTAACTTTAACCTCAGTTTCACATGGAGACGCAAATGTTAAAATGTAACATGGCGTTAGTGGGATCCTATGAATTATTAATGTCAACACACCAGACTCTTAGCTTCAAAATGTTACATATGACTTCTTATATGAGGAATAAATGCTGTTTACTTAAAATAATTTTGGTCATAGTGAAGTTTCTCTGGTGCTGAATGAAATAATGAGAGCTGATGAAATTCTTTGCCACAAGGAGACGAGCTGTTTGTTCTTCACCTGGGACTTAAAAAAGGCACGTCGTCTTATGACCATCCGTCCGTGCACACCTTTCCTCCTGAGAGGCACGTAGTGGTTGTGACAGGAATGTAAAGTAGGGAGGCCGAGGTTCTTGAATACAGCCTCACCGCGATGAGTCTAGTTAATGATCCACCCAACAGCGTCTGTTCAGGATGAAGATCAAGCTCAGAGTTTGAAACATGGTTCCATTTGGCTGGTTGTGTTTATAGCCTGATGAAGATGAGCCACAGAAAAAAGCTCTGGTTTATTTGGTGCATTCAGTGCATTAACATTGAACTGAAGGCATTAACTTGGTTTCTTACTACCAGATGTCTTAAAAATACATGACTCATGAGGGGAGAGAAAAGATGGGATGTTGCATTAACCAGAATAAACATGACCTGGCAAATATGAATGACTTGTGCAGGAAGCCACAATAAAAAATAGTTTTATCCACTATGCTGAGCACCAACACTGCTCTCGGGTTGATTACATTTCCTCTCAGTGTTTGTGGTGAGTCAGAGGAAGCTTTTATCTTTATGACCACATGTACCTTTATCATCATCTGGTTCAACCAAGATGATCATATTTGTCACCTCAGGTTCTTCAGTAGAGAACACAATTAAGCAGATGATACTGATTTTCCTCAGTTACAAATAATGCACACTCCTTTGTACCACAGTTCCTATAAATCAATAGTTTTGTAATGATAATTTTGTAGTTTTGCAGAAGCTTTATTGTTGCCAATGAAAACAGACATAGTTGATCAGCTTTGATCATTAAAAACTTTTAAGTCACAGAAAAAATCAGCCTCTTTAAAATACAAAACAAACAAACAAACAAAAAAAACTCTGCTTTGGAAGACCGTTAGATTAGAAAGGGCTGAAAAAAGTGGAAGTGGATTAAAGGAATAGTATTTGTTTTCTTGCAGAGTTAGATAGGACAGATCTTTTATCTGTCCGATCAATATGAAACTGGAGTATGGAGATGGTTATCTTAGACTGGAAACAGGTGGAAACAACTTGCCTGGCTCTGCATAAAGGTGACAGATTCTGCCTACCAGCACCTCTGAGGCTCACTTATCAATCAATATAGAATAACTCTAGACTAATATCTAATGTTAAGGTTAAGGTATCTAAGGTTTTATGTGCAGGATTATTTCTTTGCTGACTTTCTGGAGTACCGACTGGCAACCTCATAGTAAAGGCAAAACTTCAGGAAGTCACTGCTCTTAACTGCCTCAGAGGTGGTAAGCTAGTTGTCTCCTAGCTCAAGCTTCAGATTGAACGAACAAATATGAAAGCAGTATCAATCCTCTGATTTAATTCTTGACAAGAAAACACTTAAAACTGTTTTCAGGGTTAAGTTTGAATTTTTATGCTGTGCCATATTTGTGCTGTAGAGGATAATTTCTCAATAATGTGATGACTCTTCACTGTCGTTTCTCTTCATTCAGGTATCAGCAGCTGGTTTAAAGGATGTGTCTGTCCCGACAACAGACCTGGAGGTAACCCCACGTTGTATGTGCTGCTGGCCCCTGTGCACACTGCAGTGGAGATGGTCCACTGGACCACACAGTGGGGGACATGTGTCTGGCTCCAGACTCTGCTGTCCTTTGCCTCGGCCGACTGCTCCTCAGTTGTCCCCAACCCTGTCAACTTCTCTGTGGTTTACACCATGCCCTTCTTCCAGGCCCGGGGCCCCATCCAGAACATAGTCAACAACTCGTTTTACCAGGAGGTGTATGTAGCCTCTCAGAATGTGATCGAAGCTGTCAACAGAAGCTTGGAGAAGGTGTGGGAGCTCCGCACCGGGCCGGTGGGAAGCCCAGAGTGTCACATATGTGATTTGTGCAACGTTGACAAGGACCCCAACTTCCTCGAGGACACAAACAATCAGGTCTTACTGCTGGATACTCTCTTTATGTATTTATACTCTTGTGGAAGTTCTCAGTATGGCGTATGCTATTTCCACCAACTTAACTCAAATGGAGAGTCACCTTCTCTTTCTAAGTGTTTGTTCAGAAAGGATTCAAACTCTGCTGCCTACTGTCCAGACTGTGTGGCCAGCCCTCTCGGCACCAAAGTCACCATGGTTGAAGAGGGTCAGACACTCTACTTCTTTGTTGCCAACACTGTCAATGACAGTGTGACCCAGCGTTACGGAAGGAAATCTATATCAGTTCGTCGACCGCTGGCCACAGAAGATGGTTTCTATGGCGATGTGCGTGGCCTGACTGTTCTCCCGGGCTTGCGGAGGACATACCACATTGAATATGTCTACAGCTTTTTCACTCAGGAGTTTGTCTACTTCCTCTCAGTTCAAAGAGAGAGCCCCGATCAGGACTCATCTCCATTTCAGACTCGCTTGGGCCGTCTCCCACGGAATGAATGGGAGATGAAAAGGTATCGTGAGGTGATCCTGGAGTGTCGGTTTGAACCAAAACGCCGCAGGAGAAACGTAGCCAGTGAACCCTATAAGGATGTGGTGTACAATGTGGTCCAGGCCGCCCATTTTGGCAAGGCAGGCAGGGAGCTGGCAGAGGAGTTAGGGGCAGAGGAGGAGGATGACATTCTCTACGGGGTTTTTGCTGTTACTGATGACAATGGGGTCACGGAGCATGACTCGGCCCTGTGTGCCTTCCCCATGGACAACGTGAACAAAGCAATCGTAGATGGGGTGGATGACTGCTGCGAGTCCGGACCAGAGCAGCTCTCCAGAGGGCTCTGCCATTTCCAGCCTTGTGAGAGCTGTCCACATGAGGTGAGCCCATCAGTCTGCTAACATGCATATATATATATATGACTTAGATTATGATATCGCTGGTCTCTTGTCTTAACTCTGTTGGGAAAACTGCTATTTATTTCCAGACCATATTTCCCATAATATAGTCTGTTAAGTTATTCAGTGATGGCTGTGGGGAGTGGGAGGTTGTGTAAGACTTCCCATTCCCTGTTTAGTAAAAGTAAGTCCCAGCCAATTCCCAGAACTGAGTTGCTTTTACTGCAGCTATGATTTCATAGTTTGGATGTTGAGTCTGTGGACTTGTGGTAAGAAAGCAGATGTTGTGACTCAGAAACAATACTGTGAGGTGAAAGCTAAAAATTAACAATGGCTTTGATTTCATCTGTTTTCAGCAGGTTGACAGCAGAGGAAAATGGGAGTTTGAATGCTCTCTTTTGGATGTTCTTTCTTGTATTTGTCTTCAGAGAAACACTTCTATTTGGACTAGTGAACTTTTCTCCTGAGGCTCCTTCTGTTTTGTTGCTCTTGGCTGCTCTCAGTGTTGACTAATCAGCCAGCAGGATTGTCCAACAATCTGAAATCCTGGTTCTTCCATTTCTCAGCAATTCAAAACATCTTTTGAGCCAACAACGTCATCTGTGCCTCACAAATACTATGCTTTTCTACTTTTTAGTACGTCACTGAATTATTTAGAGGGTAGAGCAATATTAGATTAGGGTAGAGTATGTAGAGTAAACTTTATTTCAATATGAGCCATTCTTTTGATCACATGCCATGTTTGGCTCTTCAGCTCTCACTGAAATATGAAAATTTAGGACAGGATAGGATAAAATTTATTGTGTAAGAGAAAAAAACTTTTTCTCGTACACAATGCAAATAATGATGTTTTTTATTTTGAGGTCAGTAGAATTTGATTTTTAGGGTTCAAGAAAACCAAATTGTAACCAAGACTTCATGTCCCTTAGGATTTGGAAGTGAACAATTCAGTCAATAGCAATGCTGTTTTTGTTTCCTCCTTAAGCTCTAGCAGCACATCATGTCTTCCAATATTTGTTTTGCATCCATTTAATTTGATTCCCAGTTTCCTGTTTCCACTTTTATATGCCAGGAAAACAGTCCTAAAATTTCTTTTTTGTTTTGATATGTTTACCTTGGAGATAGTAATCAGGGTTTACATGAAGACTCCCTTTAATCAAACAGTGATCACACAATCCTACTGTCGGTAATGCAGCAAATAATAATTTATCATGGCCTTTCAATTATGCAATGATCAAATTATTATGATTGTCATGATGACAGATTTACCTTGTGCTTCTGGTGTGCTGGGACTTTATGTCTCATTATTACCCTGGAGACCAGTGCAGCCCATATCACGTCCTTAGAAGCAAACAGCTGGGCCTGTCTCGGGATGCTCGTTCATTTTTAAAAGGCAACATGTTACTAATGTTATTATCAAGCTAATTCAAGCTCCTTCATAAATTTGATTGGATGCTGGAAATTGTGCGCGAGTGACACAAAATAGAAGCTCCTACTGTTACTCATGATGTATTAATGCATTATACGCTTATTATATTATTATATTATATGCCTGTGATGGGATCACACCTGCAATGCACATCAACATCTTAATGTTGTGACCCATGAGTACTCAGTTGTCATTACAACATTATTACATGAGGACTCAGTACTCATAGGTTGGATCTCAACTACACACAAGTTTCATGACTGCATATTGCACAGTTGTGATACTTTGACAAAATATGTCCACAGACATACATAAGAACACTGAAAACCAGTTCTATGGTATTTCCTGCTACAGTAGGTGTCTCAGGATCACATTTTTCTATCATGACACACACACACATACACACACTTTAGGTTTTTATCACTTTTGATGACATTACATGGACTTGTTTAACCCTAACCTTACCCTAACCTTAATCCAAGTCTTCACCCTTCACACACACACCCACACACACACACACACACACACACACACGGACAGACAGACAGACAGACTGACAGACAGACAGACAGACAGACAGACACGGATACATACACGCATGTACTTCTATCCCTGTGAGGATACTCATTTCCTGGCCCCTTACCATCACAACTAACTGCCTAACCCTAACCTAAACCTAATTCTAACCAAACCCCTAAATCCTTCAAACAGCCCTTTCAAGGACTGTCTGAAAGTGAGGACTGGCCAAAATGTCCTCACTTTCTTGCAGTCCCTCACTCTCAAGGTCTAAAACTCAAACTGGCTCTAACAAAGATACATGTACACACACACACACACACACACACAGAGAGAGAGAGAGACTCACAGGTTGAAAATAAAACCAACCATGCTTTTGTGGCTAGTAATGTTGAGTATATTTTCTGCCTCACTTTCTGCCTTATTGTCTCATCGTCATGTCTTCTGCTGCCTATGGCCGTGGTATTAGAGCATGGAGAACAATGCGACATGCAGAGACCATCCTACTATGGTGTCAAAGCCCTACTACAGAGTGGACCTCTTCAACAGGCAGATGACCGACGTCCTGCTCACATCTTTGCTGGTCACAACCATAGAGAACAAGACCGTAGCCCATATTGGCACCTCGACTGGACGCCTGCTGCAGGTATACAGCACGATTTATAAAATTACAAGTTTTTTTCACCATCTGTTTTTGGTATTTTTAAGTATATTAATAACCATATGTTGTGTCTGTCTTTGCAGCTTGTACTGACAAGATCTAGCCCTATTATCTTTGCCAATTACTCCTTGGTAGAAAACCAGAGGGTCTCATCCATTGCTGCTGTTTACTCGTCAGAGTATCTTCTCTTTGTGGTTGGAGACAAGGTACAGCAACCCCATGTCTTTAAATGAGAGTAAAACAGGCAGATTTTCTAAACATACAATGGCTTGGTAGATATTACTGTCATCTGATGGCTCCTGGGGCTAGCTTTCTCCCCAGAGTTCAAAGACATGCAGCTCAGATTACATTACAATTACAAATGAGTTGGAAGCGTGACTGATTGTCTGTCCATGACCTCGTGATGCTCTCGAGACCTGTCCAGGGTATTTTCCTGCCTTTTTTCCAGTGCATGCTGGGATATTATGTGACCTCTGTGACCTACAGGATGAATAAGTGGCTAAAGAAAATCTATAAACTTCATATGGCTTTGTAGTTTGGGGCAGGGTGGATATTAGAGATTGACACTGGATCTGTAATCACATGGGTCTTGTGGTGCGTGAGACATTAGGACAATAACCATGTGTTTTCGATTGGTTTATTAGACTTCATTTCCACACTGGTAACTGTGTGACCTGTGAAACAGCCTGGTGCTGAATGAGGCTCAGCATCAGTTTGCATACCTTTCTTTGCATGAAAGGAATAAATTATTAAGGAGTATATTAAGGTCATTTCATTCAGTGGGTATGTTAATGGCAACATTAATAATGAAATAGCGCTGGGCATCTTTCACCTAAGACTGAAAATGCAACCTTAAAACTCTGTTTCAGATGATCCAGGTGCCCCAGAGAGGACCAGGCTGTCAACACTTCCTGACCTGCGCCATGTGTCTGACAGCCCCTAAGTTCATGGGCTGTGGCTGGTGCTCTGGAGTATGCACCTGGGAAAGCGAGTGTCACAGTCGGTGGAGGAATGAGTCCTGCCCACCAGGGATCACAGGGGTGAGGTTTGTTCCGTAAGCAGGGACACAAACATCTCTTAATGCAACTAACAAAAACATTTCATTTCAAGGTGGTACTATATATTGTGCTTTATTGACGCAGTTCTTTCCACGGACTGCTCCCCCTGATGGTCAAACAGAGCTAACGGTGTGTGGATGGGAGTTCCAGTCCCCCATGAGACCTGCCATCACTTCCAGAACCCACCAGGTCCGACTGGGACAGACTGCTTGCACTGTGCTTTCAGCCAAAAGCAACAGCACACAGTGAGTAACCCTGCAGATCTCATTTTGGTTCCAAGTACAATCTGTTCACACTTTAGTCATTTTGTTTCTATTTTATTTTTAAAGAGTGAGAAAATCCTAAGGGTGGGCTTTAAATACAAAGAATTGTAGTTTCTTTCCCCATAGCCTTCTGAGAAAGTGAGAAAACTGAACATATATTTGCTGCACATGATTGGATTTATCGAGGCTATTGGTATCACAAACTCTTCTACACTGCCTGACAATCAAAATGAGTCTAGACACCAACAATGTCTATGACAGTGTCGTTATAGGTTTGGTGAAATGTCATAATTGTGCAACAAGTGTGGCTAAAAAAGTGGAATACATTTAAGCTTAAAAAAGTTTTTTTTTTTTATATTCAAGTTAATTCTATAAAGACAATTTCATTATTGAATTAACTTAAAAGCTGTATTTTAGCAGCAACACTTGCCTGTTGACACGACTGTTTAAAGTCCAAGAATTTTGAATCTCACAGTACCACCGACATACTCATCCAAGCCTTTTGTGCTGCTCTTCAGCCTGCTGTGTAAGATTCGCTCCGGGGCCACTGAGCTGTCCAAACCAGTCAACATTACAGTGGAGGTGCATGAGAGCAAGGTGGAGGCACGCTACTCCATTGATGGGAACGCAGAAATGCCAGGATTTACATTTGTGGTAATCTTTGCTTTTATCATCTACTGATATCCTCATTACAACATACAAGCTAGGCATGTTCAAATAAGCTATTTAATCTATGGAACCACTTTTCAAACATGTTTGTTTACCATAATACTATAATAATCTGTTCCTCTAGATTCCCAACATCACAGAAATTCAGCCCAACTATGGGCCTCGTGTTGGGGGCACACTCATCACAGTAACTGGACCTCATTTGGATGCTGGGAAGACGAGGAAAGTCACTCTCAATGACGTGCCCTGTCCTATAAAGAGGTCTGGAAGTACATCTGCCTTCATCCGTTCTCTCTCATCACACTTGTTTTAAGTAAACTGTTTGTTTTACAGCTTTGTGCAGTTGCCCTACTTTCTGGAGGTTAAGAAGATGAGCTGCTGTTCAGAATCGTTTTATTGCCAAGGTGTATTAAGTCGACATGTTCCAACTTGTGGGGAGAGTAATTATGGTTTGGGAGACTGCGGGCTAACTCCTAGAAAAGTCTTGGCATCCAAAGACTTACTCAGAACAGAACTATTTTCTACTGTCGCTGTTATCTTATTGAACATGCAAAATAAAAAAAAGCATGAATGTTTTACTACAGTTTATCTGTTATGGCTTGCATTTCACATACTTCTGTCTGTCTACAGAGTCACAAAGCCCAAAGGCAATGTGTCCTCCATCATCTGTCTGTCCCAGCACATCTCTGAAGTGAGGGATGTTCCTCTGAGTGTTTTCATCGACAAGTCTCCTGTCCTGACCACAAAGGTGTTTTACTACAAAGAAAACCCAAAGATTACAGCCGTCCTGCCAGCATGTAGTTTTGACAGGTAGGCCTCCAGCACAAACAGCTGCTGTGCACGTGTGGCTTGATGTGGAAATCAATCTATTGAATCAAAACAAAGGACACACAAGTAGAAAAATATTGTATGCACATTACATTTTCTCATGACAAATTTAGCTGTACCAGAAAATGCTTTTATTTCCTCTGACATTATGTAAATGTAACCTTACACATTCATCTGAATTGCAGGGGGTCAAAGATTGTGATTGAGGGGGAGAACCTGGATTCTGTTTACCGCACCATCATCCGCTTTAAACCCAATGAAAGCCACTTGAAACCTGTGACAAGGGTACAGTGTTCATCATAATGTACATTAGATACACTGAAATGCATTCTATTCTTTCAATCAGTACAGTTTTATAATTACTTGCTTTCCCTCCAAAATCATATTCTTACATTTTAATGTATGGGTTGAGCATTAAAGTGTGATCACACTGCTGTGTTTCAGGAGTGCATCGGCAAATCCTTGCCCACAAGGATGGAGTGTGTCTCTCCTGTGTTCCCCAGGGATGAGACAGAGGAAGGAGAGCTTTCTTTTGACATGGATGGAGCGGTGGGACTTTGGGACAAAGAGTTCTCCTACCACCCCTACGGCGAGCCCATACCTTTTGAAACAGAGGGACATGTGCTGAGTTTGTACCCTGGGTTTGATGAAGTGTCATTACATGTAAGAGACATCTCTGCTTTTTGAATTATTAACATAACAAATTTGTTTTTCTAATATGTATGACAGATTTTTAAAGAACTCATATCTTGATTTGATCTCTCTGTATACAGCATCAAAAGCTGAACCTGGTGAGCTCCTGCATGACCATCATTATGACAGTGGCAGGTGTTAATTGTGATGCTAAAGTCCTGGATAATGAGATCACCTGCAGGATCCCCAAAAACATGACCATTCCCAGTGAGGGACTGCCAGTGAAGGTTAGTGAGGCCGGAGGTTTAGATGATGATTAACTGACTGACCTACCAGCATGCAGCACGGAGACCCAAGTCACACATGTGCTTGTCACCAACAATTATTGTACATTGTGCAAGTGCAGTAACAAAATCCACCTTCCGCTAACCCTCTACTGCTAAAAATCTGTCACATTAGTTCCTGTCGAATGTGCATGCTGTGTGTTTGAAGAAGGTTTGAAACATGGAACACAAAATAACTAAATTAAATTCCCATTGAAATTTTAACAATACAGTTGAGACAATGCAGAAATAAATTTGAACTTTGTTGGTATTTAGACTTATGCTTTTAAGCATGGAGTCAGAGCTTTAAAGTCATCCACGTGTGACAGAAAACAGGGCCAGTCTCAGTGTAATTTGCTTGAAGCCTAAATAATTTACAGTATGTTTTCTCATTGAAGAAAAAGATTGAGATGAGTGCAATTCTAACTGTATTTACTACGTGTGATTTTGGTTCTTTAGATCTCCATCAACGGGCAGGTCCACAACGTTGGCACAGTGGTGAGGGTCAGCAACCACTACATGGTGGGCATTGTTCTGGGGATCCTGGCAGCTCTGGTGGCAGGGGCGGTGCTGGCCTTTGTTGTCATGAAACACTTACGGAAGAAGAAGAAAGGTAGGCTCCTCTCAGGCATGTGGACCTTGGTCAGTCCTGTTTATCCATCTGCTACCGTCTTTCAACTGGAACATCCCTGGGGTTGCATAGGATGTACAGTTGTTTTTTTTCCAAGGGTTGATGATTAAAAAGTGTTGGGAAATGTTTTTCAGCCTCCATGGTAGAGACCCGTTTGGCCCACAATGCTAACCGCTCTGGTGCAAATAATGTGGAGCTGTCACCTGTTGGGGACTACAGGAGAGGTGACAGTAGCTAAGCACTTACCATGTGACACTTTAATACTGTCACCTAATTTGGTACTGACACTCATACCTTTGTAACTGTCATTAATATCTATCTCTCTCTGGACTTTCACCAGTAGTATCCTTGAGTCCTCCCACCCCTCTGGTGGGGTCGGTGGTGTTCCCAACCAGGGCCTACACTGCAGGCAGCATAGATCCTTCCCTCACTCCCCTCATGCCCCCAGAGAAGATCTCCATCTCCAGTTTTAGGCCAGAGCTGCTGGAGGAGGTGAAGGATGTTCTTATTCCCGCTGAGATGCTTCTTGTGCAGCACCACCGGATCATAGGGAAGGGTAAGCAACCCCACTGTCTCTATTTGGAACACAAAACTTATTATGGAGCCTTGTGCAAGATCATATCTGTCTATCCTTGTGTAAGATAATATCTGTCATATCCGTATGTCATTTTGTTTTTTTTCTGCAGGCCATTTTGGCACTGTCTATCATGGCTACTTCACAGACCACAACAGCAGAGAAATCCACTGTGCTGTCAAGTCTTTGAATAGTGAGTAAAATTTGCTTCTTGAGTGCTGATACTGTATATACACCTTAGGAACGAACTGAATTTCTATAGTAGCCCTGCTGTTGAACAAGCTGCCACAGGATTTAGGATGTGTTCTGATTCCCTTTTAAAAGCAATTATTCAAAATTACTTTTCCTTTCTTCTTTTAGATTAAAGTCCATAATGTTTATATATGTGTGTGTCATCTAGGAATAACAGATGTCGAGGAGGTGGAGCAGTTTCTGAAGGAAGGTATCATAATGAAGGGGTTCCACCACAGTAATGTGCTCTCTCTGCTCGGCATCCTCCTGCCACACGAAGGGCTCCCTCTAGTGGTGCTACCGTACATGAAACACGGGGACCTGCGGCACTTCATACGCTGCGAGAAGAGGGTGTGACAGCTACGTTAAAACAGTGGAAATGAATCATATGATTTATGTACAGTCATGTATTTACTACCTTGTAGCATTTACAACTGTTTTAATTCAGTTTTTTTGTCATGTGTTTGTGGGATTTGCTTAGAATCCTACCGTGAAAGATTTGATTGGCTTCGGGCTGCAGGTTGCCAAGGGGATGGAGTATTTGGCCCAGAAGAAATTTGTGCACAGAGACCTTGCAGCTCGCAACTGCATGTGAGTCATTGAAATGTGCTGAGATAAAGCAACTTATTCACTCCCATTAGGCCTGAATTTCTCTGTGATTTAGTGTAAGAGATATTTCATGATATGAATTTGTTTGAGGATGCTGCATCACTGCAACAATCAGTTCAAATGTTCTGCAACAAGAATATCATCTTACTGTTTCTGTCTTTAGGCTGGACGAGTCATATACAGTCAAGGTGGCAGACTTTGGCATGGCCAGAGATGTTTTTGATAAGGAGTATTACAGTGTTCAGGATCACAGGAAGGCTAAGCTGCCCGTCAAGTGGATGGCCATCGAGAGTCTGCAGACACAGAAATTCACCTCCAAGTCAGATGTGGTGAGGAAATGAAGATCTGCTTTTATCAAGACCTCTGCAGTAGTTGTCAACGTTTGGGTACTGAGGGATGCTTGTCAGTGTTTGTAGGGGAGGAAATTAATATTTCATGTGTGATGTATGTGTTATTGGTATTAGGTAGATTATGAAAAATAGCATTATTTGACAAGGGAGGACAGTAATTATGTCTCCAGTTCACAAAATTTCAATATTGACTAACTGGATAGGGAAGCAGAGAAAAAACCTCTGAAGCCTTTAAAAACATTTAATGCAACAAGCAAAAAAAAAAAAAAAAGGATGAATAGTTGCAAACCTTAGATGTGGCTTTGGTTTAAGGGGTCACAAGCCAAAAAGCACACAGCATTTTACACTGATAGGGAGCATGGATTGAGCATTAAATATTCTGGATTTTTTTCAGCACAACACAGGAAACATTGTTTTACAAATTTACTCCAGTCTCACCATCCTAAGTGCAATATTGGCTTATTTTTGTCAGAACCATGTTGTCTGTGTTCAGGGCTGTACAGTTTTTCTTGTTCATCTTCCACAAAGCAGAGTGAGAGAGACACAACTCACTGTATTTAACACCTCACCTTACAAATTCTACATAGGTTTTTAGACTTTTTTTTTTAATGTGTTTGCAAAGCACAATACTGATTGGGAGTTCAGCTCTGTACAAGTGGACTGGTACTTGCTGTAACTTTTGCCTCTCTTGATGCAGTGGTCCTTTGGTGTGATGATGTGGGAGATGCTGACCAGAGGAGCAAGCCCCTACCCAGAGGTGGACCCTTATGACATAACACATTACTTACTGAAGGGCAGGAGGCTTCCCCAGCCTCAGTACTGCCCTGACCCTTTGTAAGTAGTAGGAGTAATAGCATTATCGGTCACACTCTGTGTGAAGGGGGTGTGAATAAGACTGACATGACACCTCTCATGAACATGAAGGAGACTTTATGACTGGTGACATGACATGTCACTCCATCAGTTATGTCATTTTAATGCAAAGTTGATGAGATGTCTTTGTTACTACAACTTGACTTTACCCAAGACAACATAATCATGTCATAAATGTGCCAGCTTTAACAACTTTGACATGACATTGAACTGTCATATTTGGTTGGTTTTGACATTGGCTGTCATGAGAACATTAGATTGTGTCATGAATGTTTTCCTTGACCTCAGTGGTACAATTTGGACTGGTTGATAAAATGTCAGTTTTACAACAGGGAGTAATGTTGCTGACATGTTAAATGGACTTTCTTGATGGACAGACAGCTTGATTTATTGGCAAAATAACCACTAATTGCTGCTACCTGTTGTTGCTGCAAGCTAGTTAGCATGGTTAGCCATGCAGGTAGCAGTCCTATTAGGTGACTCAGCCCCCGGGTGCCAGGAGCCAAACCCAACCAGGAAACCACCTTAGTTCTGTATTCCTTATCATCAAACTGGCCTCCGTTGGTTCATAACAGGTGTTACGTCATGGTTATATGACAGTGTCATGTCAGTTTTATGCTCACCCTTTCAAGTGTTACTGCATTATGTTGCTCGCTTTGTTAAAATAATCTAAAGAATCATTTTGAGTTTTGTTTGCTGGTGCTTAGTTTGTATCCATTGTAAAACTACACATTAGTATGAATACGAATGCTATGATACTACTGACATAGATTTGTATCTACAAAGTGGAAATGAAACAGTCGGTGGGACAAAGTCCAGCAAGTTGTTCAAATGGTCGCTCAGGAGTGTTAAACACGTAAATTGTCCACCACTTGGTGTTCCAACATGGTTGAGCAATGCAGTTTGGGAGTTAATGTGTATGTCTACAAGGCACACACACACACACACACCCACACACACACACACACACACACACACACACACACACACACACACACACACACACAGGTAGAACCACATACACACACTTGACTTAACAAGGAATAAGCCAACATATTTTTGCTTTTTTAATGATAAATCCGTTGAGCTGTAATCTTTTGCCCACCAACTTAAAGATTGATGGAGAATAAATCAACCATTCACACCCCTTGTCCACTTAGGCCTTGTCATCTATCCAGCATGGGCAAATAGTCCATGGAGTGTCACCCAGGGGCCCATGTAGAACTTCAACACTGGACATTAAAGAGCCAGACATTTTCGGAATTTGCTTATTTGCTGTCATGATGAAAGCAGCTCTGAAAGTTAGATGAGAAGGCAACTGGTCCTATGACTGACTGATGCTCAGGACAACTTAATTTTGGTTGTCATCAGTAAACCACAGTGACCACAGTATTATTTCTGGTGCTTACCTGTTTAGTCACAGCTAAATACGACTTAAAGGCCCTGTACACCCACAGAGGCGTTCTTACTCATTCTGGTGCAACAAAGCTAATAGGTGGGCCAGACATGTTAACCAAGCATGGTCTACACATGCCCACACAGTCCTCAGAAGAGGTCTAATCAGGCATAATAACTAAAGACACTTGTGTGGGTGGGCTTGGGTGCCCTCAGCCAGATCAAAACCACATCACCTTATGAACTTCTGCTTACTGTTGGAAGGAAAGGAAAACACTTTGTCTTTTTTTCCCCAGGTATAGCATTATGCTTCAGTGCTGGGACCCCGATCCAGAGTTGAGGCCCAGTTTTGCTACGTTGGTTTCGGCTGTCTCCACCATCCTGTCCAGCCTGGAGGGAGAACACTACATCAGTCTGAATGTCACCTATGTCAACCTGGACCAACCGCGGCCCTACCCAGCCCTCACAGAGTCTGCTGATGAATACGACTCCACAGATGTTGAAGACTCAGGCTCAGTCTCTTCCTGATCCACGGTTCCTTCTCCCTCAACTCTAAACTAGTATCGGTGCTAACAGCAACAGCACAAAAAACCTCTGCCATTTCACAACAGTGTCTCTTATCACAAAACACCTGAAACAGATATATTGCCTCCTGTCTATGTGCATCAACATGGTAGTGAGATGCTTTCAGCTGACATAGCCTTTGGGCAGCCATATTGGAGGTCTGTCACTTTTACAACAATAGCTGCATAAAGGGTGAGCTTCCAAACTTGGTCTTTAAAAGTGCTGAATAAACATTTAGATTCTGTATTTTTCACTGCTAACAGATGCACTGGTGATACAGCTTTTGTAGTGCTAACTTGTTAGCCAGACAAGCACTTATTACATATCCATTAGAAGCCAATTAGCATTCCAGTGGTTCACCACATTGCCTTGCAGGTTAGCTAGCTAGCTATCAATGGTAAAAAGAAGACATAAAACAGTTTGTTCAAGATTAACTGAGGTAAGAGGTTTCAAATACCAAAGCACAGTGTAATAAAGGCGCAGGCTAGGGCTGAATTAAATAACAATACTGGACTGATGTGTTAACATACTACAGGAGTCATTTTCAGATATTTTTTTTATGTCCAACTGGTATTAATGTAGGCATTATAAATGCAAAGTCAGTTCCTCCATGTCCATGTCTACCCATGTTGACTACAGTGTTGAAGGAAGGAGTCACAAAAAGTAGATCTACTACTCAAATGAGTAAAATCAATGTAAATCAGTGGCACATTAGCTTTCTTTTACTGCTACATAGCGTACTGTTACAGCAACAGAGTCCATGTGTAAATACATGTAGGTATGCATTCCCACATTAGCTTTTAATTCTTTTGCAGAGTAGTGATTGTTCCGTGTGCTTGGGATCATTCTTCTGTAAGGCACAATGTTGACCACAATGTTCTCAGAGCAATCTGACATCACCCTGTTGCTTGTATTTAAGATAGTATAATAAATTAAAATATTTATTTGTTTATAGATTTGTTCTCATGCTGTTGACTTGCAAACATGCAGACTCTGCCATTTGCCATTGATTTATGTCACATAGTCAAATATTTTCCCGTATGGTTGCTGTGTAAATTGACTGACCAGGCTTTTGTTGCTGTTCTCCACTAGAGGTCAGCATTCTGTTAGAAATTGAACAACATGGATGCAGATTTTTTTTTTTATATGTTCATCATTTTCGCAGTAGCATAGCAACATGGATGACCCAGGTCTTTCCCCCATGTCTTAAAAACAACCAATAAGCCCTGTAGATGCCACATAAGATATTAAATACAGACCAGAACAGCACAGCACACCATGCAGGAATGTCTTCCTCTTTCCTTTGTCTTTCATTTGTTCCACCTTCAAACATTTGGCAGGGGCAAGTGACTGCATTTTTAATTAAAGGAGTTGAGGAAACAGCCAACATAAACAAACAACCTGTCAGTCTCAAAAAGAAAGCAATCACACGCCAACATACAGTAACAACTCCCTGTGCTGTAAACAGACGTCACACACAGCGAGCACACTTCCTCCACAACAAAACCAGAGTCAAATAAAACCAGAGGGAAATAAAGATCATAACGTTTTCTCTTTTTTCATGCTGCCAAGAACAAAAGTCAATCCCCAAGTGGTGGGGCCTTTGATATAGACAGAGTGAGCCCAGCTTACGTTGTCAAAATGTGTATGTGTGTGTGTGTGTGTGTGTGTGTGTGTGTGTGTGTGTGTGTGTGTGTGTGTTAGAGAGGCCATATTTTGCAGGGCAGAGCTCACAGGATGCACACTTGAGAGGATTCAAGACAGCCATGACCCCCCCCATTTTCTCTCTGTGTTGTTCCCTGTTGTATTATCTGGGCTATAAAAAGTGCTGAACCTGTGAAGAGTGCTGCTGTCAGCTGTGTGACCATCTCAAGCTTCATGTCTTGTCTCCTGAGCTGGCTTCACCATTACTCCTTATACTGTTTAATGGGCATATCATACATTCATTTTCTCCTTCCCTTCCTCTATTGTTTGTTTCTATGGACTTGAAACCAAATGCAGAGACTATGACAGCTGATGCTGGTTTGACCATGATGCAGAGAGTGATTTATGTCTGTGTGTGTTGTATGGCAGCCTCATCAGACAGAACGTGAATAACCAGTGCTCGAGTGCTGTGTCAAGTTTTTAGAGAAGGACAGCAATCTGTGAGACTGGCCATCTGAACAAGCCTCTCTGAAAGTGGTGGGCTAATTATTTCCGTTGCTATGTGATGATGGCAGGCCCTCACAAATAAGTGCTGGAGCCAAACTAGGAGCTCTTGGATTCTGCTCCAGTAGGATCTAGTATAAAAGAGGGCCTGTGAAAAATCCTATGGAACCAGTGAAACAAGACTCTCATCATATGTTACACTGTGCACCAGGAAACAGCTACGTACAATGTAAAAAAAGTACAGTCAGAGCCATTTTTATCCTTAACAGTTCATCCTGAATCCATCCACCCTCTGCAGAAAAGTACCACTGTGATAATGCAAGTAAGTTTGTGAGATAAAGCTATGCTAGGATACTGCAATAACATTTCAGCTGAACATCAGCACTGCTCTCCTTTAATCTGGTCTGTAAAGATGCTACAAAATGAACCTGAAGAAGTTACAATCTGTTCAAATTTGCAACCTTGCACTTTCAGTACCAAACAACCATGGAGACTAAGTGAATTTATGAGAACTGCACAGGAATCATTCAGCATTACTAAACTGCACAGTCTTTGGATCTTAATGGTTTGTAGTGGCTGTTAGAAGCAGACATGAAGAGAAAAATATTTTTTTGTACCATGTTCAACCATAATTGGTGCATCCAGCTTTCCCTGCTCTCAGCACTTATTCCTTTATTTCAATTTATTACTTACTGTGTGTTAATAAGATTTGACTGTTCACTACACAGAATAAATGTGGTTAATATATGTCTCAGTATGTCAACATTGCAGTTCCTCTCATTTGCAGCACATTTATAGTTTGGAGCACTGGTTTCACATTTAATTGCTGAGTATTCCCTTTTATGATTTCCATTTCATCACCTTTCATATGCACAATACAGCTCAAAGTACTAACATTTAAACAATTAACCAAATTAAAACGTGTCTTAACTGGTGTGATGCTGTGGTGTTTGATGGCCTAAGGTAGTGGCTTGGAGTATAGAGGCAGAGACAGTTGGCCAAGTATGGGTGTGCTAACTAATTTAAAACCCTATATGCCAAAAATAAAGTGTAAAAATCAATTCTGAAAGAGAGGATGGTAATGCTAAGATGCTAAAATAGTTATGATGTGGTAATCTAGTTAAAAGAGCACTGTTCCAAGCAAGATAAAACCAAAACAATAATTAATTTCTTTGCATCAGGAAAAATAAAATCTTCCTTTTGCAATATTTTTCACATGGAAAAATGCAGTCCTGACATACTCAATATGCTTACGAAGTTTTTGCTTCAGGTTTTGCCAGAATTGTCCAGCCTTCGTAGGACTTTGTCTCTTTTAGAATCAGCACCAACAAAGATAATTTCAGTTTTTTCATCTTTTAATTTCAAACAGTTGTTGCAAACACAAACTTTAAGACAGTCTGGGTTCATCAGGCACTAGTACAATGTCGTCTGCATAGCTGTGAATACAGTCTATCGGCAAGTGGAAGCATGCATACTGAAAAAGGGTGTGGACCAAGTGAGTAACCATGTGGAACATCATATGATTCATATGAAATGTAAAGGATACTCACCATTATTTACAAAGAACACATTTAATAGCTTTATATTAAGATAACACATGGTTTGAAAAGACAGAAGAGTTTTAAGGGAAATCAGGATTTGCATTTAAGTTTTAACCTGAGTGAAAGTCAGAAGTGAATTACACTTTTAATATAGTGTGCCTGAAATCTGTCGCCATTAGAATTTCCTCTCGACCTGTTATGTTGCCTATAACCTGACAGTGTAGATATGAGCCATCCATCAGCAGCCTAGGCCTCTGAGCAGTCATACCCAGCTCTGCTGAAAGGAGCCCCACAAGCTGCAGCAGATGAGAAGAATGCAAACTGTTGCTTGCCCGTTGTCAGTTCTGTATCAGTAGGAAGAACTTCACTCCCCTGAGAGTTCTGGTCTGCATCTGTAATACATGCCATTAATAATGTACACATCTTCTTTTCTTTTTTTACAGAGAGAAGAAAAATCAAACTTTTCTCTCCCCAGCCTATGTTGACAGCAGAAAGGAGATGCACTCTGTCAAGCAGATATTGGTCCAGTACCTGGGCTTGAAATATAGTGATGTTAAAAGCCATTGATTTTACAGCATCATGGCTGACTTATTTTACCCAGGAGGCAGAGTATGAGGTCAAGACACACAGCTGATGTTTTTTTAATCTGGGAGGTTTTATGCATAGAAGGTAGAAATTGGCCTTTCTATCTCCAGATAATTCCTAGTAGATGTCCACATCTGAAAAAAGGTGATATATAAAAATATAAACAACAGCAAATTCAGTCTGCTGTGAAGTAAGTCATCTCCTCTTTGTGGTCATCAATTTATTTTACAAGTGCCAGTGAGTGCACATCATACTCTGGGAAAAAATGTGCCAAGCTCTTTCAGCAGTTTTTAACTCATCTCTTCTTTTTCAATACAAATCAAAATAATTAAAATAAGATTGAATCGCTGCCTGCCTCTCAACACTTAGGCACTTGTTGTGGGACTTACAGCTATGTCCTGATCAAAAATGGAGCAGGGGGATTAATGATTTCCTGCCTCCATTAATCTTTATCAAGCTGTGGCAGGCTTCTCAGTTGTCACTGGATAGTAGTAAATTGTAAACAGGAGAGCAAAGAGGAGAGTCCTTTGGGTCCATTTACACCTCTGTGCTAAGGTGTATTAAATCATTGAAGTGTAAACTGTGCTTCAAAGTGGTCTGAGGTCCTCCTGGAATACAGAAGGGACCGACAAATGAACACTGGCTAGATTACTTTGACCATTTTAGTAACAATAAAAAATTATTTCTGTTTTAGTTATACAGCATGTGTATCATGAAAAGTAGTCTGACAATATACTAAACTAGAGAAGGAAAACAATTTGAAAGGACAAAATGATTATGAGGTTGATGTGCTGACGTTCAGCTTTTTGGAATGTTAAGCAACCTAAAGGTCCAGTGTGTAGGGCTTGTGGGGATCTATCGGCAGAATATGGCAGAAATGGAATATAATATTCACAATTAGGTTTTTATGGTGTATGATTAGGTGAAAATAAGAATAGTTGTGTTTTTGTACTTTAGAATGAGCTCTTTATATCTACACAGGAGGCAGGTCCTCTTCAGACCACAGAGTCTGTCATGTTGCACTGCCATGTTTTTGTAGTACATGGTCTGCAGATATTTAGTATGGCTGTCCATAGCCCAAGAGGATGAGGCATAGTGACTTTGGTGATGCCTTTACTTTCCATCTTGTGGGGCCATGATGGCGATCATGGCGATCTTGGCGGTTTTTATCAGGTAATGTTTTTAATGATCTTGGCGATCCCCTGACTTTTCATTTAGTGCAGTCATCAGATTAAAATTTAAAGCCCTGGAAAAATAATGACATTACTATCATTCTCAGTTTTTGAACATGGAAAACATTACCTGATAAAAATCAAATAAAGTTTTATTGTCACATACACAGCCATACACAGTACAATGTATAGTGAAATGTCTAGCTGTAGAACTAGTCTAACAAGTGAAATAAAATAAAGATTCATCTAATAATATACCATGAATAGCATAGAATCTAAAATCTAAATGTCATTATGTTAACTTTATCACTGTACGCATTTCAGCATGTTGACTTCTTCAGTCTTTCGTCCAGTTAATAGGACAAATTAAGATCAACATAAATTAAGTCATCATATTCAACATATGGTTGCCAACCATTCTTAATCAGACTGTTTCAAGTCTATGACCCATACACCTTGGTAGCTTCCAGGCCTGTATACAACCACTGTCACATCTGACCTGTTTTGTGGGCTTTTTGCCTTCAGTCTGGTCCTCACCAAGTCAAACAAATACCTCGGGTTGAGGTCAGGTGACTTGGCCAGTCAAGAGCACATTTGGCCCTTTGGAAATAGAACCATTACAATCAATAGGTCAAACTGCAATTTGAATTGATAATTCTAGTAATTGAGGATTCACTCTCAATTACAGATAGCTACACCTGATATGAGATCAACAACAGCTGCTGCATTAACTTTAACACATAACTGCATAAGAAAATGATCTAAAAACTTGGACGAATACTTGAGCTGGTAGCTATTTACCTTTTAGTCTTTTACTCAGCTAATTTATTATTGATGAAACATATTTCAGATACTGGGCAGATGGACGCTGGGCGCTAACAAGAGGATGCCAGAATTCAGTCAAGATGAAACTAGTGACCCTTGGTTTCTTATAGAAAGAGAAGATAAGATCAATAATTCATTGTAAATATCACCCTCAACATTTAATGAATAGTATTAACTTGTACAGCTCATGCCATGGGTGGACATTTTTGGCGCCTTTTCTGAGCCAGCCTGATCACCAAGTTCTCAAAAATGGCACAAAGGGGCGAGTACAATACAGTACTCATACAACCTGCAGAGGTGTCTGCACCTGACTTACAGCATCCTTGATTTTAATTATGTAGACTAGCATTCCATCCAAGCTGATATCGTATCTAATAGTGGTTTCTAGTACAAGAAGATGTAAAAAGATGAAAATCTGGTGTATAGACAACCACCCAAAACACTTTGTCCGCAGAGATGTAGTGCAAGTAGTAAAAGCAAAGCATGACAAAGTCCACAGGTTTAATGACACTGCATATTATTTGAATAATTCATCGCCCCCACACAAAACATTTATTGAATGTGATTTTGATTAGAGTCTCATCCTCTCCATTAGGGTATTCATGTAATATTCAATGAGGCATCACAACTGTCTAAAGAAGAAATTACCTTGAGGAATTTGATTTGCATGTCAACACACAGATACATGGAGTTATTGTCCCTGGACCTGGACCCTGTAGGGCCCATTTGGGAGGAAGTGAGAACACCCCCTTTGAATGGACTGAAAATCCCTGTGGAGTTCACTGCAGTGAACATTGAATGATAGCTATAGGGGAATTTCGTGCTGGATAAATTTTAGCATATGTCTTTGTCCTGAGTTGGGGTGAGTAGTCTTTCAGAAGTATCATCAGTCACTGTAGTGCAGCAGCTCAGAGGGTGATCCAACATGACCAAGACTGACCTGAGCAGTGCCAGTTCCTGTGTATGTAGTATGTGAAGTCTGAAAGAGAGCACTAGGGAATGCTGTAAAAACAACATTTACAGTAAACCTTCCCTGAGCAAAAAAATATTGAGAAAAGTTCTCGAATAATACATCACAGCCTTCGCAACATATTGAATTAATGATACCTTGCCCAAAGCAAAGGACGTTCAGAGAGTTCTGCTATCAACAATACTTGGCCCACCTCGACTTTGGTTTAAGGCACACTCATCTTTTCATCTCATTTGGTTGTCTTATCCTGGAGGCGGCACAGTAAAAGGAGGAATCCTGCTTATTATAAGTAAGAAAAAGACTCAAATAAAACTCAGGTCATCAACAATGGGCATCTTATCATTCTAGGCAAAGTGCCCCCCCCAAAAAACAAAAACAAAAAAAAAAACAAAAAAAAAAAAACAAAAGGGTAATGCATTCTTACAAAAACTTAAGAAAATGTAAACCTCTAATTCACCTCAGTCTCTGCCTGCCACTGTTTACCTCATTACTCCCATCTCAAGGGTCAAGGAAAGTTCAACCTTTCCCCACATGCTCAAATATATTCTTTTCACTAGTCGTTAGGCCATTGACTCATTTATGCCCTGCGGTTCCAGCTACAATGTGATACACTGCCTTCTTCTTCAAAATAGACCGCCACCAGTAGTCCTCTTATGAAATACTTGCTTCCTTATTTCTCTGAAGACACCAATCTGGAAGCAGCTATACCAAAGTATAAGATCAAGCTGAACAGAAATATTCTCTGTTAAACATTTAACGATTCACCATCTCACCAGTACTATTCTTATTCTTATTCATTTCTTTTTTTGCTATCCTAAACAGCCAAGAGGTACTTTGTTTGGCTATCAACACAGGAATGAGTCACCAAGAATAGCCTCCAGTGGGACAATAGTCTGCTACCGGCAGTCGAAGGCAGAGCTCAATTATAGCAGGCTTTGTGTGAGTCCTATTCCTTGAGTCTTGCATTGTATTTTTCAGAACATGGGAAAATTAATGATAAAGCCCATCTTTTTGGACATCCGTGTCATTAATTTGTGCCTAGGGGTGTACAGGGTGATAACACTGGAACACAATAGGAGACGAGAGAGAGCACATATTTGGCTCATCTGTAGAACTGTCACACTTAGTAATGGAAGTTCTCAGCTATTGTGTCTCTTTACTGTCTTTGATGGAATTTTCTTTTCATTCCTTTATCTCTTGCATCCTTTATCTTATAGGAAACTGATGATGTGATAGAGAGCCCAGTTTTCTCCAGTAATCATATTATCAGAGCAGTTAATCAGTGGCAGCATGGTGCATTTGTAAAGCTGTTAGACTGGTTTAGGTTTATTGGATAAGATTCAGCCTCATGGTAATGGGTTATTAAAAATGATGTGAGGGAGCTCAGAAATTGGGAATTACTCATCATAAATGCGCTTAAAATACACTGGACAAAATTCACTGAAAATAGTACAGTATATGAAAATGTAGCTAGTGGAATGGATTGTATAAGATATCTTCAGCAGTGAAAAGTAACTAAATTTTCTCAATAATGATAAGTTTAGTTAAGATTAGATAAGATAAGATAAAACTTTATTAAGCCCACACCTGGGATATTAAGTTGTTACAGCCAGCAAAGTATTGAAAGATAGGCAAAAAAGCAGTTGCATACAAGTTAAAGATAAAGATAAAAAGGATACAGGATAAAAATAAAAATCAACTATGTATATGCACATTATGTTCAGATTATAAAAAGACAATAAAAAAGGAAATAATCTAACAATGCCATATATTGAACTGCACTTGAGAAAATACTGTTGCATAAAAAAAAGGATATTGAATGGCACAATTCAAATATGGATGATAATAATACAGTCTTTGTACTATTGCACAATTGAAAAAATATAGCAGTACACAGTAAAAATTGCACACATTGTAATGAATGTGAGCATATATTAGCATAAATAACAGTAGCGCAAAAACAGTAGCTTTGAAATGGGAAACAAACATCAACACAGTGCTACATTAGATGACGCTGGAGTTAAACAGTCTGACAGCTGTTGCAATGAAGGACCTGCAGTAACGTTCTTTCTTACACAATGGATGCAGCAGCCTGCTTAAGGAGCTGCTTAAGCCCCCAACTGTCTCATGCAGGGGGTGGGAGGGGTTGTCCATTATTGATGTGAGTGTGGCTAACATCCATCTCTCACCCACCTACTTGACGGTGTCCAGAGGGCAGTCGAGGACATAGTCAGCTCTCCTGACCAGTTTGTTTTGTCATTTTTTGTCCCTCTCAGAGCTTCCACAGCCCCAGCAGACCACTGCATAGAAAACTGCAGATGCCACCACAGAGTCATAAAAAGTTATTAACCGTGTCCTTCATACAGGACCTCAGTCTTCTTAGCACGTGGAGACGACTTTTACATTTCCTGTACAAATATATAAATACTGTACTGTACTGGCTATAATTGATATTTTCATAATAGCAATATATGACATGACAATGTGAAATGTGACAATGCAAAAGGGGATGTTCGAAGTGATGAACCTATAGAGAATTATTACCTGAATGTGCAATGGCATACAGCTGCCTATGGAGCAACATTCACATTGTCTGGAGTCATGTGTCCCTACCATGAATATAAGTATGCAGTCCACTCTACTTTTAGCTCTGTTTTTGGTCTCTACCAACTCCTGAGGGAAAGATCTGGCTCCTTTAGCCACTAATTGCTACATTATGTTCACTTGGTACTCTTTAATTATGTCTGTCCGCTCTTTTGGGCTGGGAAGGTAGTGTACAGTAGGTTTTTAGAGCTTTTCGCTGAAAACAGCGGCCAGCTGCGACTTGTGTCTACACTAGGAATGGTGAGAGTGAACAAAAACACAACTCCAGTCAGCTCTGATTATTTATTTATTTATCAACCTGTTCTTGCTCACAAGCAAATGGCATTTTAGATCACTAAAATGGAGATTATGAAAAAGGCCTTCTCTGGTTTCTGTGCATCTGTTTATAAAATGGATCTTTGAGAGATGGTGACCATTGTTACTAGTTTACTTACTTGCAATGAGCAAACATCTGAAACAACAACAATGGCAGACTACCAGTCAGCCTACCTTTGGTTGGCCCTGCTAGACTGTGTGCCAGAAAGGTGTTAAGATACTATAAATTAATAAATAATTACCTACTACTGTTTGCAGTGTTGGGAAAGTTCACTTTCTACATGAACCAGTTCAAAGTTCAGTTCACAAATTTTAAAATGAACTCGTTCAGTTCAAAGTTCATAATTCAAAATTTTGAACTGAGTTCATCGTTCTAAAAATGAACTAGTTCATAGTTCTTTTTGTCCGTATGTTGCTGCGAGCCATTTTTTTTCAAAATTATTGCCACAGCCCAGATAGAACCACAGACAGCAATTATTTTATCAGTTTTAACTCTGTAACTATCCATCAGATTTCATCTTCATGTCCAGTTTTGAATTCTTATCCAACCAGGGTTTACATTAGCATTGAGGGGACAGCATTTCCCCATTGCTGCTTTAACACTTTGTTGCTGTCCATTCAGTCCACACTAGTAGCAGCTGCAGCTTTCACCGCATGTGACTGAAGTGTGGACTTTCTTTTTGAAAGCCGGTGGGCAAAGTTTGCACAGAAATGTAAGATTTTTCCTATCCTCACCGACCTTGTCATAAAACTCTTTTAAATGATCATACGACGCCTCCATGCTGCTTTTTGTTTTGATGACGCATGCGGTGGTATGAGACTGGTGACTGGTGTTGCCAGATTGGGAGTTTTTTCCGCTATATATTAAGGCCTGTTTACGGTGTGTTTTTGCCAGGTTTTCGCCTGGAAGGCTCTATAGAAATCTGGCACCCTACTGAAAGAAGTTAAACTGAGAGAGCGTGCTGTTCACAGACACCAGAATGAACGAGTTCATAGTAACGTTCATCAGGCAGTAATACAGTACGTTCAGTTCACGTTCGCCCAAAATATGAACGAGTTCATGAACTAGCGTTCAATGAATACGCTCAGGCACAACACTGACTGTTTGCCTTTTTCAACACACTACCACTAAAGGAAAATAAGGCCCCTGCTCACGCTCAGAATGGTCTTCTCTGGTATTTGATATATCGCTTTTGGGCTCCCAAGTGTCCAGACATATTTTGTAAAACAAAGGTCATGTGATTTTTTGTTTCAATGAAGGGGGAAAATATTGGTGGTCAAGGCCGAACTCTCCTGTCATGTCAGACCCTGCCCTACAATCACCTTATCCCCCTCACCTGACTTCCCTCGTCCATTTCCTCAGCTGCAGCTCATCCCCTCATCAGTTTCTCATACCTGTCCAGTTTCATTTGTCGTCATGCATTGCCTAGTGTTCCAGTTTTTTGTTTCCTGTTTTGCTTGCCCTACCTGATTGAACCTTTTTGGATGATTCTTGGACTTTGGGTTCCTCTGTCTGCTTCTTGTGGGATTTGTCTACCTGTCTGTATGACCTGGATTTAATCTTTGCCTGCCTTGAACTGAGTAAAGCTGAACTTAGATGTTACAATGACTATGTTTACATGCACACTTATATTTCACCATTATCCCATATATGACAATATTCCAAACTCAATACAGGTCATGTAAACAGCATATTTTAGGTTGGATTTTCAGAATTAGGCTTTATTCCAAATGTGGTATTTTCAGATTAAGACATGTGGGATATGGGAATATTATTTGGGTTTAAGGAGCATATATACAGCACATTTAGAATATGCATCTCAATTGTTTTATCACAGCTTTTTATATGGCCTCTTACCTGTTTATGGTCAGCTCTGTGTGTTGCTGTGTCGCCAGTTTGCAAGGCTGGACGGAAAAACACACCAACAGAAATTCTTTAGTATGTATGGAGAAAAGTGAACTGGGTTTTTATCATGTTATTCAATGTTTTAGAAAATGAAAGAAACTAAAAACTATGATAACATATTTTCTCTCAATTGACTGTCATATGAACAAGTAGTTTGATCAGGAACAGAAAATGTGTTATCACCATCTCCAGTGCCAGCCTGACTGACGGGATCCAGTACAAGACAAGCTACACAGAATAAAAATGTCAGTTTCACTGATGTGTGGTGGCCCACCACAGATATATTACCCAACCACATAAAAAAGCAGATGTGCTTTGGCCTGACACATCCCAACCACAAATGATCCAAGAACATGTGGAAAATACTGTTTGTAGATTTATAAGATGAACAGATATGAACCCACCCACCTCTCCATGTGAAATGAACCTTCATAAAATTTGTGTGCATGTGTTGTATGACTGCTAACTGGGATATATTTTTATCTCTTATTATATTTTCATTATGGGAATCAAATAGTGGGTCTGAATCATTCTCCACCACTGGTTGTGCACAGTCTTTTAGTAGGCCAGTGTAGCAAATGTTAAATATCCCTAGAAATTCATACAATGTTTGTAAGTCAGCATTGCACCGCATTTTCAGATTTTCTCCGCTGATTGGAGGAAGCTTGTGTGAGAATGAGATCTGCATATACAAACAGCCAGCACCAGCCATGTTTCTCATGCATGGAAACTAGAGCCATCCTTTCCTCAAATCTCACACATGGAAAAATTTAATAATGAGGAACTATTTCCTATTCATGCTGCCATATACTGTATGTAGGTCTAGCGGTATTCAATATTTTAGAGATCACATCTCAACAAGTTCCCATTTATCATCAGGTACAGTATATGTCTTTTTTCTGCTGAGCTGACTAGTTGACAAGCACAGGATACGAGCCTCATAAAGAAAGCATCAATCATGCAAATCCTCTCCGGGGACCAGCCTGTCTCTTAGCACACTCTGCTCACTCACCATAATCAATAACCCACCAATGAGCACAACATCCAGAGACAGCAATCTGACTGCTTTTTTTTCTATATGAGTGTGTTATGGCAGCATCATACTGACATTCTCTCTTGAATCAGCATCCATTTTTAATCATGGTATCTGGCCTCACTGCTGCTTGTCAAGTACCTCAGCCTCCTGTCAGAGTTTGGGCTTGCAGAGAAGGATAAGAGCTCTTACTGCTGCTATGTAGAAATAGATGTGCTGGTACAACTGCCCACCTCTCCTGGACCATCTGTGGAGTGGCAGTGCTGGGTGACTGTTACATAAGGCATTCACAACAGGCCCTCTTTTTCCCACATTATGCTAACAAGTCCTTCAAATAATTTGAATTTCTGTCGCAAATTTTCTTTAACAGCATCTTGTTATTCAGCGTCTAGGTCTTCTGACGGAAATGCTACTTTTCCTTTTTGGGTGATGTCTTTTTTGCATAAACAAGGGTTGTGTTTTTCATAGAATTGCTTTCTCTGTTGTACAGCGAACCTTTTATAATAAGGTACAGATTTTTTCTTTTTTCTTTTTTTTTTTTAACTTCCTTTACTATAAATATGAAATGCACTAACTCTGCATTGAAATGAACCAAAACGCTAAAGTTTTGGTTTTGCTAAACTCACGATTAATCTCTGTAACTTGGATGGAATGCTAGATGTATGAAGGTTGAGAGTTCTTTACCACAAGTAACCACTTTTAAATACAAATAGTCATGTGATGCATTATTAATATGATAATATTAATTATTGCGGCTTTAAAGTATCTTCTATCTTACTTGCTTTACTTTTGATGGAGGCTAGCTGTTTCCCTCTTTCTGCTAAGCTAAGCTAAACACAAACTGATTGAAACTGACATTGATATTGTCATGCAACTCTCAGTAAGACAGTGAACAAACAAATTTCCCAAAACAATGGACAATACCTTTAAACTGATACAGTACAAATCATAACTTGAGTACCATATGGTTGTCATCAATTATCAGTGAGGTGATCCTGAATTATTTCAGCGCTTAGCAAAACAAAGTGAGTCAGTGCAGGGCAATCATTAAATTGAATGTCAATTAGTTGCATTTGCGTGTGTGCGCTCCTGTGTGTGTGTGTGTGTGTGTGTGTGTGTGTGTGTGTGTGTGTGTGTGTGTGTGTGTGTGTGCGTGTGTGTGTGTGTGTGTTCATACATCCATAAAAGTTTAGAAATGAACTGATCTCTCCAACTCACAATGTCTGTTGCCAACTGTTAAGTATGGCGGTGGATCTGTAATGATATGGGGAGCCATCTAGTGAGTCATTATGTCTGATAATTACCCTGCATAGTTGCATATCAGCCAAAGAATACAAGGCCATTTTATGCAACCAGTAGCACCCCAGGGTGCAAACACTGCTCTCTCATGATGGTCTCATTTTCAGATGATAATGCTCCCATACAAACTGCAAAAGTGGTTTCCTGAGCAGCACAGTGATGACTCTGGAGGCTTCCTTCTTGATGAAAGGTCCAAAATCCACTGCACACAGTTCAGGATGTTGTGTGACAGCTGCACCAAGCAGACTCAAGCACTTCTGAAGATAAATTGCATCTCTACTGCTTATTTGTTATTAGACACTATAATGTTATTTCCTGCAGGCCCAAGTCAAAATTATCACAAGTTAAAATAGTTAATCATTCTGAATTTTTGCTCATTTCGTTAAGGTGAGAACACAACAATTTAGCTATACAGTAGAAAAATTGGACCACCACAATGTAAATTTATTAACCAGGACTGAATACTAATTTCATATGCGGAGTAATACGAAGAAAAATGTCATTTTGCACATGACTCATTACATTAAGATAAGACTGCAGGGAACTTGAAAGAAAGCCAAGGAAGTGAATGTGCACACAATCAACAGCACCATATATATCAACAGATACTTAAACACATAAGGCTTGTTTTAAATGATTTAGCCTGGAGCTGGTTCACTCTGACAGTTTTCCAAGTCCACTGGGAGAGAGGATAGTTACAAAACAGAGAGTGCAATTAAAAAGAATGTCTCTCAAGCATAGGTGTCAGCCAATGCAACAGGAGCAAGAGACAGTAGTGGGAGTCATGGAAACAGCTGATGGATGGAGACAGACACCATTATGAAGTCAGTGACTTGTCGGAGGACGCTGGTGTGTATGTGCTTCCTCTATATCTCTGGCTATATAGAGATGTCAGACTGGAAAACAGCAACAATTATGTGCAACCAAAAACCAAACACTGAAATCATCTTTTAAAATTCATTATAATCTTTCATAATGAAGCTGTGTTGACCTTTGACCTCACAACAACAGCCAGCTGCACCATCAAAGCTTCAAGAGAGGACACATTGTAGATGCTCTTCCTGCGTCTGTGTAAAGAAGGCATTTGTGATCCATCTACGCAAGATTAGATGTACGAGGCTTCCACCCCTTAAAAAATTAGCACTCATCTCCAAAACTAATGAAAACCTGAAGCTCCTCAATCCCTGCAATGGCAATTTGCATAATAATTACAACATAGCAAAGACAGTGGGGGAGGACAGCAAAACAAACCCCTGCCAGCAGAATAAGTATAATTCAACGTACAGTAAAAATAGCTATGGCTTCTTTCTAATAGAGTCAGGCCTCCATATTTTGTCCCACTAGTCCAGTAATATAGCAGCCCACAAGTGTCTGCAGGAAGTTTATGCCAGAGATTTAGTATCACATATTAAAGTTGAGCGACTCAAAGGACAGATTTAAAAAAGAATGGTTAAAGTCAATGCAACAAAGGCCAAGACATCCTGGCTTTTAGTCCCTAGTATGGATAAAGGTCCAAATGCTGGATCTTACTCTTCTCATGATGCAAATGAATCATTATCAAATCCTCCAGATATTGAAAATACCCAGGTCTCTAAAAGTCCATGCTTCCAATTAGAGCTGAGGAGGAGGGATTAAGAATGGCAGGGTCATCTCCCTACCAAGCCAGCCATACCTCACCACATTTGTGTAAAATAGCGACGTAAAAATATCAGCAAATGTGGATGAGATCAGCACAGCTGCACAAGCTGACTTACAGAAACGAAAGCTCTTATTATCAGGCTTGTTGCTTTGTGGTGTATTTTTTTACTACCACATATAGCTCACCAGATGTCGATGATGTCTTGTCAGGTCAATACAGTCCTTGCTGAAGTGCAATAAAGTCTGACACCTGATAAATCAACAGTAAATGTCACATGCTGTAAATCCTTTAGAATCAGACAGAGATTACTTTTTTTCTCGGCTTACCATCACAGGTGTAATTATTGTTGTAAAGGAGAAGAAGAAGAAGACGAAGAAGAAGAAGAAGAAGAAGAGGAGGGGATAATTCAGCTGCCAGAGAGTCAAAAGACAAGGATTTCATTTTTTAGTAAAAGATGACTTTTTAACAACCAGAAAACCTCAGTTTACTGTCACCACACACTCTGACCTCCTTCAAATATAATGTAACAAATACAGTGCAACACATTCATATATACTCTATCTCTGGTGGTGGTTAAAAGTCAGTCTGGGTAAAAATCATTAACAGATGGCAAACTACAGGAGGCAGGATGAGCGAAACTGGATTGTCCAAAAACATAAATCACAATAGAGAATCCAATAGAAGGGCTAGCATACAAATATAACCTGCGTCCTGTGTCGTGTGTTCAGTTCACAGCAATTCTCCCTCGCATTGGTCCACCATGACTGACTGCATGAACCAAACCTTTCGTACAGCATGTGGTCAACTGGCATTAACGTCAAGCTACAGATGACAACAGATGGTTTCACATTAATTAGTGATGAACATCACCTATTTAACTGCACGGCAGGACAGACAGACCCTCCAGCTGCATCTTCCTTCGGGTTCTGTGTTGGCAGTGTTGCCTCTGTCGTCTGTGTTAGATGTTCCAGCTCCACAGACACCTTGTTTCACGCAGTCTCACCTCTTATCTCCCACTGAAAACCCTCCTGTCAATCATCACAAGGATGAGTCGCTGGGCGTTTGACAACCACAGCCACCCAAAAATCCCCCATCATTGCTCCTAATCGAGGTTTCAGCGGCTTTATCTTTTGTACCAGATTTAAGCAAAGAACACAGCTGCAGTTAGCTATTTAGTGGGTTTGTCCTTGGGTGTTCTTATGGTAATTGTAGAGGATTTGTCTAAATGCGTGTGTTTGATCCCTGACTCATCTGGTTTTATTTGTAGGGGAGGTTATACAATGTTCTGGCTTTTTAAAGAGTACAATTCCTTAGATTTCTACCTTTCAATCATAAAGTATTTGAAGACGTGATGATTTTAAGGTCAAGGACATTTTCCTCCTATCGTCAGTGTGATACATATTGCAGTCAGTGGTGCAGTTACAGATGACAGGAAAGTCAGTCTGCAGTGCTGCGAGTAGCAGCCTTAATACATCAGTTATGCATTTTTTGTGTCAACATTAGCAGACAAGCAAAGTTAGTGACCAGCTGGTTAATGAAGTTGGTGGAGACCATAACAGAGCTAAAAGGAGAATGACATCAGAATTCATGGATGCTAATGTAGCTTGTTCCACTGCCCCCAAGCACCAATAAATAAATAAATATAATCTAGAGAAATGAAATGATCATCCTGCTTTGAAAAAATGACTTTATTCATTGTTACTTCCAAGATAAATGTGCTTTTAAAGCAACATACAGTACAGTACTTAATCTTAAAAGATTCGCCTGCGTTTCTCAAACAATATGTCGATATGCTTATCTACTGATTCGATACCATCAATACTTAGGTACTTAGGTTGTGGTTTTTGCAATTCATCAGTATTGCGACTCTACAAGTATTGTGATTCTATATAATAATATAAGAGTTTGTTTCAATTTTTAGTGATTTTTTTTTACACTGGGCCATGGGAAAAAGGTGAATCATATATCTCCACATGCTGCACATCATGAAATATAACAAAACATACTGCCATTAAGAAAACAAAAAATGAAATAAGATTTTAGGGCAAAATAAAGAGAGCCCCTGAAAACTGCACTCAGCACAAATGTGAGACTTGAACATACATGAACATCCTTCACATATTTAATCGAACACCATATGTGCTACCCTTTCCTGGCACACAATGTCTCCGTCTAGTGGTGGCTGTAACACATTGGGGACTTTGAGATTGAGTTTTGACCCTTTGAGGTTGCTGTAGCTGGTCAGGATATACTGTTTGAACTGGCAATTTAGCACTTTCAGTTTTGCTTTCGTATATCACTATGGCGTAAATGTAGATTGCACAGCGTAGTAGCTACAGCTACTGTAGGTTCCTTATAAGCCTCGCTTTCACTGGGCAATTCTGCCTACCACATAATGCAATCTGTCAGAAAAATGAATGCAGACTGGCTATCCAGTCACGTTAGCACCATTTCTGTCCACTCTCATGCCTTTATTATAGATTAAATGAATGAATAAACTAATGTTTTTCTCCTAATGTTTTCCTCTATTCACCCCAACCTGATGCCAACCCTTGCTGTAGCTACACATTTGCGTGAAGCAATACTCAAACTACCAAACATTGTTACTCCATATAAAACTCAGACAGTCTCACTTCAGTGAGCATGCTTCTTTCATGTCTGTTCTCTTCTCTTTCCAAAGTTGTTTCCAAAATCTTTTCATGGAAATTTGGGAATAAATGCAGTCTATTGTGCGTGTTTTGTAGTTGCTGGGCTCTGAGGAAAATGGAAAGCGATCCACTTGTCTAGAGACATCGATGTGAAATCAGCAGCTATTAGTTCCTTTCCACAGATCAAAGGAAATACATGCCCGTAAATATGAGCACACATATTGTTTTATATTAATCATGTGAAATAAAAAGCACAGGTTGATAAGATAATATTACTGCAGCTGTGATGCTAATTTCTGTTAAAGGTAATTCCTATTATGTGTTAGCATCGACCAAATGCACTGAATGAAATAGCATTTTTCCTTTCTGGAGGAAAAACCAGCAGCAACTACTGCAGCACAATGGCAAACATGTATCATTTGAAATAACCTTAAGATAAACTCATGTCCCAGGAGACACAAAAACAAAATCATTTTAAACATTTTATGACTGATGAGCAGCACAAAAACAAAATCACATGCAGTTCCTTTCTTCTGTTTCAGTGCCTCTTTTTGGGCAGCATCCCCACATGAATCATTTGTTTGTATATGTATTTCTGCTATATAACACACAGCTGATAACCCTCCTATGAAATATTACATGTCTCTGCTTCCTATCAAACATCCTGAAGTGTAGTGAGACCTCTATACCAGAGGAGTGATTCAGGGATTATAAAGAAAACTTAAATGAATCAATTTTTCCCCCCATTCCTAGAAAATACTACAGTTTAAATTGGATAATGACATTCAGACACTAGGGCTTTAACAATATCAACAGAGATGAGCACAGGCCAGGCTTTCTGAGCAGCTACAGTATGTACAAATGATGAAATAGTGTGGTAATGCTCCCTGCTGCAGCAGCTATGTTTTCATTAACTATACATACTGTTTTCTGCTCACCAGCCCAAATATATCAAAGAAACAAATAACAGAGAGATGTGTATTCAGCTGCTACTGTATTAGGTACACCTAGTTAAGACAAAGGCAGTCTACAACAGATCCTACCTTTATGCCAGGTTATAAGATGAATCTATTTTGAGGTCAGTCCTTTGTAGGTATTCAACCCTGCACTTGGAAACTTCACTGTCTGCCTTATCATAATCAGTGGTCACAAATCTAACTTAAATTGAGGTATGAGACAGAAAACAATGATTAAACTGAGTCTAGGAAAGGCAACAGGCCTGTACAGTTGGCTGTCCAGCCTGTTTCTCCTGTCAATTCAAAGAGGCCTCGGGCAATTTGTAAATCTGGCTGCTGATATGTTACTTACAGAGCGCTGGGAGTTTGTGTTCATCTGCCTGCCTGCTTGCATTAGCCAAAAGAAATTAATTAATAAATAAAACATAAACAAGAAAACAAAAGGTGTCCCAACAATGCAATGCACTTCTCTACCTCAAGCTTGTGACATTATTGCACCAGGCAAATGGAAGTAACTGTGAAAACCAGACTTCACAAGGTTGTCTGTCCCCAGCGACTTGAGTAATTTCTCCTTCTTGGAGTTGTCACAGAAATGTCTCAGTTTCACTCCACTCCAGATCTTTTGGTGGTGGGCAGAGACATGTAATATTTCACAGGGACTTATCAGCTGTGTGTTAGAGCAGATATACTGTATACATGCATTCTGCTGTAACACAAACATATAATTTATGTGGGGATGCTGCCAAACAAGAGATATTGAAACAGAAGAAAGGAACTGCATGTGTCTTTGTGTCTCTGATTAGTCATAAAGTTTATTAAATGATATTGTCTGTGTGTCTCCTGGGATATGAGTTTATCTTAAGGTTATTTCAGATGATGCCTTTGTCATTTTTGCTGCAGTAGTTGGCTGCTACCGCTTCTTCCTCCAGAAAGGAGAAATTCTGTTTCAGTGAGACCTCAGGATTCTGCTTCCGGCAACGAAAGCAAAGAAAATCAAAGAGCTGGGAAACATACATTTTTCAAGGGAGGAAAAACTGTTCAGAGAAGGACCGCCTTCAAAAGGTATCATACTGCAGCTGTTGAATGTGAACACTGGCTTGTTATTCACTGCATCTTTCACTTTGCAACCACAATCTTTCGTTATCAACAATTTGATATTGTAAGTGGTCAAGATGTGCTGGTCAATAATTTCACTGAAAGAGTGAATCAACTGACTCATCTGACTCTGCAGTTCCTTTCAGCTCTGGCCAGCATTTTAACCACTTTCAGCCCATTATTTTGGTTTTATGACCCACAGCTTAAAGGTGAGGTGAATCATTCTGAGGAGAGATTATTATTGATATTGACTGATTTTGAAATTCAATGGTCTGCTAGTTGTTCTGAGTGAAAAAAATCTGTGTTTTGTGGCCTGGCTCTGCAGATGGGAAAAAAACAAAGTTGCTCGGACCAAACTGCACTCTTCCAGCCAATCAGCAACAGGTGGCGTCTGTTTTCATGCACAGAACAAGGGGAAGCGGAGGGGAGATGTGAGGAGCGAGGGAGACAGTAAATCTGGCATGCTAACGTGTAATGGCATTGTGAAGAGGGAGAGATGGCAGCTCCAGAATGACTCACTGCACCTTTAACTGTTTTTGTTTCACCGCTCATCAGCCTCATCTTCAGCTGCAGCAGGGACTTGTTTCATTAAACCGCTCCGATAAATCTACAGTGCCTGCTCAGCACCAAACAATTGACAAAGTTAGCAACGAGCTAATAGACATATAGTGAAGCAATTAGCAGCTAAAGAGCCTGTCAAGGTGCTAAACCAAAAGCCAATATTAAGTGCAAAACACTGAAACACTAAAGAAGTTGCCAGAAGAAAAAAGACATGAATCTCAAAATTATTACTATAAGTCATACATGCATGTTTAATGTTAAGACCCTTGCTTGTCTCTCAGGTATACTAACAGAAAAACCATGTCTGACTTGCATAATTGGTCTTACAGAGTGGTGCATTATGCATGTTAATTACCATAGTGTGTTAAAAGCTTTCATATTGCACACTGTATATTGAGGCAGGGCAACCCATATACATAAAAGGGTCTTTCTATAAACTGAAATCTTAATATTTTCAGTGTCAGTCTGGTGCTCATTTTAGCTTGGTATACCCGTATGTGGTTACAGCTCATCAAGCATGCCATTGCACAATACTGAAATGTGCCCTATATTCAGTAATGATTACTGTAAATGTGGATGCTGAGTGCAGACTAATGCTAGAAAATCTGCTTCATTAACCACAAATGAAAATGAGACTTCATTGCTGCTAGACAGACAAAAAGCAAATGAGTTGCACCATGAAATGACATTTCTCTGAAAAGCTGACAGATTCAATCAAAAAGCTCAGCAGAAAACCTGTGGGAATCAATGCCAGGGCTCGCCATTTCAGAGCTGCAGGGTCGACTGGCTGATCAGATCATGGAAGCAGATGAGCTGCTGGTCTCCTGCCGCCGGATCAGATCTGTAGAAGAAGTCTCCTGAATAGCTTTGGACATTCGGGCATCTCAGTACTTGCTCCCCTGCAAATGTGAAATGTCACCTCAACATAATGACCTCTTTTCAATTTCTGACTTTACTGCTTTTTATCTGTCTTTACTGATCTTTATTGATAGTCTATAGTCTTTGTTGTTGTTTGTTGTTCACAAAGGAAACATGTCATGATAAAGGCTGTCCTCATAAGTTGCTAGTAGTATTAGCAGGAAAATAAGGCTGATGGGAGAATCTTTCTTCAGGGCTTTCTGCCAGAAAGCCTTTTATTGTTTTTGTTTGATCTGTTATCTTTTATCAGTTTTCTTCTCTTTCATTATTCTCTGTCTTACTTGTCTCTTATCTAAAATTTCTTTTAATTTTGTAGTTGTTACATTAAAAGAGTTTGGAGGATGTCTGAAGGTTTTTCCTCTGTTCTGACATGCAAGGCAGGACTTCAGATTCTATTTCCAGACCCCATCTATTACGCTCAGTGCAATTTGGCATCTGTCTGAATAGGTTTCCCATCTGAAAGAGTTGCCATTTGTCCTAGATTTTTTTTATAAATCGATTGTGTACAACAAGTATTTTATTAATAAAACCTTCATGTGGTGCCTGATGCTTGAGGTGAGTCATATGAGGCAAAACGAAGCCTCCATTTAGTACGAATGTGCAGTGTAAAGGCTCCCTTTCACTGTAACTTGTAGCTGCTCAGATGATCATTTTGTCTTAGAGACTCAGTGTTGGTGCATTGGCTTTAGTGTGAAAGGAAAGTAAGGTGCCCAGCCTGTAGTGGGACTAACAAATGAATTGCAAAAACACCCCTAATGAGCAGCTGGCACAATATTGATAAAGAAAATAGAGAAATTTTTAACTGAAAGAACAAATAAAATTAACATTCATGAAATTCATGCTGTTTATCCGGTGATCCCTTTTTGCTTGTAATGACTGTTCTTTCACAGAACACAAAGTGCCGTAACGTAACCAACAAATATTTCCTTTTCAACACGAGCAGGTTCAGCACCATGGACAGCTCCCCGTCTCATTCATCCAAGACTGTATGTGATGGTAATAAACAAAACAGCAGAACAGAGGTCTGCTCTGACTCAACCTGCTCACTGTGCTCTCACAAAGTGTTGTTGTTCAAAAATGTTGCTGCCCATAGACGTCCTGTTACATTTGCTGTTTGGGATGACTCTCTCATATTTGTATATACTCCAACTTAAAATGTGCCTTTAAAAATGCTGTGTTGAGCCAGATTCATCAGGACACTCTGTGGAAGAGCAGATTAGAACAGAATAGATAACACTGAGAACAGAATAATACAGGAAACAGGGCCACAGACAGTAAATACAATGCAGGTTTGTACTCTTACAGACTCCACAGAGTAAATACACAAAGGGATCTTGTCGGTTATGTTATCTCATCGCTGCTCTGCTTTCAGATAAAGTTGGCTTGCTCAATAATGCTACATTTTTGCTTTACATGCTGTAGACTTTGGTTGTTTTATATGTATAAGCACATTTTGCTTTTCTTTTTTTTTTTTTTTTTATACAAAAACTGCTGATAATGTGTGGCTCGTTTGTACTTTTTGAGAATAGCCCTGTGCTAAAAATGTTTGTGTGACTTGCCAGCATGTGTCCAATGTACTTCCAGTGAGATCACGTCAAAATAGAGTGTGCAAACAAGACAGAAAAACCTCTGCAGTGTACACAGTGGCACAGTCAGGGCACTGTGCCTCTGTAGCCCCACAACATGGTTGTTATTAGGTGACAGTTTTAGACAGAGCAATTCTACATGTTGTACCTGTCATAAAACCAATTTAGTCATGTCTTCAGGGGCCGAGGCTTAGACCGTAAATCATTTCACTGCTTCAGACTGGAAGCTTCTCATGACTGAGACAGAGCTTGACATTGGGAAATGCATTCAAGTGTGACCATCTATATGTGTAAACCTAATTTTAAATCAATTTCAATTTAATACCACTTCTACATGGTACGTCATATAGCTATGTAATTGATCATTGACTTATGGATTTTGTTGTTTTGTTGTTACTGTTTGAGGGACCAAGAACATCCACTGGTCTCTGGCACATCACATAATGGTCTGTAAAAATTCAACATATATAAATAGATGATAGAAACTATTAGAGAGATTCTCCCTGCCTCCTTCTTTCAAACTCGTGACACTGAATTTGTAACACAAACTTTGTGCTCAAAATTTAAAGGCTTCAAGCCCAGTAAAAATAAGAAAAACTATTTTCATTATGAATATTTTTTTTTTCAGACTTAGGAAAGCTCACTCTGGAGCTAAAAAGACATTAAACAACTGTTTTCACATGCTGAGCAGTACTTCCTGTGACAAGTAAATGGATTTTGGTGTGTAAAAATCAGTGGAGGGCACCCTTAAAATGCTGTACTTTGGTGTGATAAGTCAGACAAATAATTTATTTTTGTTTTTTTGCAATACTTTGGTACTCTGGTAAGGTGCCTGTGTAATCCTCTTAGAAAACATAAGACATAAACATAAAAATAATACAACCAACTCAGAAAGAAAAGAAAGTATTCTCCTCTTGGCAGAATGTGATAATGGGTCCAAGATGAACTTCCACAGTGATGGAGTGCCCACAGACCAAATCCTGTTTCCTGCACAGAGGAACAAGGTTGGTGGTAATTAGATTTGGGATGGGTGCTGTTCCTTTAGGCAAACACAATGTAGGTCGCAACATTTGTCCAAGGCTGTTTCTGTGGTGTGAGACTACTGTCATGGCTCCATTGTTACTGACACACACACACACACACACACACACACACACACACACACACACACANTGTTACACACACACACACACACACACACACACACACACACACACACACACACACACACACACACACACACACGTGATGGGCCTGTAATGAAGCCCACTATACAGCACATGTCCCAGTCGCACTGGAGTTGGACCTTGAAGACAGTGTGAGCAGAAACCTGATCAGCATCCTGGCTTGAAAACCCTGACAGATCCAAACCTAGAGACACAATTCTAGCTACCTGTATGTCACAAGCGTCACCAAAAATGGAAGCATAGAAGTAAAGGCTGTGACAATGCAAACCACAAACACAGTCGCTTCTTTCCTCACAAACCCATTGAAGCGAGCAAGGCATTAAAAGTGTGAAATTTTTGTATGGGGATAACAGCTTTCATATCTGCTCTGAAGTCTACAGTTAGAGAATAAAGCTAACAGCTGTGATTTCAGAGGAACATCTGTTGGCTTAAGTGAACAAACTCATCCAATTACCCCCATCAAGACTGCCCCAGGCCTATATGCATGAGGACAATTCTGATGTTCAGTTGCATTGCTGAGGAAACTTGGAGTCAGTGCTATTAATTTATTCTTTTGTTTGCTAAACTCTGGAAAAGCTCCAGTGAATTAAAGCCGGATGGTGTGAATTAAATCTTTATGAGCTAGGTGTTAGAAGAGACAGAGATGTGTCCATATAACAGAACACCTTCCATGGGTGTTGCTTTTGAGATTTTCAAGATCACGGTGAGAGTGGTTGTACAGTAAATGTCCTTGATTATGTAAATCTATCACACGGCCCCAGCCTCCACGGCACAGCACGATTTGTTTGTCTCCCAAGATGCCCTTATTGTGGTGTGCTTGTTACCAAGGTAACTGCTGTTTTCACAGTGTAGAATGTGTAGGATGCCAGAAGCAATGCCAGAATTTGGTTCAATATAGATAACCTAGGATTTACTTGCACACTGCAACAGATATGCAAAAAATGGATATGTACTACAAATGGCTCCGCTTATAGTAAGATCATGTAGCCAAGTTAGTTGACTTGTGAAAGGAAAACAGATCTGATTGCTTCTGTGAGATGAAGAAATGTTGTAAATAATGGATTAGGATCAGTATGAGACATAGTTTGTATTGTTTGTGCTTGGACAATCTGAACCCCAGGCAAAATTGCACTTCTGAAATGCTGATGTTACATAAGCTCCACTGGGCCATGAAATGCATTTCCCCCAACAAATGTAGGAAAAATGGGAAAATTACTTCAAAGCAGTCCAAGAATTTGTAAGACGTGTAACAGTTTGGAACTGCACTGTTGCCTCTAAGTGTTCATAAATGATGAAGACTGAGGATACAACAGTTGTATCAGTGAATAAGGAACTGGCCTTATGAACACAGACCCCAAGCCATGTTTGAGGCAGATTTAAATCAAACATTTCACAGACCTGGTGCTAAAAAATGACATTTTGATACTTTTTGCTCACTGCCTTTTTTACAGTGATTACAAGTCTGCAGCCATGGCCAAAGGAACAGTTTGGCATTCTGGGAAGTATGCTCATTCACATTCCTGAAAGTTAGATGAGAAGATTAATACCACTCTGCAGTTCATCTGCTAAATCCTCAGCCATAGCTGGGAGACGATTAGCTTAGCTTATCATACCGTATGACTCTACACAGAGTTAAACAGCTCACTGGCTCTTTACAAACTGCCAAAATATGCATACCAGTCCCTTTAAAGCTCACTAATTAACACACATTACATTTTCACGCTAGAAATGTAAAAAAGGACAAGTTGTGGTTTGACACAGAGTGACAGGCTGCAACTTAGTCCTGACAAACAACACCAGGGCACAGTGACATCTTGTGTAGGCCTACTTGTCCTGTTAGAAACAGGAAATTTGCTTCAAGCTAGATATTTTGATATTGATATTTTTGACCTTTATCTTCACTTTTTATGTTTAAACAGTATCCATCCATTCCAAGTCCCACGGTAAAAACACCAACCACTGACTAAACCACAGTCACTGCAGCAGCCCATAGAGTCACACAGAGTCAGACCTGAGGACCAAACCAACAAGGAGGTACTTACCCACAGAGGACGAGTGATTCACTGAATAATTCAGCTCAATCAGGCCAGTTTAAACATTAATGGGTGAGTGGGAGCTCCTCTCGGCACCTCCCTGGAGACATACAGTAGTTGAGGAGACACTCTAATTACTAACTCTTGTCCAGTAGAAGTCTTTAATTAAAGTGAGTGGAGAGTGGTGGAGCTTCCTTGGAGCTCAGCTTGTCGACCTTTGGAGAGTGGTGGAGGGTGACAAGCAAAGTGGTCCCTCTATGGCCTACACACTCTCTCAGCCCTGTTAAAATTACACGGAGGGATACTACCCTTGACTACATTAAGGCATATTAACTGAGTCAGTACCGATGTTGGAATCAATTCACACCAAGTATTATGTGACCTGTGCTACAGTTGTTGAAAGTCAAATCCTAAGGTCGTGTCTGTCATAATGTTTCCCTCCTTTCATTCAGTGACAGCATATCTTGAAGGCCTGCTTTCTTACAGAGAAGTAAATTTGTTCAGTGCAACTCACAAAGGGACTTGACATCATGCATTTCTATATTCCTAGTATCTGAGTGTGGGAGACAAAGCTTGAAGTTCCACAGGCCGAGCTACAGCTACAACAACTCAGCATCTCTCCTTAGCACTGAGTGAAAGTCAGCTGCATCATTCACTGGATATTTAAACCAGGTTACAAAAACCCATTAACAGCACAAATCACAGCTCCTAAATTAGACAGCAGTTTAAGCAAGACAAATAAAATGGCAATTTTTGCTGTGAAAAAAAAAAAAAAAAAAATCCCATCTGGTAATGGCAAATCAATATATCATTCATTATCATCTACACAGCTGAAACGGTATCAGTTCTTGCAGGATAAGACTAAAGAGGGGTAAGAGTTGCAGAGGCAGGCATTTATCAAACATTATTACTGCAACAGCACATCACAAGAATGAGCTCGTTTGCTAATTAGTAAAAGCTGGTTGGAGGCACTGAATAAAATATAAAAGGACCACAGGAAATAATTACTGGGAAGTGAAAGGAGCGCATGTAACTCCCTGTTTGATTGTACTGGTCTTAGTTGGATAGATGTTATGCAGAATATTACGTATATACATTACACATGGCTTTAGTTTATTACATTATTATAGGCCTATTACCAAGATATTCATATTTTGCCAAAATGATTCACATAATATATGTCAATCATTTGCAGTTGAGGTATCAACAAACTCACACCTTACAATCTGGATACATCTACATTTTTGTCAAATCAATGATTGATTGATTGACATATGCATTCTGAAATCATGCAGTTTGGCCATAGCATTAGTTAACTATTCTATTATTATGTACTACATGTCACCACCTGGACTTAACAGCAACAGGACAACCACATTTAGCATACAAACCCGAGTGGTATTTTATGTAACTGTGTGGACTAACCTGAGTAATCACGCTGGGGAGTCATTAAACTGACAGAAGTGCAATGAAGAGCCCTCACACCAACCCTTCCCCCTCCTAAAAAACCATTAGCACCACAATCACCACCTCCGCTCTCCAGGTCTGCCTACCATCAGATCCTCTACCCACCCACCTGCCTACCCACCCCACACCTCCACGCACTTTTGACCCTGCTCACGTCACCTGTTTCCATGGCAGCATATAGTAAATTTCATGCAACCAGATTCTATTGATCCTCATCATCTTCATCCTCATGATCATCATTGTGACCATCATCATCCTCTTCTCTTGTTCAATATGTGGGCTTAAGAAGGCAGTCATCTGCTGTTGTTTTTGAGTGGCCACTCTATTAAATGGGCTGATCTGACAGCCTCTCGTGAACTGAGAAAATCATCACTGAAAGCAGATGCTGGGGAGAAACTCTAGAGCCCTTGATTACTGATGCTTCTCTGGTGGTACAGCAGAGGTCATTGAGAAGAGCTGTGAAGTCTCAAGTTGGTCCAGTGTGTGTGAGGAGCTGGAGTCGTCTAAAGTAAACCATCATTCCAAAATGGGATGGCCTCCTATGCATGAAACATGCTTTTTTAAAAAAAAAACAAAACAAAACAAAAAAAACAAACAAACAAAAAAACATGCGATTTGCTGTGATAAACCCTGAACATATTCAGTTTTCACTTCCTCAGATCTCTGGTGTCAAGAGGGCAAAGTACATTGCTTTGTTTTGGATCTCACATTGTGGTCCATATTGCATAGTGTGTGGCAAGTGGTTTGTTTTCAACATACATGACATGATGAAGGTCAGTTAAAATAGATTTTCCAAGGCTGAGTCTATTCAGTAGGTCTCAAAGGCATCGTTCAATATGCTTATTTGCTCTCTTTCACAGAGTTAGATTGATACCACTCTCAAGGCAATTAATTTAGTTCAGGAAAAAAAAAAAAATCATGGTTTAAAAATGCGCCCACCTGCACATCCAAGCACATTAACAGGCTGTATCTCATCTGTATAATCTGTACACAGTCATGTCAATACGACACTTTGTAGTTGTAGAGTGAGTTACGTGCTGCAACTGTTTCATGGCTAACAACATCTGCAGCGGTGACTTCTCAAGGTCTTGTCACAGTGAGGTAGCCAGGCAACCAGCAGAGATGCTGCACAGATATACCTGGTGGACAGGGAACCTGCTGCTGGACAGCACTACTCGACACTACACAACTCCCTCAAAAAACATAATCTGCTGTTTTTACATCTCTGGTTGTGTACAGATGAAACAAACAAGAACAACAGAAACAGAACAACATATTAATTAGGAAATATTAAAGCTGCGTTCTCATTATTGCACAAAGTCAGAAATGAATAATCAGTATTTCTGAATGAATTAGTGCACTAACAAAGTCATTATATTAGTCGTTAGATGTACTGTCCCATAGGGAGATTTGTTTTCACGCCAGTATAAAGCATGACAGACGATTGTTGCAGCAGAGCATGTGCCAGTGAGGTGGCAACAAATCCATTTTGATCTGACTGATACCTTGGTTGGCCAAACTGGAACCGGCTGCTGGTTGAAATATGAGCCACATTCAGGTTCCCGGGTTTGTCAGTCGCTTTTTGAGTGTCTCAGTAGTGATCAGTGTGATCAGTGAATACTGTTAACGTTCACGAGGAAGCCTGCAGGTCGTTGATGGTGCAACATGGAACGTCCCTATATGCCACATGTCAAGCAAGCTGTGTCAAGTCATTGCTCAGGTCCAGCATGTCACAAATAAAGTTATACACAATTTTGACTTCTCCCTAGTTTCCACATTTAATCAGTTAAAAGACAATGGTCACAGGATGTTGAGTTATATTATCAACCTTAATGAAAACTGTCACACCCTATACATCTTACTGATATTTGATATTTTGTGGCAATAAATAAGAGGCCTCCTAACTAAACAACAATGGAGAGTGAGCTCACCAGAGTTGCACAGAGTTGATTTTCTACTGCCCGTTACTTCTCACAAATATGTATCAACCAAAACCTCAGAAACTGCTGTTTGCTACACACTCGGATCGCTTCAGCGGGAAAATAAATTACATCACCGCTACACTACATCGTCACACTCCACTCTGAAATAATTCAGTGGCACTCTGAACTTAGATAAAAGCCTTTTTAGATTGTTATTAATACGACAGTGACCATAATGCATAATAAGATAACTTCAGCTTTTCTGCACAGCTGTAACAACACTGGCAGCAAAATGATTGTGCAGCAAAACGATTCAAATTAACGCATGATATCTGCCTCCTGTGTGGCCATTTCCTGGTACGTTATCAGGTTTGTACGCATTGCACTAGAAACCACTCAATCACGTTTCACAAACAAAACTACTCAATATCTATAAAAATGCAAACATTTCATAAATAAAGGTAACTTTTTAAGTCATTTGTTCCAAGTCTAAATCAAGCCTCAAGCCATGAATTCCCAGTCGAAGTCAAGTCAAGTCTTCTATCTGTGTGAGTCAAGCAAGTCTCAAGTGCTCAAATTTGAGACTCGAGTCAAGCCAAATAGTCAATACACTTGTTACACAAAATGTTGAACTACATGCTTTAATAATCCTGGATTTTCTGCCAAATGTAAAGCATTTGCATATCATAGTAATCTAATACAAACATCATCCAAACAGAAGAAAACTAAAATCGAAAACTGTGTTCATGTCGGCCACCTCCAGCTTTGCAGACCTTTGTTGTCTTATCAAACAATGTTGTATCTGTGTCAAGAGGATTGGGCTGCAGATTACTCTATTGTTATTTCAGTTCACACACAGAACAATTGGTTCTCAGTGAGGCATTGTTATCAGTTCCAAACATAAACCTGAAATAAAAAGAGGCACTGGGCACTGGTTTGATGAATCATGCCATTTTGAATATTGGATTAAGGACACAGTTGAAAATGTCGCCAAAATATTTCAGTGGAGGGAGGGTATTCAGAGTTCCTGTTTTCAGCAAATGCACCAGCCATGTGGCCAAAAATACACTAATCTATTAATGAAATCCGAAAAGGACAGCGTCCAAACTCACGACTCGAGTGATGTATTTATACAGCCATGTAATTTTTGCATCCACAGCCTGTTGCCTTTTTTTAGGCAGGATGTTATTAGCATACTCTGCTGTGCATTTGCGCAGGCGAGCTCTATGCAGGAGACTTGTTTTGTTCATTTATTAATAATTTCATCATTCAGCTGTGTTATTCCACTGCCTCCCATAACTATGGCAACCAGCCACAAAGTCTTGAGGAGAGTCTGGGTCTATTATAAGGAAGGAAGAAGTAAAAAAATGTTTTCTAATATCTTCTTACGGCAGATAGCCACTTGTGACTTTTGGCTGTATAAAGGCAGTCTATCTTGCCAGTCAATGGAGAGCTTCTCATCTCCTTGAAAAAAACTTACAGACAATCTGCCCACAAGCAGACATCAACCACATCTCACCACCTACCAGCTGCTTGTAATGCAGACACTGTGTGGGGTGCAGCGAGCGGCAGGCTAGCTCGGGAGGCTTAATTCACATTACAGCTTGGCTTCCACTCACTATTACAATATATCTCATCTCCCTACAATGTCAAATTTTCTTCCTTCTCAGGTCATGTGAGCATCCCACATCAACCACTGAGTTGTTGCAGGAATTAATTTGTCTTTTCCAGTGGTAGTATGTTATGTTTTACTGCGGCACCTTAGTGCTGGACCGTGAGCTTAGCTTTGACTCAAGACCTGCAGGTGTGACTCTTCTGCATCCCTGCAGCTGATCAGGCCTACTGAGCACAGACCCACAGGCCTGGGGGATCAGTGATTAGGTTGCTCATAGTCCAGTACCTCCTTTTGAAGTGCGTATTAACATTTCTTGATGGGAAGTCAACCACAAGCACAAATTGACCACAAAGAGATTTAGAATGACCACACTCTCAGTCGAGAGTCTCAAAACAACAACAATTTGACAGAGACTGATGACAAAGAGACACACAGCAAAAAGTCTATAAAAAGGCACGAAAAGGCTTTAAAAAAGGGATGCAAAGAGATTCAAAGCAGCCACAAAACAGTACATAACTGCCACATAGTGGCATAAAACAGCTAGAAAAGATATAAAACCGCCACAAAAGATGCACAGCAACCACAAAGAGACACAATAAGGACACACAAAAAAAAGAGATGTACAACAATGGCAAAGCATCATTTTGTGTCCTTTTCACTACGGGTGTCTTGTCCCATAATCCATCCGTGCTTTGAGGGGTCTCGTAACATTCAGGCAGTGATGCAGCTCAGATCTCTCTCAGGTAGCAGGGGGTCCACTTGTCGGAAAGATAAGCTCCTGGTGGAGTTTGTATGCCGGCATTTGTGCTCCTATTTCATACCACCCAAACACCCTCAGAGGATGAACACACGGAGGCTCGCTATAGGATCAAAATTCATACCTGAAGACAGCACTCCCTGTGGTTGCCATTTGTGTGTGTTTTCATCTTGGTGGGTCGCTGGCATTTCACCTGCAGGGTTGAAAATGACAGCGCCGAAGTCAACAACTATGCACATATTTGGAATTTAATATTTTGTAATCTACTTGCAACTAGAGGAGTGGTCATGCAAGAGACATAAAAATATGCTGCACCGAGATTATACATCATACTCAAAGGTCAAAGAAGAGTGGGTGGCACATGCAGTGATGCAGGTTAGTGTGGTTCTGTATGACTCAGATGTAATCACTGTTGCTGTTTAACTGTGGTTTACCTCATTCTCCACCTGCCTCATCAGTATTCATTTTATGATTAATATTTCACTATTTCTTTTCTAACCAATCTCTGTTTTTGAGCTGGAATTTGCTGCAACAGCGCAACAAATGCTCAAATCCTTATCTCCAGCCCACGAGTCTGGCACTGTCTCATGAAAACAGTTTGCCCATTAGGTATTAAAAAGGCAGGATGTTTTTTTTCTAGTTCAGATCTGGAGCCACTTGTGTTTACCTCATTATAAATGCTTGCGGTTTACATTTTAACAGCTTTAAGCTTATTATCTCAGAGAGTTGGATAAAGGAGTTCAGATGCTCCTTTATGGTTTGGTGCGTCTGCACTGTATGTATCCAGCTCAATGGAATTATGTTGTGCACTAGTACAACATGCTTTGAAGAGAAGGTTGAATATTATTCCATTAACACGTATCAAAATGATGATTACACAGCATCCCACACTGTAACCTTAATCTTTTTATCAGCTCTTCTCTTTTTACCTCTCTGTAAAGCAAAAACGGAAATTGCACGTGTGCAATGGCATTAAAATTTCATGGTCAGCATCAGTGGTGGATTTAATTTGCTGGCTGTATTATGGTCTTGCATTCTTGATGACCCATACAGTGAAACATTGGCAATGTTCATGTTAATCTGTAGCTCCATATTTACTCTTATGTGTTTCCAGTGTGCTGCCATGGACCGCATCTGCTCAAAGTTGAGCGATGCTAGATAAATGGTGATTCAACAGAATAAACATACTGCATGTGGCTTGTACTGTAACCAAAAATATGTTTGGAGAGAGTAGCAGGGCTTTTTTCCACCAGCACCAGTCATTGAGCAGCTGGACAGCCTGAGGGATAAACAGTTTTTGTGGCCAGAGGGCGTGAAGCAACAGAAAGACACAACAAGTCAACTGGGTCATAATACCAGCAAAACAGTCCTGAATCTTTGAAAACTGTGTTTGTTATGAGGCTTAATATAGATCCTGCCAGGGAGCCAGGAGTCAGAAAGCCAAGTGAGGTGATGCTGTATGTTGGTGTTGCATGTGTGGCTTGTGGCAGAAATAGATAAAGAAAAGAGCAGAGCAATAGAAAGAGATACACTGGATAATGGATGATGTTTCCCTGAAGCACGTGTGGTAACATTGCTGGGTCTAAACAGCCTGCATTATGAATGGTTCTGCTCAGTCTAGCTTTTTAATGTGAACGTTCTGAGGTAATCTCAAAAGAGCTGAAAACAACTAGAAACAGCCTTTGATTCACGGCTCTTCTCAGGGAGCGAAAAAGTGATGATTTTTAACCTTTTAATCAATAAGATCATGACCGGTCACCAAAACCATTTTTACAAAACCTTATTTTCCTCCTCTCCCATGAGTAGAGGTGTGTTTATGCCGGTCAATGATTTGTTAATTTTCAACATGGCGGATGGCCCAATGGGATCATCCCATAATAAGGCTTATTTTTCAAAACATGCCATCGTTTTAACAGTATAAACTTTACTTCAGGTTATGTAACTGTAGCAGCTGAGCACAGTGCTGCCATTGCAGGTTAATTTCCTCAGTCACATTACCTGCTCTACTCCCAGGTTACACCAAACATCTGCAGTAAGGACTGGATCTGTAGTCATGTCTCCCCTAAAATATCTTACAGAGGTAGTTTGGTCTGGGGGTGTATGTTCAGCAGCACAGGTGCTACTGAATGATCACAGACATATTATAGGAATATTACAGGAATACTACAGGCAGTAGTGTGTCTCTATGATCCTCTTACACCTCTGCGACTACATGTTGCTGCTTGTCACTTTGATTATGAAGGTGACTATATAGAGAGCACTGTTTAGTGGTATATAGATTACAATATCTTATAGAGAGGAGTACTTATAATATATAGAATAGACAATATTATATAAGACAAGACAAGAAGACGACAGTATTATCCAAGACCAAACCTGAACGCTGCATCGTCAAAGATGGCATTTTATCTTGAAATTTTTTCATTATATTATTAATATTTTACCAAAGTCGAGCTCAAATGGAGTTATGAGCTTTTTGATCAGTGAATGTTGAGATGCATGTTTTATCCATAATTGATTAAAATGGGCACATCTGAGACAGTAAATGCATCACATTAAGTTATCGTCATCTTACAGGTTACAGGTCTCAGAACCCCTCTGCCCCTGCGTTCTCTCCTGTGATGGAGATGGGGAGTGGCAGGTTAACAAGGAAGACGCACACCCCCCCTCCCGAAAAATTCACCCCCTGATTTGCCACAAGTGTGTGCATGCATGTTTAGCCTCAAAGTCTGTTTCTCTGATGTTCCCAGTGGGGAGCGTTCTGAGGTCCAGCGGGTCTCTGCGGGGAGTCAGTGACTGACACTGCTCACCATGGGACTTTTGTTAACTGAGCCATTGTGATCCCTCGTGCTGCAGCCCCTGCTCTCAGTGATTTATCTTTTTACTGAATGGAGAAACAAGGCCAACACAAGCGTTACTTTACAGCTGACAGGTTAAATGGGTTCAAGACATTAATAATTATATTCAGCATGAGGGCAGGAAATGTGATAACCCTATGATTGTACCGTCAAATGGAAAATGGAAATAGTATTTCAGAAAATCAAAAGTAATCATACATAATTATGCCTTGTTACAAATTCACTGTAAAGCAAAGGTATCCTGTTGTCTCTGTTTTTTTTGTGTTTTTTTTCCACAAAGCATAAAATCATTAAGCAGTCTTATGAGAAGGGGTGCTACTGACAAGAGACAGCGTCTGCTTACACATTTCCTTGATCCACTATGATCTGATATTACATCGGTAGCAGAGACTGTCAGCTATAGAGGTGTAAAATGAGACTCACTTTGCTGATTAGAATTGTTTTGCACAGTTCAGTTCAAACATGAAAATGTAGTGCGTGCCCTTTTTTTCCCCCTAAGCTTAAGGGGCCTGTATACTCTGTCAGGGTTCAACAGCTTTAAGGGTAGCTGTTCGGAAGAACTTCTGTTCTACAAATCATCTCTTTTCTGGTACCGGCCCTCAAGTCATCATGTCCCCAATTATGTGTATATGCTGCCTTTGCGTTCAGAGCTGATTCTGAGTGTCTTCAGGTCACTAGTATGTTCATGGCACGCTAACAGATTTTGCTGGTATTGAGTGAAAGTAAAGCAATGTATGCATCATTATCTTGCTAAAATTGTTAGTTCTATGCTGCATTAACCTTTTGAAGTCATAGTGCTTGCTTCACCCATTGTGATAATTCTAGTTGTGTATTATTTTTCCAGTAGATAAACCACATTTCAGCAGTGTCTCCCTGAACTCCAGGAAAGATATCCTGGCTAACAAGCACTGAGCGTACTGTGTGATTGTGGTACATGAATGAATCTGACAAGCCATGAAGGCCCCAAGTGGCATCTTCAGTATTCCACAGCAAGCAGGGAGCAGTTCACCAGGTACAGGTTGTAATGCTTCCATTTAAATCGCTGCTGGGAGAAAGTGGAAGCCGTTGTCAGTGTTCAACTCGACCGAGGCTTTGGCTGTTTCCTGAAAGCAGTGCATACCACTGCAGACCCTTATTCTGTATTAAAATTTGACGGTAGCTGCAGTGCTCACATAAGGATACCATGGTCCAGTGATGAGCAAGAAAGTGGTCCTAAAATTCTCCAAGGAAACTGTGAGTGGGAACCCAATCTGAGTGCAGTAACAGGTGTAAAGTATGGCTAAATGCTCAGCGGGACTTTGTAGGAGGGTTAAATGGTGTTTACATACCCTCCTCTATATTCCCTGAACCCATCGCATGAGAATGGTAACATTCATATATTAATGTCTTACTGTGCTGCTGTTAGACCCATAGACACTCTGGCAATTATTACTGTGGCAGTAACATTTTGCAAATATGTACATCATTCTGAATGATACATAGAAAAAACCCTTTACCCATTAACTTTCCCTTAAATGTATTTTGCTGTAGAGTCACTGTTCACAAACATAATCCATTGGCCATACTGGTGCTGAACCCTTCATCCATCTGTCTTTGTGGGTTCACAGTTTTTAACTCTCCATGTTCTTGCCCCCTGCCCTGGAGGCTTTCTGTATTCTGGAGAAACACAGAGTAAGAGTACCTCGTGGAGACCTTTGGCTGGAGGGAGTTTTGAGCTTTACTTTGTTTTTGCTGACAGGTAAACATGCAGAACTTCTGCAGGACAGCAGAACAGCAGGTGAGACTGGTTTCCTCTTCCTTTTGTAAATTAAAGCAGATGCAGTGATTCACATGAACTGTGTGCTTTTGGTGAGACTAGATTGACTGTATAATATAAACTGCTAGTTCCACCAGGTCTAGTTTCTTATTACATTTCAAATGCAAATCTTTACCCATATTGTGTTCAAAGATACATGGGAAAATGGGAAGATTATTGTATATATATTGTGTGTGTGTGTGTGTGTGTGTGTGTGTGTGTGTGTGTGTGTGTGTGTTTATTTGTCCATTTGGCCTGACCCATAGAATCTAATCCCCTTTCTTCATGCCTACATCCGAGCTCAGTGTGCTTGGGATTAACAAGCCAATAAAGGTTTATTGATGGAAGAGCGGCACTTCACTTCAGCATGCCTGACTGCTGTTGGAAGATATGTATTTATAGATAGAAAATCCATTGCGAGCAGGCATTGTTAGATGGGTAGCGGAAAAATGAAAGATGCTTGTTCTCTTAAAAATTCAATTTCTCTGATATATATAGGAATACAATAAGGGATTGCTGCCTCTTTCTTCTCTCACTCTCACTGTGTGTGTGTCCATGTGTGTATGCAAGTAAGGATCAGCAGTCAAGCTATCTGAATCTTACCTCGAGGAGATGTGTTTGTGAAATTGGATTTAGTCTGTTATTTGATACATTATCTTCAGCGCAATTTGCCCTCACACTGATTCCACTTAGGGCCATATTGAATTTGCTTAAGTATGAAATATGTGTTGCACGACAAGGTCAGCTCTTCCTGGAACATCCAGTGCAAGCTGAATCCATCCAAAACAATCTGCACTCACATATTTATGTGTTTTTCCATCTGTAACTGCTTTCTAATGAGACTCATTAGGCACCGTGGGACGCTGAAGATGAGATGCACTAATACAGCAAGTGTTGATAATCCAACCCCTCATGTAGGAGTCATTTTGGACCCTTTCTCACTGTGAAAAGAATCACCAAGACTCTCCACAACGTGCATCCAATGTTCTCCCATTACTAAGATGGTTGACAGCTCCAGAGTGGTTGGGTTGGGGAGGGGAGAATAGGTTTTTCTAGCTGCTCTAACATCATTGGACGATGATGGGGACAAAGTGCTGATCCAGCCAGTCTTCTCCACTCTCTATGGACCATGACACATACCTCACATGCTCTTCCAATGAAATATTGATGAGAAATCCTGGAACTTGGTATAAGTGAAAATTCCCATTTTTTCCACAGGAGCATCACTAAATTGGGATGTGACAAAGGACGGAGGGTGAGTTCCAGCAATGCAGTAAGGGTGAGAGTTTAGGGGGGTTGAGAGCAGGAAAACAAGTTGTCAGTGCTTGCAGAAGAGATGAACATCTTTTCTCTTAAGAATCGCTGGTAATTAAGAGCACAGAAACCTTTCTCTTCTGAGGTCAGCTCCTCAACTACCTGTTTCCCTGTTATCAATGAACCCCCCCTCATCCCTACTCAAACACACACACACATACACTTCTTAATAACAGTATCTCCCATAGCTTGCTGTGTGTGGATGCCATAAATCTGTGGATGAAGAATTTTCTCATGTGGCTGGAAAAAACAGAAGTGTGATCGCTATAAAACCTGTGAATCTCAGAATGTATAATTTATCACCATTAGTTTGCACCTTCTTAATAGACTGAAAATACATAAATTCGGTTCTCCTCTTTCATGATGCATAACACACTTTGTTACGAAATGCATGCAGTTTTTCTTTGAAGGAAGGAAACGCTAATCAGATTTTGAATGGGTGAAGTGACGGTCATGCATCAGAGGGAAGGCGTTGCATTTTAAAATGACATTTATGCTGCCATTCTCTGCACCCCATCCCCCAACACCCACCCACCCACTGCCACCAGCTCCTACACACACACTCACACACACACACACACACACACACACACACACACACACACACACACACACACACACACAACTTATTTCTTCCTTTTCTCTTCATGCCACAGCTCTCTGTGTTCTCTCTTCTCTACGACGTGCGGCACTGCGTAAATGGAGAGACCAGCTGAAAAAAATGTGACACAGTTCAAACACATTTTATTAAAGGAGCACCAGATGGCTTTGACAGAAGCTAAACTCTCTCTGCTGCTCAAATCTGCTGGAAGTAGTTTGCAAAGTTTTTGGGGCGATCTACCCTGCACGCACACACACACACACACACACACACACACACACACACACACACACACGGTACAAACATGCAGACAGAAACAGACTGTTAATTTGTGTGCTAATTGTTTTCACTGTTATCTTGCGGTGTTCTGTGTGAGCTATGCATAACACTATTAACATAACATGGGAATTCAGAATCAAGCAGATGAACGCTTCTTGGTAGTGGAAACAGCTGTTGAGCTTTGACCTTTTTTTTCCCCTCTGCTGTATCACTCTCACCATGAAATGCATTTTTTTAAAAAAATCAGTCTAAACACATTACATGAACACTGCAGGTACAAAGACATAAAGAGGAACACATCAAAGTCAAGGTTGAGAGCATTATGCAACCAGGCTGCACAGTCACAGCTGCGACAGCCTATCAAGATGCTGGATCCTGTTCTCCAGGTTGCCATGGTTGCATCAGTAAAGTTGTGTCATCCAATCTGTGATCATTGCGTTTAATTGTTGAAGCTGACAAATCATCTATCGTGCTGGTACATAAACATTAAGTGTGGAATTTATTTTGGATCATGAGCAACGTCAACAGACTTTGAGTGAAGTGTGTTAGCAGAAAGACACCTGTGCTGCGAAATACCTCTCTGTATGTGAGGTCAGTAAACAGTCTATGTTGGCTGAATGGACAGAAGAGAGAAATGGTGTGTCTAATAAGCTTCTTAGACAAGCATTTTATTGTTAAATGTCATAAGTAACAGCGTGACACATTGAATACAGCGTTGAATCTGATGGATAAACCCATCTTGACCTGTTTCTTGTTCAAATTTAGCCTTAGCCTGATAAATAATCTATTGCAAAAACATAAGAAATTGTAAAAATGGTCATTTTGGAGCTGCTATTTTCCATCGGACAAGCTGAACTGACTCTATCATTTATCATCATATTTCTGTGTGCAGGTTATTATTTATCTTAGAGAACTGTCATTCACTCTGTCTCTCCCTGATCTATTGTGACACTTTCTGGCAGCACATCAGTGTCAGCACCTTGATATGAGTGCTCTGTACACCGGATGCAATTGGATTTTGATTCACAAAGACATAATTACCCTCCACCTGAATAAACCTCTGTCACTGTGCAAACTGGCTTCCAGATTGCACGAACAGATAGAGTTGCTCTCACCAGTCTGAGACTTATTGAGCTGATGGCTTTTTATTCCCCACTTTCGATCACTTTTAGGGAGCTTATCAAATAACGTCGTCATGGAAACCTTCTGTCTGTGAACCACCTCTGTTGGTCAGGTGGTTTTGATTCAAAGGTGGTTCACAGTAGAGCAAATAACATGTTCTAAATACAAATTTATACATGATCTCAGGTATGAGCCAAGCTGTCATGAAGCAGATAGATGTAGGTTTTAGGTGAAGTACTGATGATCTTGAAATTGCAGTACATAACCAACCTACGTTGTTGTAGTCAGCTGAGTTGCACCCGCTCGCCAAGTTTTCTCAAAATCTGACCTGTGTCCCATCATTTTGAACCTGTGTCTTTTAAAGAAAATGCAGCCATTAAATATCCCACTGAGCCCAACAGTTGGAACTGTCTCATGTCCTCTTTTTAGACTTTTATTTTTTTTAAAAAGTTAAAAAAAAAAATCAGTCTTGGCATTTTTGGTCCAGGCGTGCCCCCACAGTTAGTCCCAGCAATAAACAACTTCAACACACTATAGGTGGAGAAAGGTCTGTAATATGCTACATCTAGACCTATGTTATCCCGCAGATAATAATAACAGTAATCTATATCATATATATCATTATAGTTACCACATACCTGAAAATAAACATAGGACAACATTGTTGCCTGAAATTAAAACAATGTTTCCCCTAAAACATAAGCAGTCAGAGCTATGGATGTAACGTGTTATACAGATTTTTCACACATCTTTATCAAGGGAACCCTTAATATGATTATGATAGTGGACTGAGGTCACTTGTTACATAGCCAACACTAATACTCTAGTTAACTTTAGAATAGCACCAAAGTTATGACAGCATTAGGGAACTTTGCTAGACTACACAAACAAGCACCAGCAGTCACTCACAGTCTTGCTGTATGACAGCATTATAATTATGTTAGCTTATTATCATTGTCATTAATTGAATTAATCATCATTCATCATCATCATCATGGCATCTCACACACACTACCTCCCTGCATCCTCCCTCAGCGGCCCTGTTTCCCAGCATTCTGCTCCCTGCTAACCCTTTCAGCTACACTCTCCTCCTGCTCACTCTGTTCAGCTGCTCCTCTGCCTGCTCCTCTTTCTGCTCCTCTGCCAGCCAGTGGCCATGGCCAGCTCCTCCTTCCTCCTCTATTGCTGCTGTCGCTGTAGATGTTGAAACTAAAGTTGCAACCCAGCAAACATATCTGTGATTTTGGCTATTTTCATTTTTGCTTCTCCATCTTAACAATTGGCAAAGACGCTCTGCTTCATCCGCAGATGTTTGGCTATGAGCCACGGCATCTTGCAGAAGAAACAGAGAGGACAGAGGGGGAGGGGTGAGGCAGGCCCAGTAAGAGATGTGATTGGGTCAGCCTGGTGACATTATATAAAATAAAATGACACATTATATATATGATGTCATTACATAAAATAAATCAGCCACTGCTCCTGCTTTATTGGCCAGTCATTAGTGTGTGTGTATGTATATGTGTGTGTATATATATATACACACACACACACACACACACACACACACACACACACATATATGTGTGTGTGTGTGTGTGTGTGTGTCTGGAAAAATAAAATTATGTCAGTCCACTGGGAAAATGCCCAGTATGCCATATTATCAGCTCAGTGCTGGAGTGGGGAGTGACGATAATGGAGTGGGGAGGAACGATAATCACTCGACTCACTAGATTCACAGGTTGATGCTGAGGTGAAGGTGTAGCTTATGAAATGCTTTATAAACAACATCAAAAGCAGAATGTCAGCAGGGCTTTCAGGTGAGTGGTGTGTCAAAAGAGTGAGCAGAGCACTGCTGACTTAAATATGCTGCCATCATCAAAAGGGTTAGATATATGCTGTAAGAGACATATGTCATGGAAGTGCAGTGTTGAGTAACAGCTACACATGCTCTCCTCTGCCTTGACCAGTCCTTAACAGCATGGCAGTGAGAAGCAGCCATTATCACATGGCTGACCTGTTCTTTGCCAAAAGCCCTGCAGATGGTCGCCTCCCAGCGATAAGCACAGCTTCCTCCTCACAACCTAGTCCTTTCAGAGGAACTCTCCATTTGCAGTTCCACACCATGAGGCACTACGGCAAATCTGTAAATTCATGTTGGAGTAGCAGAATGTGGACACTGGAAGAAGATCTGATTGAAAAAGTTGGTGGACTGGCGCCTGGTTTCAAACAGCAGACGATGAGTAAACATCACACTGTATGTGTGTATCCAGGACAGTGGCGTAGGCAGAAATTGTATTTTGGGTTGGCTAGTACACAAGTTGGTGGGCCATCTTTTCCCAGGAAAAAAAAGAACTTTCAGGTATAAAAATGGACGAACAGACAAACTGAAAAATATACAGCATGCTCAACCAGCAGAGCTCAGCCTATAAAGGGTGTACACAACAGTGTGGACAAAAAACTGTGGATTATATCCTACTCAGGCTGAAATATATTTGCACCAGCAGAACCGGCCCTACATTATACAGTGCATGGCACTGTTAATGAACCATTTTAGTGCTCAAAGTGGGGACTAAACATAAACCCAAACAGCAAAGAGAGTGTTAACATACTGCATGACACAGCATACATCACACAGAAATCGCAAATGTGACATGTCCCTCATGCATTTGTTACAGCCATTGCTGCATTAGCACCATGTTCAGCTCACGAATAACAACTAATGTGCAAGCAGCCTTTTACACAAATCAGCACTAGAAGAAAATTTTAGGATTAACACACCTAGATGAGCATTGTTTCAATTAAGTAAGATCAACACACAGTTAATTTCTATTAAATCAGCCACATACAATAAAATCCGGTTCAAAATGATGCTCTGAATTGGCTCTAAACTGATTAAAGCTCTCTTTTAGTCCCTCAATTAAGTTGATCCTCTCAGAGACTAACTATGCTGGGATTTATAAACCCTGAGACAAAAATCCCTCAAATTATTTCCCAAACGTGAAAAGCAAAAACGTTTTTGTTGGTATTTGTTGGAGCATGGGCTGCACCTTTACCTTCGTTTTACTGCTGCTTTCATCAGCACACTGAGCAACTACTTCTACACCCAAACCAATAAAACTGTCCATGCCACTTTGATGAGAAGCACCTTGACTTTCCATTCTTGACAGTGCAGGGAAATACCAATCAATTTGGTTGTGAGGGCGGCTCATCAATTGCAGATGAATCTGCAGGTAAGCTTGCATTAGGCTGAGCAGGAGAGAGCACTGGTGCTGTGGAGGAAGTGGCTAGGCTGGCTTCTGGTGGGCTAATAAATCTGAGGAACTGGGCTGGGTGGACTCACTCAGTGGAGGCAGTGGTGTGTCTTCCTTAACTCTTGCTTTTATTAAAATAACACCGTAAAGAACTTTGTTTAGCCATTGTTGTGGTGGTAATGCTATATCAGCTGAACAGCCAGCTAACGGTAGCTAGCAGACTGAAGGCAGCCCAGAGAGTTTCCCTGCAACCAGCAATGCTCCAGAAGCCTCCAACAACTTGTTCCAACGGTTCTATTTCAGACAAACACACACATCAATGATGGGTCAATGATTCTGGAAATCTTTGGACATTAGAAGAGTCAAGAAAAACAAGCTTTTGGGCCCATTAATCAATATTGGCCTTGTTTGTTTGCCAGTGATCTTACTGAGGCAGCAATTTCAGGACATTCTCTTGCTAACTGCAACCTGGAAACAATTTGCAAGGTCTCAAACAGAGCACGGTGGAGCTCATTGTGTCTAAAGCCTTTATTAGCTCAATAAGTAATGTAATATGTAACACAAGCAAGCATCTTTTGGTGATAATGTTGACGCCTCTGCTTTTGGCACAAGAGGACTTTGTCGTCTTACTTCCTTCCACACGACAGGATTACAACAATGTTGGCACCCTTCTGATCTCATGGTATGATCTCAGTCTGACAGATGGACCTGAAGAGCCTGGCACGAGACACTGCTGGTGACTTTTACAGTAGCTCAGCAGAATTGCAGGGGACAGTTCAAAATCTAGACGTGACTGTTCTAGTCTTGTTTTCTTCTTGAAACAGATAATCAGGCAGTAGCTTCTGTGATGACCGACATAGATGATGACTGCTGATCCTTTGGAGCATTTTCCGTGGGTCTGAGGACAGGGTGGGGGTCCTGGTGACAGAGGGGCTCTGCACTACAAAGTGATGCAAAGAGACAACTTGAACTACTACTCGCTGCATTTGTGTTCACTTTGTTATTGGCAAATCCTTTTTCAAAACTATAAAACGACACTGAATGCATAAACACTTTTTTGTAGATAGCATAATACTATTCCCCACAAAAAGTCTTTTTTATTGCTGAATTTTGTCTTGAGTCTCTGGTTAGGTAGTTACAAACAATAAAGAGAAACTGCTCTGAAATGTGATCACTGTCATGTTTAATGCAAGCTGAAGCCTCAGATGCCCCTTCTCTCTCTCTCTCTCTCTCTCTCTCTCTCTCTATCTCTCTGACACACACACACACACACACACACACACACACACACACACACACACACACACACANCACACACACACACACACACACACACACACACACACCTAAATTTACTGATTAAAAAAGTTCTTAAACTGCATATCAACTGTTAAACAGTCAACCATCTGCCACATTTACATACAGTTACTACATATTATAATATAATCCTTATATTGCTGCTAATGCCTGCAGCTGTGACCTTTTAAAGTGACAGGAAGGTGTCAACAGCACCCCCTCTGTAGGGGTGATATCAAATCATGCTGTGCAGAAGGGCTCCTCTTGTGTCGGGAGATGCTGCAGTAGGTTTCTGCCAGAGGAGTCCTCCATTCACGGATGATCACCAAAATAGAAGGGACATGCTACTGATTTCATCAGAGTTAGTGTTCTGGCAAATTTCACTAATGAGGACCAATAACAGGTTGACATCCATCAGGTTTTTCAAATGCTTGGTGATTTGGAGCTGGTAAGCAGCCGTGCAATAAGTATTCAGATCTTCAACTTAAGTAAAAATAACAATTCTACAATGTAAAAATACTCTGATTCAAGTAAAGCCCATAAGCATTAGTATCAAAGTATACCCAAAGTACCCATTATGCAGAATGGTCCATTTCCAGAATCATATATATTTCTGGATTATGTGGTGATGCATTAATGTGTACATCACTTAAATGTTGCAGCCAGTCAAGATAAGGGATAATCTTAAGATTAATTTATAGATTAGAAATAGTTGATTTATGTTTTGTATTGATAATCTAAACCTGTAAAGATTTCCCCATCATATCCTCAATATGTTCACAAACGCAGAAAAATAACCCCTCTGATCGCACGTTGCTATGGCAACTCCAGCTTGAGCGCTGTGATGCTACAAGGCCATGGATGTCGTTGTGATATGAGGCGTTTGCAGTGAAACAGCACAGTCTGTCTGTGACTAAAAGTACTGGGCACACAATGAAAAAAGATGCATTGGGAAGATGGTTGGGGACAGAAAAACAACAAAGAAACTTTTGGGGCAGAAAAAATGTGAGGACTGCAGAATGTCTGCATTAATCAGACCTGAATTGGCTGGTGAATAAAGACACGCTGTAGTTGGCACTGAGAGGAGATAAAACAGGCATTACAGCCCACCCTGACAGGAAGAACGTGTTGTAATTCTGCTCCTTGTTGTCAGTGAATTGATAAGTAGCTCTGTCTACTGTATGCCCATGCCTCAGACCATGTGCCATAGACAGTCCACTCAAGTGATCAGTGAAATCAGAGGTTCTCTACGGCACATTTGAGACTTCTGCATGATGAAGTTTGTCCTAAAGAACATGACATCCTGGTGACAGATCCCTAGCTGTCTCTCTGTTCTCAAGGTCGAGAAATGACAGCTGAGTCTATAGCTACAGTTCTGCTGTAACTACTGTGTGCTTCATTACATCACTGATGTGGTCGTGACAGGAGACAAAGTGACTGATTGTAAGTGCTGAACATATCAGACATCGCTCTGTGTACTGTTCAACTGTTCCCTAGCACTTACATTGTGTTGCTAATCTTGTCTTGTTTCACACTTGTTACAATTCTGCTAGTCTGCTGTATATTCAGGCTTGTCTCATGGACAGGCAGTATTGAGAGGTAGCTGACATTTGCTTTATTTGAAGGGTTTCATCATTAACCCCAAATAAATGGCAGTGTCTCATCAAAAATGCTGCTTTTCCCCTTTTGCTTCCTGATTGTGTATAGACTGTCTAACTCCGGTCTTCATGGGATGTAAGTTATCCATATCTTAACAGGAAGACATGAGAGTGGTATCAATCTTCTCTTCTAACTTTCACCAAGAAGACAAATAAGGGTATTTCCCAAAAAATCTAACAAAAATTCCTTTGAGCCCCTAAGATAAAAAAGGACCTGGAACCACTTCCCGTAACTCCCTGAAAAGGACGAGTTGCATAAGCTTCCTGAACATAATTCGCTGCCTCTTGGAAATGAGCGACCCCACTGTGCTGCGATGCTCTCCTACCGCTCCTTCATAAGAATGACCAAGCCTGGAGCGCACATCATGAACAGCTGAAGAAGCATGATCCCAGTTGGCAGGAGCTGTAAATGGCCAGTATGGCAGCTTGGCTTCTCTCAGTGCTTGCAGATGGCACCCAGCAACACCAGGGTCAACGTTCTGTCTGTGCCCCGCCAAAAATACTGGTCCCGGGTGGGAGGCTCCATCTTCACCTGCCTCAGCACATTTCTGCACATGTGGGTGAGGAGGCAGCAGTGTTCGGTGGAGGGATGTAGTTCTGTTTGCAGGAGGTGATAGAATGGAGATAGATTTTACTTATGTGATATTTCTTCCTTGGCAGGGACACAATTTGAGAATAAAGAATTAGCAACCTGTGATGCATTCAGAGCAGTTATTAGAAACATCACCATGTGATTTCAGTTTGTTGTGGATTCTTTTGGCCCATGTTTCAATCATTTTGAACATATGTGGGGCATCGTACAGTATCTGTCACATTGAGGGAAAACCATCTGCTCTCTGAGTATCCAGTGTCTCAATCCATGAGCATCGGCTGTTTTCAGTCCCTAGTTTTATGTATATGTTTATGTTTCTCCTCATGCTTCATTTGTAATGTGTGTGGACATGTGGGCCCTTGAGGGTTCGGATAAGGCGCAGAATGTTAGAGCACGTTTTCATCTCCACTAACAATCAGAGGCCAGCTGCAGATGCTTGATTTGGCTGTTTTAACGGTTGGTTCACCCAAATGACAGAAAAACCTATATTCTCATCTTCCGTGGAGAATTGAGCCATGCTGATTTTGGTTTCATTCACACAGGTTGTGAGATATTCTTATATGAGCTTTTTTCCACTAAGGCGATGTGAGAGAATCGTTCCTATAAAAACAGTTGATAGCTTGATATGTGGAGTATCCTGAGTAATAATCATACACCTTCTCTGGAAAGCGATCTTGCCGTTCATTTTTAATTTCATTTAATTTTCCAAAGCTGTGAGCACCACCTCTACTATTATGGAATAGGGACAGATATCAGAAAAACAGGGCAAATAATACTATCTACATGGCTAATACCAGTAGGGTTATGTCAGAAGACACTTTTAAAGATAGGATGATCTCACAGATCAAAAAAGTCAAAGCCGTACCATTTCTGCATTTATCTGAAGCTCATAAACAGATCAATATGGGGATGCAAGCAGCCACAAGGACAAGGATACACGTTGCCATTGCTGGATATGCATATCCTGTTTAGGGAATGGTGATTCAGTTAAGGCTTAGATTTAGGGCTGCTCTTTTAAAGCAGCAGGCCAGCCATTGGTGAGACACAGACAGAAACAGACAGGTACTCTGGACTGGTCAGAGAACAGCATGGTTATAATAAACGGCTATACAACTGCATGCTGCTGTGTTGTTTTACAATGGTCAAACTTGTATTCAATTGCATATTATGCGAAATAATATTTAGGGGAAATTATTTATCAGGAACCACGTCAGTGTTTAATGTGTCAGTCCATCTGTGTCATTGCAGGCAGGCTAATGCTGCACAGAACATGAAACAAGGCGAACTATCGGCCGTACTAGTGACTCTTCTTTTAGACGTGATCCTCGCAGCTTCTAGCAATTTTGGTGTAGCGTGAACCAAAAATTTAAGACTCATGTTTGCAGAAAAGGCGGTTAAGCCCCTGCACAGGTTAAAATGGTGGATAAGTGAAAATGAGCGCATCATTCGCTGCATGCTTGCTTATCAGATGGAGCCCACGGGCTGATTCTGGAAAGTATAACATGTTCAGTAGGGAGGGATTTGAACCCGCTCCGCTTGCCTCGGACCCTGCTCCCCCTGTGTGCGCTGTCCTATCCGCTGTGCGCTCTGGACAGTAAACTCCCTCCCTCCCTCTCCTCCTCCTCACCGCGCGGAGCTCGACGCGCACAGGCACAACAGATGGTACAGTACCACAGGCTGCAGGAGCGCAAAAATCTCATGTAGAAGTACTTTTATTTATCTAAACTTCATAGGAACGTTTAGTGTAATAGGAGTAGGGGGGTTCTCCGAGGACAAACTCGACTCTGACAGTCTCTGGATCCTACGTTTAGAGGCGGAATTTGGTGTCAAGGTAAGTTGTGGTGTTTGCTGAATAGCCGTTCAGATTTCGGAATCAATGAACTCAGAGCAGAATGCGCAGAAGAAGAAGCACTGAATGCGATGACTTTAAGGATTTTTTTATCCTTTATCGATGTATCTGAGTATATTTATAACACTAACTCTAACCGTTTAAGTTTGTTATATAATATTTTGCAGAATGAAGAACAATGGACTTGTGAAATAGCACCCTGGCGTCAATTAAGCCACCATTAGATCTAACGCATTTAAAAGAATTTAAATGGATTTTTACACCATCTCTGCAATGACAAATCTTTTTTTAGAGGTAGGTGCCAACTCCATTGCAATGCTGTTTCTAAAACTAACCTAAAAACATGCAGAATTTCTTAAAATTGAGACTGTTTGACACTAATGAGATGTTTATTTTACATGGTACTTGGCAAACTTTACAGCTGCAGCATTAATGTGGGCATGAATTAAAAATGAATAGGGGCATCAGCCCTTCTCATTATCCTGCATTCTTACCTGCATTCTTATAAGAGTCTTTTAGTTCTTCTATTCCAGGAGTTTATAGAGCACAAAGTCTTCACTGGCTCCACAGGCACACATCTATGTATGTGCTGATGCTGCAACTCTGTGGGGATGCTGATGCCACAACACTGAGCAACGTTCAAACATACAATGTTCATTTTTAGTGACTTACGCAGAGCCCCCCCACAGGGCAAGCTTTTAATGTGAAAAACCGTACAGACATCACCATGTCAAAGGTCAGTAATGCTCTTTGACATTGTCTGTGGTGGTTTTCATCTCTTGTAAGAAGCGGCTTAGGTTAAAGATGGTTTAAAACAGGGAAACCTCAGGCATGTTATCATTGCTCAACAGTGGATGGTGATACAAGACTTCTAAATATGAATGAGATCTTTAATTGTGACTTTTACGGAAACTGAATACCCCTCTCACTCTGCTCCAAATGCCTATAATGAGATAAAAGCATTGAGACTTTTGGAGGTCGATAGTCATCAAATACCACATGCAAAAATGATTTTTTAAAATGATTTTTGTTATGCAAAACACATGCACTGACAACCTTTATGGACATTAAATTTAATTAGCTTTTTGGAAACATGGCATAATCACTGTTTTACATTCTGCAGAGGCTCAAGTTCATAAAGAGTAACTCCTGCTACCATCAGCATGCAGTGAATAGATAAGGCTTTTACTGTAATAGCCTGTGAGACACTGACACTAATCTCTCTGAACTCTTGCATGTTCCCTGCCTCAGAGGAACATTCGAGAACAGACACTCTGACATTGAGTTCTAGGTTTTGATAAGAATAATCAAGTCTCACACTGGCTCTTGACATGCATTATTACTAACCCACTACTTAGATATAAATTCAGGTACCTTGTACCTTTCGCAACCCAGTAAGACAGCTGAGCCACACAGGGGGAAATAAAATCCACCATGGCAATATTTTTATCATAAGTTGATGCTATTCAACCATATGTCATATCCTTAAGGCCCTTTAAGATGAGGGCAACCAGTGAGCTGTATGTAATGATTTGTTCAGTCCCAGAGGAGGTCCAGACCTGCGGTGGACCCCAGGTGGCCCTGTGGCAGCAGCTGCTACAGGAAAGTGCAGCAGATCACCACATAGCCTCACAATTTGTACGCAATTAAGTCTCCGGGGGAAGCTGTTCGAACTTTGCCTTGCATCCGCTCTTGATACTGTGTGAGCTGCTGGCACGACAGAGCACTGTGGAAATGTGAGGATTGCTTTGGAAATGTGTCTGCAGATGTACAAATTTGACAATACTAGTGAAATAATTAGAGTAACAGTGATGTAAATGAATTGAAATAAATAACTGATGACAGTGGAGTAGATGCTCCTGTATAAATAGCCGTGGGATCAATTTCTTGAAGTCTGCTGTTTTTTTTACTTTCTGCCTTTATTAGTCCAGTGGTTCTTTGTATACAGTACAATACATATCATACTGTGTAAGTATCCTTTGTCTCTTGGATATTACAAATAGATTTTTCTCTTCCGTGCGTGTGGCTTTATTAGTGCTTATTAAAATTTTTATGGGACCTTTGAGACTCCCTCAGTCACCGATGCCTCTGTGCAAAAGCCACATGACAAAGTAAATTCACCATGTGTGCTCTTACATAGTGAAGATGTATACTAGATCAAAACCCACACTGAGCAGCAATATTGGAGCATAGATTGGTATGCACTGCAGCGAAGATATCATGTGGGCCAGAGAGATTATCCAGTAGCTGAGATACTCTACTTTCCATTAATCAGAACAGTCTGAGACTGTGATGCAGTATGCTTCACAGAGAAGTTTTCTTGTTTATCCATCTTGCTATTTGTTTGCCCAACTTTTATGTGTCAGCCTGGGAGGGCAGTGACACTTTCTCTATGGAGAGTGCAGTACACATTTTGACACTAAAGCACAGGAGTTGTCACTGCAAGGAAGCACCACTGCTGACATTATTGGACTGCCAGATATGCTCCCAATATGGTATTTCATTATATTGTTGCAGGTGCTGTGAGAAAATAAGAGTACTATGAGAGAGGGACCCGTCTTATACAAGAGAAGGGACTTTAATGACTTAAGCCAGAGACAACATCCCTCAAGTGTGGAAGGGTTGGATCTAAAGTAATAAGATAGGACTGGCTGTTTTTATGAGAACGGTAGTGTGTAGACTGTGAGTGTAGTCTCTCGCTTTGAAGAGTAGAATCAAAAGCGTGTGGATACTCAGCCACTGCAGAGGCTGACTGTTGTATTGACTTTACATAACCCACATGTGAGGTAGACCTCATTAATACAGATTTTGCCATATAAACTGTATAATTTTTTGCTGTCTTTTCCAGACTCAAGATAGAGCCAAACATATAAAATGCTACACTGCAGCAGAGGAAATAAATTCACATGATACACGCTTCTCCAAATGGCCTGCAGATGCATTCAGTTTCACAAGTGTGATGTCATGCAAATATGAATATGATGCTTTGAATATATATTTTTTTGCAGTGCAAACTGCATCCTGTAAACTCGCAAAGTAAATCATGTAGACATTCAGTTCTACATGTGTTAAACCCTACCATCATTATCTCTGATTAAGTGTGGAATATTTTAGTTAATGGGTTCCATTTGATGCATCTCCAGTTTTACTGCTCCCACTGTCCATCCATCACACCCAGGCCATCAAACGCTGTCCTCACATGACTCAAGCAGCCAAAGAAAGATAAGTGATGCCATGAAGTCAGAGACTCTCCAGCAACACATGGGTTATTTTTTGTAGCCGTGCGTGCGCTCTCTCCATTTACAGTGGATCAATATCCTGCTGTGAGAAGTGAGTGAGAGTAAAATGAGGGGGATACTACAGTGAATAAATCCTGCAGCGATACCTGTAGCAGCCGTTGAGCAGTCGTGCCGCGCAGCATCTGACATTAAGCTACTCATCTCAACATGAAAGAGACGATGCTCACATTTGTGACAGAGATGATGGATGCATTAAAAATGAACACACTAAACACACAGCGCCTGAATACATTACTGGTTGATTGTCACCATCCTTGTTATAAGAGCTCAGGCACAGGCATTGTTCTCCGACAGTTGCTTATTAATCATTGTGTGTCAGTAAATGTCTGCTTCAAAACAAGCCATCATTCAGATCATCTTCTCTCTGTCAACACACCTCTCACACAGTTTAATAGAAATATTAATAACATTATTTTTACTGTCTGCCTTATCACTCTCATTCAGCTATGATCTGAAGTAAATTCTCAATTGTATTTTCATGTTGGTGGATGGTCAGAAGGTGGGAACTAGAAACAGCTCCTGATCAGCCAGTTGAGGAGATGTATGTGATGTCAGTGAACTACCAATTTTGCCACAGTCCCTCTCATTCCCCACAAAGGCAACAGTCAGCATCTGCCGGCGTTCACCCAGAACCGCCCCCCCACGAAAAAAAACCAAAACATGAACACAACTAAAAAAGAGCTAATGTGCAGTCAACTGCGCAAACAGGTCTGGAGGCTTTGCAAAGTCTTTCCAAAAAGGCAAAAGAGAAAAGAAGCAATGGGAAGTATTACTTCTGTATACCTCTTGTTTCTTTGTAATGTCAACTAGCCAAAAGAATATCTGAATGAAATCAAATATTTTACACATTAGTATAGAGATTATGAAACCACACCCACACAGATCTCACGGCACAGCTTATCTGGGTTTTTGAGTGCTTCAGGGCCTGTAAAATAGGACCAAGTGTCTATGTGCCTTCAAGCTTTCTTGAGTGTAATGTTACATTACTGCCCCATCGTTGGGCTACATATAGCAGCTACTGTATATTTACCTGTACACATACACTATGTATGAGGTAACTATTTCTGGCGCTACTTCATTGTGAATTCTGGTCTTTACTTTTTAAAGATATTTTCTTTTCTCCCGTCTTGATACTGCAGCTCAAGATGCTCAAGGTTCTTTGCAGACTTACGAAGTTTGCTTTGCTATTCAGTGTTGGTTAGGGAGGTTGTGTCATGAAGAAGTGACAGCAGATCCTCTATAGAATCGCCAGCTGTGGATTTGTGGGTATGTGAGAATAGCATCTGTGCTCTTCTGTCCTGACTGGTTTCCTCTTGTCGCAGGCATCTAGGAACAAGTTGCTCTGTCAGCAGTCATCACGGGTTACATTTGAGGGAACATGTAACCGCAATGCCACACTGTCTGTACTGTTTATGAAGAGGAAACGTTTATAGTCGCTAAAAAAAAGGTAGCAAGACTCTTTATTCAGTGGTCATCAGTCATGATTAAGACAGTGGAAGCGTCCACTAAAAAACTGAAACAGAAGGAGTGTTTTCTGCCCTCGAACCTCATCTTTAGTGAAAGGGTTACTTGTGGCACCATGCAGCTTCAAAGAGCCACCCTGCCTAGCACCCACAAATAGAAAATTTGAAGGGGAATTTTAAATGGAAATGGATTAATATTTCACCTCAGCATTGATTCATGCTGCCACTGTAGACATTTTCATCTGCAAGTGAGTTGCTTATGCAAAGGCATGACGTTACCGCGGTCTTGATCTGGCACATCCTCTCCTTTCCACTGTGCATTAGAAGTAATGGGCCTCCTATGTGGAGCATTGCTGTCATCACCACTTAGATTGTCACCCCAGCTGCCTGCTCTGTCATTTTCTCATTCGCAACCCTGGTAGAGATAACAGGGGTTAAAGCGATAAAGGCTGTAATGGATGGAAGGTATTATTATTGATTTGTGGTGTTTGCTGACTGCATCCTGAAGAAATACACAACATTTTCCATGACATTTGAGTGCGCAAGGTAATTTCTTAGGTGAAATTTTATACATCAACTCAAGTCCACAGCACAGCGTGGTTCTGCTCTGTGCAACAAAAAAACTGATGAAATGCATTGAAATTTTGAATGACATCTTCTGTCAAATCTATGCAAAAAAAGGACAAAAAAAAAATCAAGCTACTGTTGATGTAAAGCAGGGAATTAGTTTCTTCTTCTTTTATTATTATCAATATGAAAATAAGGATGAAAGCATCCAGGTTCTGTTTATCATGTTTCATGTTCCAGTCCAGTTATGAAATTCTCGATCCGGCTGAACATGGTCTCCTCTACATATTGTTCAGGTTTCTACTGCGTGTTGCACAGGTGAAGGACAGGGGAAATCTATTTTCATTAAAGTTGCATGACAGAGCCTGAAGACAGCCGGCAGTTGCATGACTACAATCGATGCTGCTCCCTCATGCTCTGGCAGTTTGTCACCGTGGTGACGTTGGTAGAGATGTGCTTTGAGTTGACCCTTGAATCAGGACTTAATGAGGCTTTGGCTTTGGCCCGAAGTAACTACTACTGCACTGTTTTTCGACACTTTGACAGGGAGGCACATTGGAGGTTGAACAGGCTTTATGATCTGTGTGTTTTCAGTTTTTGAGCTGGATTTTAAGCATGATGACAAGCTCAGCTGTGTCAGTGTGCAATTTTGAAAGGTGGAACAGTGCAGTTTTGGCTTCTGGCAAAACAGGAAGAGGAGGAGGACGGGGAGAAGGGCCTTCTTAATAGAGCCGGCAACTTCTGTACAGACGGTGTGCAATTAAATTAGAAATGTTAAAGGAGGTCTGATTCACAAGGGGGAGCAAGTAGAAGAAGAGACAACACAAATGAATCATACAGTACGTGCCCAGCAGACTTTATTGCTTACAACATGTTGTATATTACAAATGAGTGATTTGAAAATGAAAAAAAGATTTAATGGTTTAGTTACTTATTAAATGTACAACAAAGAACATTTATGGGCATCTGCTAATATCTTTATTGCCCCCATAAAGCAGAGCATTAAACCTAAAAATAACTGAATTTTCTTTGTCCATTTGGACTGGAAACAGGTTGTGAACGCGACATTGACATATCAACACCTTTTAAGTTCATATAGCAAACTCTTTAGTAAGCAGTTACTTTTTTACACATCCAGCAGCAATCAGTCCGATTTTTACTGTCTTTTACGTCTGTTTTTCATCTCTACCAACTCAGAAGGTAAATATATGGCTCTTTAGCTGCTAAATGCTCCACTACATTCACTGTCTTGCTGCTAACTGTGCTATTACGTGCTGGGCAGGTAGTGAACGGTGGGTTTTTAGAGCTTTTAATTATTAATATTTTATACATAATAAAGGCAAAATGTGAATCTAAATGCTACACAGTTGACCTTTAAAGGAAAATGTCGTATATTTCAACCCGGATCCTATTTTTCCATGTTTATGTGTTTGTGACTCATGGGGACAGCAGTCTCTCTTCATCTCCATTTCATCTCCATTCTCTGTATACCTGCTCACCAAAACTTTGCTTTGCACTCCGTAAAAGTAGTTAATGTTATAGATACGATTTTGATTGTGATATTAAAGTGTAATAATAAGAATAATAATAATAATGTTAAATGGAACATGATGCTGTGAATTGTTACACCAAGCACAGACACACAGCGTTCGTTTGAAGACTTTCTTTGAAGTTTTAGAGGAGACATTTCTATTAAATTTTTGAATGTTGTTGAATTTTTAAATGTTTCGATATTTGAAATAAAATATTCACACTCTTTTACAAATGCTGTATAATATCTTGCAGACAGGCTGTGAATATCTGTAGGCCCACCTTTGGCATCAGAGTTAAACCCTTAATATCCCCAAATACAACATGTTATGTTTTTCTAATTTTAGTTAAGGACACTAATGCCAAGTTGTCCATGTTGGCATTTCACCACCGTGCTATGACATAACTCCTCCCACCTCCTCCTACTTCTGCCACCTCCCCCATATCGATGATCTCAGGTAACCATGATTGGACGATATGAAACTAGAAACAACCCTATAGAGGAGAGCAATATAGTGGCTGTTTGTAGTTAAACAAAAAGGTCTGTCTCTGTAAGGATCCTGTCCAGACACGTAGAATAACAATCTGAACCTGTCGGTGGCAAAAACAAGCATTTTTACTTAATGTACATTGACGGTTTTTCCGGGCAGATTAGAATGAAGCCTGTTTTGCCGGCTGCAGCACTCTCTCTCAATGCTGAATCAGTTTCAAACATTGTCTCCATTAGTCATCAGACATGAAAACAAGGAAAAATAGGGTCCAGGTTGAAAAATACTGAAGTTTCTCTTTAAGATTGCTGTAATGAGATGCAGCAATTTCAGATTGAATGAGATCCACTCTGCCGATTCTTTGTCAGCAAATAAGGAGGAGGGAAGCTGGGCTGAGGGAACAGGTGGTAGACATTAATGAGTCGATCCAATAAAATTCATTCAAAGCAACTGTTCCTACTCGCCTTGCGCAAAAAACACAATAGTAGCACTGATCCGAGTGGTAATGCACATGAATATTTCATCAATACTTGCTGTTTGAAGACAAAAACAAACCCCTAGGACCTCCAAAAGACGAATGAGGAAAAAATCTGCTAAATTTAGCAAAATGCAGCATACAACATACTCCCTCCTCCAAAGCAAATGATGCTGCTCTCTGCATTGAGCACAAGCGGTACTGTACTATGATGCCACACTGAAGGACTTTGTAACCAAGGCAACTAACAACAGGCACAGAGAATGGTCAGATTAGCCGGTGAAGTGTGAAGAGGAAGCATTTCAGATTTTACATAAAGAAAAATGCCCAAGCTGTCTTACATCAAGACAGTATATTAAAAGCTAAAATAAACCGTTTCACCTAGCAGATGACCTATAGCAGCCTTTGTGGTTTTGTGTTTACTTCATCAGTTTTTCAAGTTGCATGAACGAACACAGCAGCTTTTACTTGACAACCAGATTTACTGGATTCAATAAAAAGAGAATTCACAGAGGACTGTTTAAACAGCAGGCTCAAAGGCTGAAGGCACGTAGCTGAACACAAGGCTGGAGATGAGCCAATCACATACTTCAGGAAGTGAGCTCGGTGGAGGTGGATGCCTCCATTAGCGACAAGGATTCACACCTCAGTCATTCATCTCACCACCTCCCACCGCACTAACCCCTGTCACATGTTGTGAGTCACCTGGCTCCTCGCCACTCCTCCCTGCTTGTTCTCTCAGTGTGGTACGTCAGCCTCTCTCTCGCTCGCTCTCTCCTTATGGAGCACAGCAACACACCAAGAGCAGATTAACAGTATCGCTGCCGAGACAAAGCAAGAAAACAGAGGAAAGTATATTTAGGTACAGACTGCTACTATTGACTGGAGAAAGGCCTTAGAGAAAGGCTTTTTTCATTCATGTGGGACGAAAAGAAGCATGAGTCCAGCTTTGTGGTGGATAGTAGGTTTGTAGAGCAGTGAGCCTGGTTCTCCAGCCACATTAACTTATACGAGAAAGGCCAAGCATGCATCAGAGAACCAACCCCATGGGCTTTCAGTGTTATGACTTTTCCCAGCGCACTCTTGTGCTGTGGACACTTGTTTGCTTCCATGCCCAATGGATTTAAATGAGCCATTCAGTTCAGACTGACTTTAGTGTGCCTGCACACGCCTGTTTCTGCAAGGTAGATAAATCTAGAGCACAGCTACATGCTAAATATACATGAAACACATATCAGTTTAATAGGCTTCAACACAAATATATAATAACAGCAACTATGTTGGATTACTACAGATCTAGAAGAACAATAATTATACAACGTGTTCTAAAATGTACTATTATAAGCTTTGAATGCACAGTGTTTGTGTAAGGGTTAAAAGGTCATTCTTGACCTTGGAAGTCTTTGTCCTTAAAGTCCTTTGTGTAGCTGTTCATGTGATCTTGTGAATCAAGCTGTACTCTCTGCATAGCGGTGCTTTAAGTTAAATGCAAATGACAACATGCTAACATACTTACACTACACCACTTTCGGATTATTAGTTTAGTGTTTTAGCATGCTAACATTATACAAATAGAAATTTCAGGTCAGGGCAGATATGAAAAATGATCTGTGAGCTCCATTAGGAGTAACAGATTACTGCCTTTAAAAGCATAAGAGTTTGTAAATTCACAGACAGGATTTTACAAGTCTGGAAAGTTCACAGCAGCAAATATTTTATCTTTCGTGATGATGATCAAGAAGTAGAAATATGCTGTTCATGTTAAAAAAAAAAAATCCAAGAGGTACATGAGCTTGCATGTATTCGATTGGTGAAGTTAAGTCAAGTTCAGCTTTCGTATCAGGTGACCCTGCACAGTTTTGTCAGAGTGCCATGTGTTGGCCCCCCCCGGCTGCACTGATGGACTGGCTTCATTCAAAGGAATGAGAGGGCTTCATTTTATCACACAGGCCTCAGTTTCATCCTCTCTGCACCATAAATATTTGCAATCCATTCAATGGTTGTTGAGACATTTCACTCAAAACCAAAAATGTCAACCTCATTGTGGCAGTAGAGAAAAATTGAGGCACCAACTAAATGATACTGACCAAAATCAGTATGATTCATCCTCTGAGGACCATGAATGTTTGTGCAAAATGTGATACCATTCAACTGAATGGTATCACATTGGCAAACTCCATCTACTAATGGAAATCTGATGTGATATGAGCAAAAGCTGTAGTCCAGCTGCTAAATGGACCTTTTCTGCACCAGTGTTTATGTACTTTCATACACATTTCATGCAATACTCTGCATTTTCTAAATATTCTAAATGATCTCTCTCTCTCTCTCTCTCTCTCTCTCTCTCTCTCTCTATATATATATATATATATA